>JACVBY030000370.1:0-444577 GCA_017589505.3 Metroxylon sagu
TAAATATATTAGCTAAATGTTGTTGCATCATTGGAGAGTTTGGCCTTGGGTATTTGTGATATTTCTCTACAATCTAATGTTAGTATTTTTCCTTGTAATTTTAGGTTTCAATTTGGAGAAGGATCAGTTTTGATTTCATTTGCTAATCGAGTCATTTGCTAATCGAGTTAGATCCATGAGAAGAATTTTAGACATAATATGCATTTGGGTTGGGTCAGAGCCAAGCATGATTTGGATCAAAATCAAAATATTCAAATTTAGGTTAGGATTAGGTTGAGTTGGGTTTGCATTTGAGTCAAACATGTAGCTATTATTTTATAATTAAAATCTAAGAATTGATAAGAAAATTTAGAATTACTAAAAAAAAATCAAAGAACGCTAAAAATAGTCAACTTAAACTTAAATTTCATTCAAAAATTTTTAATTCCATCCAAGTAATCGATCATTTTTAGGTTTATAAATTATATTTTTAAAATATATATTAATATACTGAAGGCATTATAAATAAGTATTCACTTAGATAAATAATAAAATATGAATATTCTTAAGTGAAAATTGATGACACGAGATATAGTTGTTAAGATTAAAAAAAGGAATTAATTTAAATAAAAATTTATTTAATATATTAGTAAATACAATTGAAGTAAAGAAAAATAAGGTTTAGTAATTCAGGTTTATCAATTAGGCCAAATTAGGCTTCAATTGAGTCTATTTTTTTTATCAATCCAAACTAAATCTGGCTGATATATGGGTCAGGAAGGGTCAAGTTGAAAGTAGAAAACCTAAACCTAACCTAAAATTTATATCGAGTCTAATTTTTAAACCCAACTTAACCCAAGAGTCTTCAAATATGGACTAGTTGGGTAGAATTAGATTGAGTCATGGGTGAACTGACCCATTTGCAGCCTTAGTTTTCACTTATTAACTTAGTGCAAACATATAAATGGGATTTGATTATCTGTCTTGGACCGCATGGCTAATCACAAAGTAAGCAACTAATTAAAATTGCAAACTAGATCATATTTTGATTCCATCATCTTGTTAGAATTTTTTTTTCATACCAAAGGTTATAGACTTTCATTCATATTATAAATACAATTGATACCATTACTTTAAGAATCACATAAAATGCAACCAAATCAAGGTTGCATGATCCAATTGAATAGAAGAAAGAAATTTCTATAATATGTAGAAGAAAGAAATTTCTATGATATGCTCAAATTGAACACCTTAAAAGAAAATTTGAAAGGTAAGAGAAGTGGTGAAAGTAGGGTTTAGGTTCCTTTTTCTTTCATTAATGATCATGATCCTCGAATTGTCATAAATGCCATGAGAAGAAAGTAGAGTTGATGCTTATTCATCTCACTCCCACTATGGGGTTCTAGTGATGGAAAGTAAGTCTATACTCTTTACTCTTGCTTTTTCTATTCATGTCGCTTTCATCCTCCTTCACTAGTTTTTTAAGCCTTGACATATCCCCTCTATTTACACCAGTGAGGTCCTTCTAATTTGAGTATGAACTTTTTTCTAGCTAAAAAATGACAAGATACAAATTCTTTACTATACTATAGAGGTCCATTATTTATTTGAGTCATATTCTTTTCTCAATTAGAAGAGGCTGGAACTTTTCTCTTTTTTATGCTAGTGAAGTCCAACCCAAATTCAAATAGTACTCCTTTTACAATTAAAAAAGGATATACAATACAAAAATAATAAAAATATTTTAAAATTTTCAAACTTTGGTAGAATCTAGATCTTGACTCTTGTATCAACTTTGTTTTCAGTTGCATCACTAAATTTTTTCTATATTAGAATTTATGGCTTTCTAAAGTTTTGACACTCAATTAAGTCCTAAATATAACATCCAATTAAGTCCTAAATATGGTAGATTTTACTCTCAAAGCTTTTTTTAGTCATTCTCATAGTGGTCATAATGCTCCATATCGAGTCTGATTATCCTCTAGAATCATTACAAATGACATTGAGGTTGAATTACTTATTCTCCTATTTTCAAAGACCATAATATTTAGGAGTATTATCATATCAATATATTGCATCCTTACCTTAAAGCTTGCATCTTAAAGTTGTGATTTGATGGTATATCTAAAAATTAACTTCTATCATTACTCTAGATCTCTCTCTCTCTCACACACACACACACTCTCATGCATGTACCTGCACACACACACACAGAAACTGCCACCAACCCTTTTGTTGAATGCATGGAACCTCATCCATAATGCTTTTTGTTAGTTTTTCAAGGCATTTGCAATTCAATCTAACTCCTTTTGGATTTTTAAGGTGCAAAAGACTTTCCATTCTCTCTAATAAAATGTCTGCTTGAATAGGATCTTTATTTTCTTCTTATATAAAATAACTTCTTTAAGCTTCTTTAAGCCTGTTTTAATCAGACTAAATTCCTTAGACAGTTCTATATGGCCTTGTATCATCTTCAAATGGTCTTGTTCCATCCATAATGCCTACTCTATAAAACTTTCTTCTATGTACCAAACAACCCTTTTTCCAACATTTTCCCAAACAACCATGTAAGCAAAATCTATATCAAACTTATTTCTCTGACTAAAGGCTACTAATGTAAAAGCTTTTTGCCACTATCTCATGGGTTGGGAAGTATTTAATCAAAAAAAACGAAACTCGTTAGAAAGAAAGAAGAAATTATGTAGGAGTGTTTGCATCAATCTCTACCACCAACTCATTTTGCGTGTTTATGACCACGATACGAGATTTAAGAGTTTAGCAATATTCATTGCTCCCTAATGAAAATACCACAATTTTCTCACCATTAATCAGTGACCATAAAATCTGCCAATATGATTTTTGTTTGCTAAAAGATAACCAATGCTCTCTTTCATCATTAGAAAGTGTATAATTCTATTGTGCTTCAATACATTTGTCCCTTACTCCTTTTTGTAGTCTTAAGGAGGATCCTCTTTGGCCTTTTTGTTAGTCTTTTTTTATACGTATCATTTATCGAATAAAACTTCTTAAGGTGGTTTTTGGTTTATAGTAATATAATATTATCAAGAATCTTACATTTCTGATAATCTTGCACTTGATTATCAGATTATTGGGAATGCAAGATTATCATATTTGGTTTACTATCATAAAACATTAGCTCAGATTCTTAGAAATGTAAGATTTCATGTTACCATATTCTTGAATTCTATTTATATTTTATTTTAAATCTTTTTTGCCTTTTAAGTAGTTGTCTTTGTTTTATTAAAATATGATACATTAAAAAGCAACGATTCTTTATAAAATCATTTTAGAAACATTATATTTTTAAATATTATAAATATTTAATATATATTATATATTTAAATAACATAACTAATTTAATACATATTAAATATTATTTAAATATTATAATTTAATATGCAAGAAAGTCATAAATATTAATAATATTAAATTTAATATTTACATATTATTATATAAATATATAATAGTCTCTAAAATATTAAATATTATGTTAATGTTAAATTTAATATTAATATAATATATTATATATATTTAATATCAAATATAAAAATAATATTAAATATTTAAATATCATTAAGTGCATATTAAATATTTATAATCAGATTAAATATTATTAAATATTTATATATAAGTCAAGAGGGTAATATAATATAACCAGACTTTTGTAATCTCAGATATCTATCTTTCAGAAGAAAATAAAATTACTATATTTGCAGTAATCTTAGATTACTGAGAATCAAATATTGTTACCTAAATTATCATGTCCAATTGCCAAACATAATAATCCGCATGGTAATCTCATATTACCAAGGTAGATTTCACCAACCAAATGCCTACTAAGAAGATGTTCATTTCACTCCTCTGGAAGAAAGATCATTTTTAAGAAAACTTGTTTTGTACATCTTCATATATCTAATATAATGTTATGCATGAATCTTTTTCAAAAAAAAAAATCTTTGTAATTGGTCATTCCCCAATATGCTCAGCCATGCCACTATCTCCTCTCATCAAATAATGAATATTCTTTCATCTATTAAATATCCAATTACAACCTTACATGCCAAAAAAAGGATTTTCTTCTTTATTATTATCTTAGTGAATTTGGTGAATATTCACACTAATATTGACAAATATGTTCTTTTGTTTGTTCATCGCAGAATAACTCATTGCCTTTTAATAAGTATGCATACCTTACTACTCACAACTCTTTTGCAATCAAGGGGAAACAATCTTATACTGGAGATAAGTGACTTACTCTTATAAACGAAGAAGATACTATCACCCAACAGTTAAATGTAGATCCTTCTCTAACGTACATACTTCTTTTGTTTAAATTTGCTTAAGTTTATTTTAAAAGAAAAGCTCCATTCTCTTGTTTAATTTCTTTGATTTGCAGAATGGAGTCCGAGCCTTGATGTTGGATACTTATGACTTTAAAGATGATGTATGGTTGTGCCATTCAATTAGAGGGAAATGCCATAGTTTTACTGCATTTGTGAGTGCATCCATTTGTATGCAATCTTCTATCATGTGTTTCATTTATCTTAATTTTCTTTCCAATATGTTTCAAGTTCGCTTTGAATGTAAATATGATTTATTATCTTTAGTAGTTGGCTTGCTAATAAATTAGACAGCCATCATAATTAAGTTACATTGTCAAAAGAAATATTCAATTATGTTTCTATCAAAGCACTGTTAATATTGCCTTGTTAAATACTTTTTTTCTTAATTCATCATTGCATTACTCCTTGTTTTACTACTTCCTTTCTTAGATATGAAATGTGGTTCATTATTTTAATTTTATAATACTTAGTGCAACGTTATGATGTTTTCTTCTTAAATAGTTAAGAGTATAAAGAGTATAGCTATTGTTCTTTGTCAGCCAACTAAAGTAATTTATTTATTTTAGGAACCAGCCATTAATACTATGGAGGAGATCGAAGCCTTCTTATCTGCAAATCCTTTAGAGATTGTCACTTTGATCTTGGAAGATTATGTTGAGGCTCCGAATGGATTAATGAAAGTCTTCAACAACTCAGGTTTATTGAAGTATTGGTTTCCAGTTTTAAAAATGCCCAAAAAGGTGAGGACTGGACCCTTGTAAGTGATATGCTTGCTAGCAACCATCGCCTTATCGTCTTCACATCTATGAAATCCAAACAAGAGACAGAAGGGATTGCCTATCAATGGAACTATATTGTTGAAAATCAATGTAAGTAGACAAATCTTTCTCTTCTTCTATGCATGTTCTCTTGCGTTAGTAATTTCATATAATCCAATTTTTGTCATATAGATAGTTCTTCAATATTTATGGGATAGGACTTTCTGTCAAAAGGTCAACACAATTATTCAAAAATAAATCTTGGTAAGTTAGGGTTGCCTACTACTAGGATTGAACATATTATAACAGTACAAATGCTTCAACTCTATTAGTAGAAATCCATTAGTTATTATTGGGGTTTCAAATAAATTATAAGCATTGGCATGCGTGTTCTTTCATCTATTGTTCATTTGATAAACTCTGTCATATTTGTCCTTCAATTGTGTTGAAACTCTTTTCACATTACTGTTGGTTACTACACAGATGGTGACAAAGGAATGAAAGTTGTGACATGCTTTAATCGAAAAGATTCTTTCCCTCTCAATGACAAAAGCAAATCTTTGGTATTGGTGAACTATTTTAGCACAATACCAATTAAGGAACCAACATGTGCACATAATTCAAGGGGCCTCATTAACATGCTCAACACATGTTATGCTGCAACTGGTAATCGATGGGCTAATTTTGTGGCTGTCGATTACTATAAGGTAAGCCTAAATACATTTTTTTCTACTTTTTATCATGCATTTAACTTATCTAGGTAACAAGTCTTATAGATTGTTGTAAGGAAACATATACCAATGAATCAAAGTAGGACATTTGACTACTTTTATACCAAGGTAGAATATGTCATGTGCTAAAGCTATGTGATAATATATAACATCTAATCCTTCTTGGGTCATTTGATACATGTGTACTTAATAATGCTCCTTTATATATAGAGTTTATATTCTAAGTTTTGTAATTTACTAGTGATGTCTTGAAGCCTCTTACATATAAGTGAGAGAAACAAGGAAATTTTGAGCGTTCAACATATTTTGATTGCAGAGGAGTGTAGAAGGGGGAGCAATTCAAGCGACAGACATGCTTAATGGGAGACTATTGTGTGGGTCTTATGATATTAATGCATGCACCGTAAGATCTTTACTTATACCTCTACTATTTTTATTCTTGAAATTTCCAAATTTCTAACTATTCCAAGGAGCATAAGATGCTTGCAATGGACTTAAACTTATTGATGCATATCCAATTCAAACTTGTTGAAATGACTGACTGCCCAACCTACCTCTGTAGTTGACAACAATAATCATATGAATAGAACTCCATATTTTGGTCCCATGTTAGCTTTATTATAAAGGAGATTGCAGCATGCCTAACACAATTTGGATTTTAAGACATTCTATTTTTTTTCTTAAGGGAATTTTTAATATGTGCGAGTAGCTTAATACCATTCTAGTAATCTTATAAGTAAATCCAATAATATGTAAAGTCTAGTAGTAGGACTCTTTCATTCTGGGTGATGCATTTGCTTTCGAATATCCTTGAAAACTTATCATTTTTTAAGAGATGCTTCCCTTACTTACACCTAATCTGCTTCTAGAAATTAAGATATGTAACATGAATTTTGAGGCACCTTTGTCTAATGCATACTTTTATCTAAGATCTTTGGTAGATATAAGTAGTAGTCTCTCAAATTTACCTTTTTTCGAAGCATGCATGCTAACACATAAATTGTTTGTTAGAAGTGTATTCTCTAAGCACACATAGGCATTGTTCAAATGTCTTAGATTCACAATCTTTATGTCTATGGGATCCTTGCTTAATTAATGGTGCAAATATACATGCTACACTTCTCTAGTGCATAGCTAAATTAATTATAAATAAAGTTGTCTACTTGACTTTTGTCATTAGATGTAGTTGTCATCAGAGGTATGCTTTTGTTGAACTAGGCAACTCTAGATTGGCTCAAATAACATGTGGATTCTAAATTTGTTATTTGATAATGCAATAGGTAATCTTTGAATCACAATAATTATCAAAATTCCCAAAAGCTATAGAGGTTTCCTAAATCGAGCTTCCAAGAAAACTATAATGTCTTGTATTGATCTAAATATTAGACACTTTAAGGGCCCATTAGTATGGTTTGATTTTAAGTAGAAACATGTACGCCAAATTGAAAGAGTGGTCAAACTAGAAGGGATTCATTTAGTAATGATTGAATTACATGAAGATCTAAAGTTGTTGCAAATGATAATATGAAATGGCTTACTTTAGTTGTTACAAACATGTAAAGCATTGGAAGGGTAGAGACCTCATGTAGAGGGTTAAAATATAGTTTATGATTCATTATCAGGGAGAAAGAGCACAGGGAAGACTTCAATAAACGATTGGGATATGATTTAAAAATGCTTTCAATTTGAAAAGACCTAGCTTGCACAAGATACTTTCTCTTAAATAAGATTTCAGTAGAATTAGCAAAAAATGCTTGCATTAAACAACAATACCAGCTTGATGACTTTAAGGGAAAAAATGGCAACTAAAATATGGATAAAGAGATTAGGATGGACATTTATTTTTAAGTAGCAATAATTTGAGGCAAAATGTAGAATGGGTTTTTGACATGTTTTTTTTTATTTCTTTTGTTTGTGCAGCATGGGTCTACTACTAAAGCATCCTCTCATCCATAACAGTGTTCATGGAACAAAAGGCATTCATGGTTGCAAGTACCCCATGAAAGGCAAATTGACATAGTGTCTGGTGATAATGCCTTCAAATTTTGTTTATCTATGGTTCCTTCAAAACATTATTTTAACAAGTTGTGGTAGCCAGGAGTCTATAATATATTACAAAATGAAGATAATTAAATACAATGAAAATTTTTACCCGATGAACATGTGTGAGTTAGATGGCTTCTTTTGTTGCTTTATAATAAACTATTGTTTCTTTTCATTTATTCATGCGATATTGAGAATAAAATTTGAATAGAGTGTGAGCTACATTAATCAACAGTTTAGGCTTAGCTTCTCAAATGAAAGCAATGAAGTTGTTTGATGGTCATTTTTCTTGAGATAGTAATTTGAAAAATCATTGATGTCATTTTTCTATTGTTCTTTAAAAATAATTCCTTCACTTTCTTAGTATTATCCTTTCAAAAATCTTTTTTAGGCATGCCAACATTGTTCCAGTACCCAAGCAAATCTCTTTATCAAAACTACTAACTTCCTTGTCTCACAATGCTTCTCAACTAATAATAACAATAATACCAATGTGTTTAAGAAGGCTCTATATCACTATTCTCCAGGATGATATATCTAGAATAGAAAGAAATTATCAAAAAAACATCAAAATTTACCATGTATTTTGATTGGACCCTAATTTTCCTTTTTTTTCCCCTGACTTTGTTGTCTTAAAAGTGATCCTTTTTATTCTAATTAATGGATCCAACTCCTCCATAACTTTCCATCCTACATCTAAGTTTTAGTTTACAATCATTTTAATTATAACTATATAAGTTATAATTGCACATAACTTCCACCATTTCACTTAAAATAGATGGGGCCTAAAATATATATTGACCTCACAATCATTCTCTGCTTACCATGCAAAGATGTGTATGGTGCAGATTTAATACATGGCTCAAGTGTCTTTTGATTATTTTTTCGGTCTACAATTTATTTCTTCACATAATGACTTAATGCCATTTCTTGATCACTTTATGGAAGATGTGAAATATAACATTCGCAATACTTAAATGGTTCTTATATTCATTTTAAATCCACCATTTGTCTAGTTCTTTTCAACTTGCATAAATCTAGTTAAAATATTAGTAAATCCATAAGTAAACATTTTTTGTGTCCTAAACCAATAATGTAAGTTGTTTGTGTTATTGGCATATCTTTATTGTAACAACCTAAGACCACATCCAAAACGGCTAGTTAGAAGGTAATATAATTGGACTCTTTAGCTCTGACTAATTATCCAAGATTTACTTTTTGCATATCTAACGTAGGAGTAAATACATACTAGTACAAGCTCTTTCATATACTTTTATTTAAATCTCAACACCCTCTCTAGATTAAGAATCTAAATCTAATCAAATCCAATCGCAAACACTATAATTAACTTATACTCAACTCTAAAAGAGTACATTAATAGTGTTTTCTAATCTATATGAGATATGAATTTGTAACAATCTTGAGCCTCATCCAAACAAACTAATTAAAAATTGATGTTTACGTTCTTTGGCCCTATATAAGTACTTAATATTTACCCAATGCATAATCAATATGAGACTAAATATATACCATTATGAGCTCTTATATCAACACTTATAATGTGCTAGTCTTAGTATGTGTACATCCATGTGATTGATGAAGGATGCAGTATAACAGTAGAGTTCTCTTTTTTATGTGTCTAATCCTTGGCTCATGATGTAGTATAAGGCTAGATTTCGAGTTCAGAATACTCGACCAATATTTTCATTTTTTTTAAAGAAAAGAACAAAATTCAATTATAATGTTGATCTATCAAGTTTAGCTTGAAACCATGTTTAAATTTGATGAGAGCATGGCTTTGAATGAAAATTATCAATTACTATGAAAAAGATATAAACCATATGTAAATATCAAATTATCTTAACTCCATAAAACCATTCATCTTTGCGTTCAAGAAACCAAATCCATATGAAAAATCATGGACATAATGTTACCATTTTGAAACACAAGATGATGCAACAAAACGTTTTGAATAAAGATGCAACATTTTCTTCTTTCTGCTGGTGGAAACTCCTGTTCTTGATTCATTTGTTCATCTTATGTGGCCCCTATTCTTTGTCTGGTGGGTTTTCATCTAATGTTTTAATACATAAGGTCCTTGTAAGGGAGTGCTCGTGGGCTGAGCCTGGCCTAGGCCTAGTATTTGTCACAAACTTCTCTTTTTCCAGCATAGCTGCGAGCCTCATAAAGAAACGTCTCAATCTGTCTTTCAGCTCACAGGCCAAAAAGAAACTCTGTTTATTATCTCAGCACAGCCAATGAGAACTTTGATCTGTATTTTGTTTGGCCATGCCATTGAAAATTTAAGCAAAGAGGATAATTTAATGGAAAACCTCTAACATAGCTTTAGTTTGTCAAAATAGGATAGGGATGGTATGCATAGGGTGTCCATGGGTCAAGAATGTGTGCTTAAAAGTCCAAAATCCAAAGAGGTTTCCATGGAAGCTGCCAAAAGTGATTCAACTTCAAAATAATGACAGCAAAGCTTCATTCATGATGTTAATCCTATCAGGATGGAATAGGATATATCCTTTATATCTATATTTTGTTTGTCATTTGGCAGTTAGCTATAGTGCAACAGATCAAAACAATAATTATTTCTATGAAATGTAGTTTTTTCATGCCATATCAGAAGCAATGTTTGGTTAATGCAAATTAAGCTATTAATGCCTAAGCATACATAACAACAACAAAAACAGCAAGAACTTATTCTCAAACTAGTTGGGGTTGACTACATGAATTCTTTTTCTTCATTCTAAAAATTTTAATTTTTTCTTGATGCCCAACCATATTTAAATACATATTATCAAAGGTCCACTGTGTAGGTTTCCTTTAAAAAAAAAAAAAAAAAAAAAAAATCCAACAAGTAGTATATGGGCATTATTAGCTTTAATGGAAGTATATGATTTAGTAACATACTTCCATTGATTAAGGTACAGGACTAATGGTATTTTTCAGCAAAGAAGTGAAGCTAAGTGAAGGGGAACTTCAAGCCTGCGGTTGTTGGAGAAAAGAACATTTGTTAAAAAAAAGATGAGAGATTTTGAAAGAAATGTACTGGGACCAGGCTCAAAGTTTGACTTCAGTCCTTCATAGAGCTCGGTGCTGTATTATTCTATTTCACACATGTGAAGAGTTGGCTGATTTTAAGGATGGATCATGTGATATAGGATGAATGATGACAACCAGACTGGAACAAGGGCTAGTCGGTCTCAAAATTAGCTTTTTGTTAAATTTTGATTCTTTAGTACTCAATAACATGCACATATTAAGGCTTTCTGTGTGGTTACACATCCAGCAAGAGAAATAGTTTGTAGTGCTCACCCTAATTCTAGGCATATGTTCAGCAAACTTATTATTGTTAATTTAGAGGCATGATGGTTTCTTTGCCTTCTTTGCCTTTGAGAGGAAGTGATTTCTTACCTCTCTTTAGCTTTTGAGCTCACATGGCTCTCCAATTGTTATGCCTGGGCTACTGCTTTGGTTTATTTGTAGGCCCCTATTGGAGTGGTCAGGGACAAACTTCTTAAAAGAAATAAACCCTTCGTAGTAGTGCTTGGGTGGAAGAGCAATCTGTGAACTTATTCCCTTGGATAAATTGAACTTAAGAAGAAGATAAAGTAATATAGTCTGAGGCTTATTTCAATGTAAATTAATCTCGAGCTGCAGTCTCAGTCCATTTAAGCTCAGTTGATGAGGCCACCTCTCCTTGTTTTCATTCATCTTGAAATTAGAACCTCATCAACTTAAACAACAAAAGAGTTCTGGGCCAAAAGGCTAAAGGAGAGGTTACATCAAAACTTTCATTCAGAGACCTGCTAAGAGAATTCATATGAATATATATATATATAGGGGGAAAACAAATAAAACTATCTTCTTGATTAGCAATGCATAAGGCTATAGAAGAATATATAAAAGAAAATATGACTCATTATGAGAAAGCAAATGATGAGAGATGATCACTCTTCAGAGGTAAGTAAGGTATGATAACAACTGAGTGATTTTTTTAAGAGATAAATCAGTCATTAATTTAAGATGGAAGAACAATACACAATGACCACAATATTAAGTGGAAGCTAAACTGAAGGGTGCTTGATATATGGTTGATTTCTAATGGTTCAATGCATGCTGGATTGCATCCTTGGGGCCTTATGGCCCTCTCCACAATGCAACGGGCTAATTATTGCTCCAATAACAGTGCCCACAGTAGAAGAGGGAAACAAAATAGGGGAGCAGGGGAAGAGAGAGAGAGAGAGAGAGAAGAGGCAATGTAAACAAGGACAGGCTCTGGCATCACAGAAATGTCGTTGGGACCTAAACACATGGGCGTGCTCTAGTATTTGTGCAGTGGAGCCAGTCTGGTACAGGATCTTCTGGTAACATGTTGGCTGGAAGCATTACAAACCTTTGTTCCAACTTTTATGAGGTCTATATACTTTTTACAATGGTACAACTCACATCTATGTAAAGTATTCTGTCAAGATTTTGGCAAAATTTGGTTGCGAAAAATAATTCCTTTCTTTCCTCTCTTGAGAAGAAAGTCTATTAATGGCTCAAATAAAAGCAGAAGGAAATTTTTCAACAATGTTAAATTGATTGCCATGGATTTAGACTTTTTTTTTTTTCTTCTTCTTCTTCTTTTTAATGATGCTCTCAAATATTATCTTCTGAAATTACATTTCTGTAAATACTACTAACTCCACCAATCATAATCTTGCACAAATTGAGCCTATGAATATTGCAAATATTGTATCTTGAATTGGAATTTGGTTGTTCTCTAAACAATATTAGCTAAGAATTGATTCATACTGTGCCACATGATAATCTTTATTGGTGATTAGGCATTGATACTTTCATGTCATTTTCTTTCACACAGAGAGAAGTAGAATTTTTTTTTTTCAAAGTATGATCCTAGATTCTTTCTACACACAAAAGATTTGATTATTATAAAATGAACAAACATCAAACTGTTAATTAATCTGTCATTGCCATCCTCTCTAAGACTACTGCATGCATGAACATGAGTAAATCTACTTGGAATAGATGCCACCCACACCTAAGTTAGACCAAATCCATCTCCTATGAGAATCTCATCAAAATATAGTACCAAGTTCAAGCAATTAATCTTAAAAAATTGAATAAAAAGACAATAATATCTAGACAAGAAACACTAGTTTCTCAAATAAAAAAGCCTTCACCTTGGCAGTCAAAGGAAGTAGGGCCATAGCTAATGTCACCCATGTGATCAAAGGTACGGTGGACCCTCCAGAGGTGAATTAATGCCCTTTTTTTATACCAACATCAGACAAACTATTGGAATTTGAGCTTCTGGGGAAGCCCTGCCCTTGGTTCCCCAGGTTGGCCCCAGCAGCACGTGTGGCCGTGGGAGTCTCACGTGTACTCGTCCCCTAGCTCTTGCCCTTTTCCTCGGCCTTCGGGCCGCGATATTTCATTGGTCAATATTGCATCCAGAGCATTGGGGAAGAAGAGCTCGCCAAAGCCATTGCTTGTTAAAAGGATGGCTGAAGCCTGTTCTCACATCGAAACCTATCAATGAACACGAATTGATACAAGTCACAACAATATATAGGTGAGGGTTAAGGCATTGTATCACCATTAGACCTGATCTACCAATCATATGATGAACTGGATCGAACTAAAAATGGCCAGAACTATTCATTTTGAACCATTCTTGGATAGAAATAGTCCATCATATGATTAGTAGAAAGATTGAAGGAAGCCACAACAATATGTAGGCGAGAGCCGTAACATTGTAATCTATGATAAACCATGTGATAGAGCAGGGCACTGATAAGCCACATAGTAAACCAAGTCTATCAATGTACATAGATCGATGAGAGGCATAATAATATCTAAGTTGGAGCCGTGGCATTGTGATCACTAGTAGGCCTGGCCTACAACGTGACGGGTGAATAAGATTCATCAATGCTCATAGATTGATAAGAGCCATAACAATGTTAAAAAATCATGATCACTGATGGGCCTAGTTTACCAGCAACCCTATAGGTAGGAATTGGAATGGTACAAAGAAATTGGCCTTGGCTTGCGTGAATGGTGAGACGTTGTTTTTAAAACGGGGAGAGACCTCGGCGGCGTCACGAGCACCGCAGAATTAGATGAGTTGGATACCGGATTGGTGGCTCGTGAGAGGTGAGAGCGAGTCCTTCTTTTGTCCATTTGGCTCGGCTGATATCGTTGATTGGGTTCCCACGTTGTGAGGTCATTCTCATGTTGAATCTAGTGTAGTTTTAGATTGGATTTATTTCAAGTCAATTCGGATAACTTTTCTCTTTAATTGTCCCACTGGATTTCTATTATGATGCACTTCTTGATATTTATATGCTTTAATGATTTTAGCTGGGATTATGCTCTCGTGTATTTTAAGAGAACGAGATGAATCAAAAAAAATTGCATTGATTTTTCAAAATAATTTTTATCTTTATTTTCTACTTTCTGATTTCTAAAAAAATATATTTGGTATCAAAATTAATTTTTATCTTTTAAATGATAGAAGAAAAAATTTAAAAGAAATACCATTAACTTCCATGTTCTTAAATTTTTTAACTTTTATTCTTTATTATCTTTTTGTTTTAATGAAATAATGAAAACATATTTAAAATATATTTGGATTAGATATTGCCCAACAGCTATCTCATATAGTTGTTAAAAAATAGCCTCTTAATGGCATTCCAGCAACCAATCCAAACAGAGCCTTAGACTGTTTTCTTTCTACAATTATAGAATTATATTTTTTAGCAAATTATTTTTATTTTTACTCACCAAAAGTATTTTCACTAATATTTTATATTTTTTGTAAAAATAAAAATAAAAACATAATTGTTCTCAAAAACTAAATATACCATAAAGGAGGTAGAATTTTTTTTTTTTTTTTCTTAAAAACTAGTAAAATTATAAATACACATGCTGAAAGGAAAAATATAAATAAAAAATTACAATATTTCATGATTTAATGATAAAAATCTATCAAAATTGTATGATTATGCTATTTAAGATAGTCTATTGCAATTGTACTAAAAATATCTAAATGGAAATGAAAATCACTTATCATGGCATTAAGGATAAGCCTTCTCCCATTTGATTGGTTCCTTGTAGTTGAACTTAGGATAGCATTTCTTTTTTCAAATATTAAAATGATATTTACATTAGTTTAAAAAATGAATAATATTTACTATTTAAGTTAAGAACATAAAAAAATTAAAAATAAAAGAGAATAAATTGGAGGTAAAAATATCTAAATGGAAATAAAATTCAAAGGATTATTTTCTAATTAAAACCCAAACTTATATGTTCAACACTAAGAACTAAACTAAGTCACATGAAGGTTATATATATATATTTGAAATCATGCAAAAGACAATTTCTAGGGTTTTTTGAGATAGATGTTGCTTAAAACATATTGTAATATAATTCCAAATAGAGATTTTCATAAAGTCCTTATGGGATTTGAAATAGATCTTAGTCATTTAAAATCAAAGCCAAATTCAAAGAACTCTAGTAATTTATCATAAACAAAATCTATATTTAATTGA
This sequence comes from Metroxylon sagu, assembly GCA_017589505.3. Classification (NCBI taxonomy): domain Eukaryota; kingdom Viridiplantae; phylum Streptophyta; class Magnoliopsida; order Arecales; family Arecaceae; genus Metroxylon; species Metroxylon sagu. Next base: position 15,447 of record JACVBY030000370.1, read on the forward strand.
GACTCTTTTTGCAAGATAATTTGTGCAATTCTAATGATCAGGATCAAAGGGCTACGATCTTCTTTACACGATAATTATTATGCTTCTTTAGCAATAACAATGGAGTCTTAACTAATTAAGTTCAACTACACTTGTTGTGAGATATATATATATATAAAGGTAGACATGTCTACATTCGAATGGACTCAAATACAAAATTCGATCATCTTTTTTATCCTTAAATTTATACGGATCTCAGAACCATTTTAATTTTTCATCTTTTTTAGCTTTAGAATTAGTGAACTTTATGAATTTAAGAATAAAAAAAAGATGATTTATATATATATATAAACTGAAATGCATTATAACGAACGATCTTAAGTTTTATATTCATCCTTTTATCATAACACTCCATTTAAGCATTTTATCTATAACTTTTCAATTTGAAAAGAATGTTCTTTTAAGGTGAAAAATAAATATTATTTAAGTATCAGGATAGAACCATTTTGTTATCTGGGTTTTAAAGCATCTTCATTTTAATTGTGGGGATGGAATCGAATGGTCGCACATTTTATTTTATTAAAAAAAAAACAGGAAAGGGAATGTTTTTGTCTTATTGCATGGAATTCGAAATCTTGACTTCACCAACCGCACTACGAATTTTATGAAGGTTTGATGGTCCACAAACAAATTTCTTTCACATTCTCATTCTCAAAGTCACTGGTTACAACGCCCCTCTGTTATCCATCTCTCTCGTCTCTTGTTAAAAAGGAATTAGAGAGATAGGAAGGGTGGTGGGGAGGTGCTCACATGGCCGAGGGAAAAGAAGAGGAGGAAGAAGAAGAAGAAGAAGAGGACAAGAGAGACGCCCTCGTGCAAATGGGGTTTGTGACTGATTGATTGATTGGCCCACCAACCTTTATCGAAGGAAAAGGCTGAGAGCATGCGATGTGGGTGGACATTCCTCCCCATGTACGCGTACATCCTCCAAGCCTTTGTCTCTTTACGATCGCCCCTTTTCTCCCCCACGGTACAACAGAGCGCAGTGCACGACTTGGCCTTTCCTCTCTGTCCATTCTCGCACCCGTGTGCCTCCAGGACCTAACAACATTCCCATCCCCTCCCTCGTCCTTGTCACGGACACGTCACTTGGACACCCACACATCCTCCCTAATTATTGTGATCGGTGCGTTGATTATGATCGGACGAGCTGATCGCACACAACGGTGGTTGGCAATTGCCATTGGTAGGAAGCTTAGGTGCCGTGCCACTTGTCATGGTTGGAAGCAGGACAGGTGATGGTGCACTGAATCTTTGTTGATCTTTGGTTCACTCATGCGATAATTTGGTTGGAGTTTAAATTTCAAATCCGCATTAAACCAGAACAGTCAAATGTTATAAACAAAAATATATATATATATATAACTAAAATAAAAAAATAAACATATGAATTTATATTGTTCGACCATTGCCTTATGTTCACAAGAGATTCTCTCTCAAATCTTCTCTCGCAATAACTTTCTGAGTTACCTTTGTGATTTCTTTAAAAAAGTCAAGATAACATACAATATTTTATAAGGATTAGGATTCAAGTTTTATAAGAATATGAAAATATTTTCTTTTTAGTCTTTTTGAATTCTAAGTCTACATGGATTAGAATTGAAGTTTTACTTTAATATGAAAAACCTTTTCTTCTTAAACTTGTGAATTTAAAGATAAATTTTAATAATCAATAAATTAAAAAATTAAAGAATTTGTTTGAATAATTATATGCAATGTACTAGGATAAATAAATTCACAAGAACAAATCAGGCCTATATTCATATGATTTAATGAAGAACACCTTCCAAGTGAGCTTCTATGAAGCTTATATCTCTGCAAAAATAGGTTGACAAAGATCTGGTTGAAATGGGTGAAGGAAGCCGCATATATTTTATTATGTTATAAATTTTGTTTTCAATCTTGAAGATCTAAATAGAGTTATCCAAACATCTCCTAAATAAGAAACATCAAATATTTATTTAAAGAGAATATAAGAGAATTATAATTACTAGGTTCGAATATTTCAAGATGTACCATACATGGATGGTGCATCCATAAAAGCAGGAATATAAGGCGACAAATTGAAGATAAAATCAATTAACATCAAATCATTTCAAAGCTAGGTAGTATTTGATGTCATATTCAGTTAAGTGATGACTAGAGATAATGGCGACAACTTTTAACTAACATCAATAATTAATGATAGTAATGACTAGCGACCAATGACGGTGACAAGCAATGAGCTTAGATGACAATAGAGAGGATGATGCTCATATTAGTAATTTTAATTTTTAAATGATCTGAAATTAAAAATTTTAGTTTAGACGATTTCTAGATAGTGAAAAAGTTTTTAATGAAAATAGAAAACTGAATTATCTATGTTTTTGAAAAAAAAATAGAAAGTAAAAATGATGCTAAACATGATCTTAGTTTTCACATAATTATTAATATAGTTGTTATTTAACACTACAAATACATTAAATGTTTACGGAGTGCTAGAAAAATATATATATATATATATTTTAACATCCCGATTATTAGAAAAAATAACACGGAATTTTATATGAAAAAGTGACATTGCTGCTCTGTATTTTTGTTAGATAAAGCATATTTCTATCTTTTTTAACAGGCAAAATATAAGCTATTGGATCGACAGAGGATGCATGCAAGATTTTTATATGTGCTTCTCGAAACTAAAACCCTTAGCTATTTATGCCTAAAACTATCAGCCAAAGGTGGTGATTATATTTTCAGTATATTGAAAATACTGGACCACCAATAATGAAAGTTATCGGCATCAAACTATTAAGAGAATGCTGCTTTTTAAGTTCTATTATGTTTCATTTTTATTTTAAGTTGAACTACCAAATGGTGAGTCTCCATCATAAAAAATAATGCATGGGTTAAAAAAACGAAAAGGACTGCCACCCAATGGGATAGAGAAAGCACAAAGAGACAAGAAGCGACCCTCGTGCGAATGGATTTGATTGACAGACCCGTGTCTAATTTTCTCACCGTAATTTTATGGATGGATCGCAGGCGTGCGGTGGGGTTTCGGCGTTCTTCCCGGGTCCTTGGTTTCTGATATCCATACTCTTCATTTCCGCAGGCCACCCCACCCCAATCATCACATCGAGAGCCCTCTTGTTTCACAAAAAAGAGTGCGTCAAACATGAGCATGGAGTGGACGTATCGACTCAAAATCCCGTTCTCCAAATTGCTTGCCGTGGGTCTTAATCGAGAGGCTCCAATAATTAAGATGAGTGAGTTTGGTACTGGATGATAACAGCAGAGCAGCCAAAAATTAGTCACCAAAATGTCACCATGCGACTTGTCAATACTCTTAAGGTTTGACCAGTCTTGCACTAAAGGGGGATTCATGAGGTTAAATTTTCTCTCCTTCTAGTCCATGGTGTTACAAGGAAGTCAAAGGTGTTACCCATTAATCCAACTCCACAGCACTTTTCATGGACATGTCTAAATCATGCTCTTATCATATTGATATGCTAAGATATGCTTGTTGTGCAAAGATTGTCGGCTTGTCATTTTATAGATGTTAATCAAAATAAACCTAATTTCTGACCAAATTTGAATCCTTTATCCAAGATATCCATCTCAAAGCCACTCTCTCACACATCATAAATTCAATTTAACATTAAGGATGCATTTGATAAGAGTTCAGGAGAGAACTAAAAAGTTACTTCTACAATTTTTAGCTCTTTTTTGAGGGTGCTTTGTATGGGGTTAACTTTTTTTAAGGAGATAATTGCCCCCCTCTTCTTCTTCCTTTTTACCTCTCAAATTATTAAACTAAGAGGGAGTGGGTTAATAGGGTTAAAGCAAAAATAATCCATCACTTTTTCCTATATCATCTCTTTTACATTAATAACATAAATAAAATATTAATAATATTTTTGTTTCCTTTAAATGAACCCTATTCTAAACATAATTAACAATTATAGTTGTAATATCTCAACCTCTATGAATAGTTACAACGAAACATGAAAAACTTTTGTGCTCTTAAAATTTGCACAAAAAAAATGCTACGAATATGTTTGGTATGAGATTAAAAGGAATAAAAAGTTACTTTTATAATTTTTTTACCCCCTTTTGAAGATATTTGATATAAAGTTTTTCTTTTTTGTTTCAGGAGAACAATACCCTCTCCCCCCTTAGCTCCTAAATGCTAAATTGTAAAAGTTATTCAGTAAGTAAAAAAAGTGTTGAAACATAAGAATTGCTAAAACTTTTACACTCTCCATTCACGAATACAACCAAATATAATCAATAGAAAAACTTTTATACCTTTAAAATTTATATCAAAAAATATTATTCTTGTAACTTTTTGCTTTTAAAACCCTTATCAATACACACTAATAGTTCAACCATTATTTACAACCATCCACTTAATTGATCCAAGGATAAAACTATTACCTGCTTATCTATCAATTACATGAGAGCTGTGTAAGATCACAACCACCACCCATAACTTGTAAACTATTGAAAACATAAAATAGTTTTATCTGGTCTAGTCCTCCCTTTTCTTCCCATGAGATTTTCTACATCCACACGTAGGCATGCATACAAATGTGCCCACATCATGCCTAAGCTTTCATAATTTTCTCTTTCCTTATCCCATGTGCGATGTGATAAGTGCACCCAAATAAACCATGTCCAATCCACTAATTGCATTCGCCTGAGTTCCAAGTGTCAAGCAATCAAAAAGCCTGGATGGAACCAACAAACATTCCGACCTTCCCTAAACTCGACACATTTATTAATAAATTTACCCCTGCAGTGCCTTCTCAGGCTCCATCACCATGATCTAGCACCACCAAGGTCTAAAGTTGCCAATGTCTCAGCCTCAATCTTAATGCCACATGCCCAGGCCTCCACAGATGCCAACCATCCTGCCCTTCTCATGTCATGTTGTCATGCAGATCCATCAGACAGGGCTCTCTCTCTCTCTTTCTCTCTCTCTCTCTCTCTAACGTGCATTCATGGAGGACTGAGGAAAGAGAGAGCTCCATAGCCTCAGCCTTAGCCGCCGTGCCTGTGAACCTATAGGCCTACTAATTCTCTTGGCAATTAAATATGGGGTAGCATAAGTTACACCTATGCAAAAAGAGCAGAGCAAAGCAGAGCAAAGGCCAACTGCACTTGGCTGTCAAATCACCATCCAAGGATCTACTTGGGACCATGCCATCCTTAAAGTCACCATCCCAACAACTTTTTTCCACGCTTGAAGACAAGCAGTTCCTCTCAAGCAAAGTCAAAAAGATAGTGGAATCAGTGGGCAAACCAGAGTATAATAGACCTACGCCAAAGCTTGCCAAGAATTTGTTAACCTGGGTTATAAGTTCACCTTAATGCTTCGGTAACTCATTTAGGTGACACCAAAAATTACTCAACTGGTGTCGTGTTTTGCTGCTGCTCTGTAGTCTCTATAAATTAGCATTGTGATAAAATATGCCACAAAATGAAGCATTGTCAAAACAACGCATAAAAAGTTACAGTAGTTTCAAGGCTCTATTCTTGTCCATAAGTGGGTTCTTTTTGAAATGTCGGCATGCCTTATACTTGTTTTACCATGAAAAGAGAATCTCCCTTGAAGCTGAAATGGGTTGCCATAATGCAAAGGATAAGCAATATGCCATCTAAAAGGAGAGAAAGTATGAAGCATAATAGATAAAGAGATTTAATATCTTTGACTCTAAATTTGGCTATAGAATCGAGACACCAAGAGTAACAGATCCTTAGTGATTCAGACTCATAAAAGACTCACTCTGTCACTTAAGCAAGACATACTATTAATTAATCAAGAGACAATCCTACAGAGATTTAACAAAACTATAAAAACCTACAAGAATGGACTTGCGAGGAAAATGTTGCGAGTGAGAAACATAATATACATATTTTCCCCTCAAAAACTCTCTCCTTCACATCATTCTCACTTTTTTTTTTTTTTTTTTGGGCTTTTCAAGTACTTATCTTCCTTCACATCATTCTCGCTTTTTCCATTTTTTTTTGCTTTTCAAGTACTTATCTTCGTTCCTCTGTGGAAAACACAAATAATGTCTTGAGAAAGCTCTTTTAAATGCATTCATGTCCTTCACTAAAAGTGTTGTACTGTCTTTTGCTCATGTAGGATTTTCTTATGCAACAATGAAACATTTTAATGAAGAAAAACTCAGATCAAATTAAAGTGATCTTTCATACGAAGAACTTAAAAAAAATATATATTTTCAAAAATCTTCAACCATACATAAAAAAATTAACAGAAAGAACAAAAAAACTAATAATCTGGAATATATTTTTGCTCACATGCGTTCAAAAGTCAGACTGCCATAGTATATCCAAGGGGATAAGCAGCTCTACTTGACAGGCATGTGAAGACTTCTTACCCACTCTCGTTGGCAGTGCTATATACACCACCTTTTCTCCTTTGTTCCAATGGGGTGGTGACCACGTGCCACCTCAACTGCCTTTAATGGCTAATCTAGTCTTTATTCTTCTCACATCTCAATGTCCCATCTCATTATTGAATGGCTCCAGGAGTAAACATCCAACCCCCTACCATATATAAAGTTTAATGCTACAAACTGCCATGTGATGTACATTTACCCATCTAAAACAATACATAGGCACCATATGGAGATGCTCTACTTAACTAGCTATTTGACCATGCATGAAGAGGACTTGGGCTTGGAATTATGGATTGAATGACACCCTTTTGATCTGTGGACCCGATGGGGTCTTGGTCGAAGAGAGGTGTTGGAAACTGAGGCCTTTTTATCTGTTCTTTAATAATCTATGGTAGAGATATTGGGTTACAGGAAGTGGTAATTATCTTGTCTGGTGTGTGGAGGCCCATATATAGACATACTCACTTCAGGCCAGAGAGGAACAGGAGCACCCATCTCATATCTAGGACTCCTCTGAGGTGGGTTGGAAACTCTTGCTCGAGTGCAGCAATGGTGCTCTTGGGATGGGTACTTGGGTTGGCGCTGGGGTTCTTTGCTTTCTGCAGTGGTTTGTTGAGATGGAATGAGGTGAGGTATAGGAAGAAGGGCCTCCCGCCAGGGACTATGGGATGGCCACTCTTTGGGGAGACAACAGAGTTTCTGAAGCAAGGACCCAGCTTCATGAAAAATCAGAGACTTAGGTGAGCTTGGTGAAAGATGGCTCTATGGACTTGGTTTCTCTTCCTTTTGAAATTTTGAGATGAGAAACAAGAAAGTCCTCATTGATAGGAAACAAAATTTTCTTTATCAATGCATAAGGTTTTGAACGCTTTTATCAATGATTTATGGCTTGATGGTAGTTTATTCCAGGATGTGATTTTACTTCCTGAAAGGATAAGATTCCTTTGGGTATTGAGTGATAAACCCCTTTTATCCTATATTTTCCTTTAGAAAAAATAGAGGCTTGTCTCATGATAAATAATTGCAAGTGTGATGCAACATATTTTTTTTTCTTCCCTTGTTCTTCAGAAAGTCTGATTTTGGGAACTGATGGCTTTTTAGTTGGTGTTCCTTGTCATTCAAAAGTGATTTATATAATCCACCAAAAAGGAAGATGATTATTATCCGATAAGATACATCTGCATGATTTAAAAGGTAGATTTTCTGAATTAAGTGGCTTTTACCTGAAAGTGGTCTGTCCTATTGAAACTTTTCTTTAACTCCATTACCAAGATTCATGTCTGCTAAAAGGAATTCTCTCCACTGTTTAAGCTGGTTCTGCAAGTACTGGAGATTTGATATTACATCACTGCCCACTATGCATTTGAAATACTTCGTTAGGGTCTACTTCTCCAGGCTTGGCAGTCATCCCTGCTTTTTAGTTTTTTCTTCTTCTTTTGTTTTCCTTTTTACATTCACAAGGGTTTCTCTGTTTAGCTACTTTAAGATGATTCCAGGAATAAATTGTCCTTATGATATTATCTTTTTTTTTTTTTTTTTTTTTTTTGAGAAATCATATATTAACAATTTTGTAAGGTGGAAGCTGTGCAAACTAAATGTCAGTGAAGCATTTATTTTCTGGTTTGCATCCAAGTAAAATATATTTAAATTTTAAAACTTTAGAGGAGAAATTTCGGGTAGTTGTTGTTTGACATGATTTTCTTTTTCCTTTGCACTTTCTCACACTCAAGTATGATCTTCACTTACCTTCTTTTATTTCTTTTTTATGAAATTTATAGGTATGGGAGTTTGTTTAAATCACATATACTGGGATGTCCTACAGTGGTATGCATGGATCCAGAGCTCAATAGATTCATTCTCATGAATGAAGGGAAAGGCTTTGTTCCTGGCTATCCACAGTCCATGCTGGATATATTGGGCAAATGCAACATTGCAGCCATACATGGTTCCCTCCATAAGGCTATGAGAAGTGTCATGCTTGGTCTCATCAATCCTCCAGTAATCAGAGACCAACTCTTGCCCAAGGTTGATGAGTTCATGAGATCTCATCTCAGCAGTTGGAATGGGAAAGTCATCGATATCCAAGAGAAAACCAAGGAGGTTTGTAGAATTTTCAGCAGTCCAATGGATTATTTAATAACTACAGTAAATAAAACTCTAAGCTTTTCTTTAATTTTCTATTCTCTAATAGTTATTCCCTTTAATACCCACTAAAAGGAGGTAGGACAAAGGGAGGGAAAAAAAGAAAAAAAAACTGATTGCAGCAGCTTCTACTTAGGAGTAGAAGATAAGTAGAAGCTGCTTTGATTGACACAAAGTTGGAAGTGAAAATAACCATGCAAGTTTCAGAGCATTCCTCGCCTCATGTTTGTTTGGTCTGCGAATCATAGGAAAGTAAAGACAAGAACCTAAGCTCACAGAACTTATATATAATTCAGATTGTTTTAGAGCTACAGATTTCCATTTCAGAAATTTAACTGTCTAGTTATTCATGCTCAGATGGCGCTGCTGTCAGCCCTGAAGCAGATAGCTAGCATTGAAAATGGTCCACTTTCTGAAGCTCTCAAAACTGAGATCTTCCAACTTGTTCTTGGTACCCTTTCCTTGCCTATCAACCTTCCAGGCACAAATTATCGCTGTGCATTCCAGGTAACTCCAAATTCTTGCCATCTTTACCATCTCTCATTATTTATAAGGTTTTGGTTCATTGCTAATAGACTCCTTGTACAGGCAAGGAAGAAATTAGTAGGCATGTTGAGAGAGATTATTGAGGAGAGAAGAGCTTCTCGGTGCTCTTACAATGACATGCTTGATTCCCTCCTCAAGAATGACGACACCACGAAAGTAAAACTCACTGATGAACAAATCATTGATCTGATCATCGCTCTTGTCTATTCGGGCTATGAAACTGTTTCAACAACTTCAATGATGGCTGTCAAATATCTCCATGATCATCCAAGAGCTCTCGAGGAACTAAGGGTACAAACAATACTCGTATTAATTGAGTTAAGCTTGTAACCGGTTTTTTATATATTTTTAAATATCTCCTATTTGTTGTCTCATGACTTGATTTCCACTTGCAGAATGAACATTTGAAAATCCGAAAAGGGAAAACAAAAGAGGATGGGATTGATTGGAATGATTACAAGTCCATGAGTTTCACTCGAGCAGTAAGTCGATCATTCCAGCAGTGAGTTCCAGTGGGTCTTCCTATTAATCTGAAACCTTTCCAATAAAATAGTCTCATAGAAAAATGTTGTTCTTGTTATAGGTGATTTTTGAAACTCTAAGAATAGCTACAATTGTTAATGGGGTGCTCAGGAAAACAACCCAAGATGTTGAAATGAATGGTGGGTTCAGAAAAACGCGAACAATTTTTGCTTGGCTTTTATCAATCATATGCTAACCGTCCTCTCGTTGTCTCAAGAACCAAACAAAATTTGGACCCCTAACATTTGATATCTACTGTATTTTATTCAGGATTTGTCATTCCAAAAGGGTGGAGAATTTATGTTTACACAAGGGAGATCAACTATGACCCATTTTTATATCCTGAACCTTTATCCTTCAATCCATGGAGATGGCTGGTAAGCAGGCATGAAGTTCAAACATGTTTAAATAATTCAAGTCCAGCATGTGCCTCTCTAATCGAATGCAAACTTTGAACTCTAATCCATACATCCCTTCACTAAATACAGGAGAAGAACCAGGAGTCACACCAGCATTTCATGATGTTTGGTGGAGGAGGTAGGCTGTGCCCAGGGAAAGAATTAGGGACAGCAGAAATTGCAATATTTCTTCACCACTTTGTAACTAGATACAGGTCTGCCTATGTATCTGGTTTTGTTTTGCTTTTGTTTTTTTAAGGCAAAAATCATAAAATATTCATGGAATTTTGTAATGAAGCATTATCACACATCAGGAATTTTGGGCTGAATGTGTGGTTGCAAGGTTCCTGTTTCTTGTCTTGCATGGTTCATGCAGTTAGAGTTGAATGGCTAAAGAAACAGGGCACCTTCTATCTTGGGCATAGGTTTCACTAGAAATCCGCTACAAAGTAATTCTGATTGTTCTCCAAATATTTCTGCTGCAGATGGGAAGAAGTTGGAAGCGATAAAATACTGAAATTTCCAAGGGTTGAAGCTCCCAATGGGCTACACATCCGAGTTTGGGACTACTGAAACTCATATTGTATACAGATATAGATAGGTCTACTAACAAATGATCAAAGAAAATAGTTTGTTTTTTATTGTTGAAGAGTGAGATATTAGAAATATCGTCAGTCATCACAAAGAGTATGCATTGTATCTGTCAAAGTTTGTCTGTAAAGAGAGGAGTGATAAGTACCTAGGTATAGATGGGTCATAGATATGCAGGCCTACTAACAACTGATCAAAGGAAAGTGGTTGTCTTTAGTTGGTGTTTTAATTGGAAAATATTATTCTCTCATAGCAAAGTTTCTGGCTTTGTTGTGTTCATGAAAAGTCTTTGACCAGTGATGGTGATCAATCCAGTAAATTCATACTACAAATTACAAGGAGCAACAGACTGCGAACTGGTGCTTCACATTCATAACAGATAAATTTCAATCCAACTCCTAGAGAAAAGTATGCTTTGACTGCTTGTATATATATATATATATATATATATATATATATCTAGGACTGACAAAAAGAATTTTGTCAGAAAAAGTTGAAGCTGAGGGAAACAGTTTGGAAGAACACCACACTTGGAGAACTGGATGATACATCCAGCAGAATAAGACACAAAAGTATGCAGACATAAACAACGACTACAGCACCAAGTCTCTTGATATAATTCACTCGAGTGCATTGCATCCAAAATTTGAAGATAAACACAATCCACTATGAATGTCATAAAGGTGCAGCAATCCAGAAATGGCCACACACCTATGACTGCAGAAACCAAGGCAAGGCAGGGAACCAAGAGAGCCGCACCTGCTTCACCGACATTTAGACAAACAATATCCACGCATGATTTCCATTAATCTCAGCAGACATCTCCAAACTTCTCATAGATTAAGGGGCATCAGCATGTCTTTCCATGCACTCAATGGTTAGATCAGAGGAAAGCTTGTGAACAAGAAGACAAGAAGCGAGGAGTCTAAAACGGTGGCTTGCTGCCGAATTGAGCCCAGAAGTCTCTGGATAGAAGAGTGGACAACCTGACGCCAAGTTTTCGCCTCCTGGGTTCGTACTGGGCTTTAAAGCACCAGCTCAGGTCCATTGGAAAAATATCCGTCACTGGGTTGGACATGGATGGTTCTAATTGTTGATACGTGTTGCTTGGCTTCACCCCTCATCATCTTCTTCGCCCATTACAAGAATGGGAACCGGTTGGCCTTAGGAACAAATTCTAGTTTAACCTTCCGTTTGGTCACATGAACAAAATCCAATTTAGGCAAAAATATACTTTTGGTTCTCAAACTTTCGCTCAAAATTCACTTTAGTCCTCAAGTTTTCAGTTGTTGCAATTCAATCCTTCATATTTTAAGAATATTACATTTTTGATATCCCAATGGGGCCATTTAAAATTGATAGAATAGATGGTATGTCATTGTCACGCTCCAAGCTCAAAAACTTGAGTAAAAGTTAATTGGTAGTAAATAAATTTGAGTTATAAGCACTTAAACTATCCCGAGCCGGATCATTGGTGTTACAAAAGCATCTCTATGCCATGGAGAAACTCTATCATCGTCTCATGGGTAGCCATGGCGGAACTCTACCACTGTTCTATGGGTAGCTAAGCAGGCTCAAGTCGGTTTTGATATTATTTGTAACGACCCAAGCAAGCTCTGATATCATTTATAATGCTCCAAACACATCTACTAATTTAATTAACTCGTTAGCGTACCGAAATCATATAACCCAAAAACTCAAGTAGAAGTTAATTGGTAGCAGATAAACTTGAATTATAAGCACTTAAACATTTTCTTTTCCATCCGATGTAGGACTATTTTTGAGTATTACAGTCATGCTGTCAACTAGTCCATATGTTTGCATTAGGGTGGCATATCGACTAGTCCCAAAAAAGGGAACATCATAAATGCAATATTCTCACAATATGAAGGTTTAAATTATAAATACCAAAAGTTTAAGGATGAAAATGAATTTTGAGCGAAAGTTTGGGGGCCAAAAGCATATTTTAACCTTTATTGTTTTGTCATTACTTAATTGGACGGTCAGATATTAACTAAAATGAATCAAATATAATATATGAAAGTACTAAATGATTCATACAGAAAGAGCTTACATGCAAGCTAATCAACAGTTCAAATTACATTTGGTCCTAAGCAAGAACACCACGGATGATGTATTTTGGAGCAATGATCATGGATCATCTTGCAACTCTAGTCCTCATACTGGTGATTTCCAAGTACATTAGATTAGAGCTCGAGCCTGAGCCAGACCAAACTCAAACTTTGGGCATTCTCAAGCAGAGTCTAAATACTTTAAGCATGGCTTGATCCTAAGGGAAGGTTGCATTGCATAAACTAAATATATGGATTTATGTGTTTGTGCAATTGGTCATTGAATCTATGGCACTCTAGTTCTAACCATTGATGGCCATAAGATGGTATCCTTGTGAGATGGTTAGATACGTTTATGCGCCAACCTTAAAAATGGGCACCAATATTTTTTTAGGCCAGGCCAGGAGCAAGCCTAATCGGATCTTAGGCTCTCTTGGGCTTCAAGTTACAACATGTATTTCTTTAGCCCAAACTAAGGATCTTCTAACAGGCCATCAGTAGAATAGAGAATTTTGATCACTTTTGATACGAAGTTTATTCAATCGCTACTGTCCACTGGAGCCCAGCACATGCACATGATGGACACACATTGGACTTTCCCGTTATAATGTAAAAGATGGATAGAATAGATAGATATTATAAGTAGATAGAAGTATAAGTAGGGAAGTAGAAGGAGAAGGCAGGGGACAGCCTAACTTCGTCCAAATATATGAAATTAATTAAAATTAATGAAATATTTTATGTATCATACTAACATGATACATTAGCTATTTCTTTAATTTTAGTTGAATACATGTAATATAATGCTAGATATATAATATTCTTAAGACACGAAGAACTAAACTTTAACAATTAAAAGTTTGAAAAACAAAATAAATTTCGAATGAAAGTTTGAGTCAGAATTGCATTTTTGTGAAAAGAAAACTATTTCTCTATCCAATGATAAGGAGAAGGAGAAACAACAAGGAAAAAAAAAAAGGTCAAAAAAGAAGAATGAGATTATATATATAGAAAGAAAGAAATTTGGCTATATTCGAATATAGTTAAGTATAAAATCTAATCACCTTTTTCAGCTAAATCTAATTATCTTTTTCATCCTTAAATCAATACAGATCTCAGAGCCACCTTATTTTTTTTCACTTTTTTTATTTTTGAAATTCATAAATGGTGTGAACCGAAAGATGTGGAAGTGATTAGATCCTATATTTGATTACATTCGAATATGACCAAATCTACCCTCCTCTCTCTCTCTCTCTATACACACACACATATATATATATATAATCTTTTTTTCATTGGAAAGGACTCTACTAAGAAAAATGCTAGGATATAATGCAAAACCCACTGATCTTTCATGCCAATGTGAGGCTGGCGTGGCATTTTGTGATCCAATTATTCCTTCGGACCAATCATCATGGACAAAATATCACTATTTGAGCAAAGACCCTGGATCTTTTTACTTTGATTCTCGCTTTGGTGTTTCAAAATTTTGACTAGTGCAGCTCAATGATTCGCATAGCTTTATGGCAATTAATTCAACATGTTTGGTACTACCGTTCAACGACAAGGTGCATGGCCCTGGACTTTGGGAGGGTGGTGGTGGCTTGATGCAAGAGAAGGAAATTGTGGAGGTTGGTACCGAGTATTAATGGCTTACCTCCTCCAGATCCATATAATCTTGTGTTGATGATGACCTGGTTTGGTCTTGGTAGGCTTTCAGTCTCATCAGCCCACTTGGCTCTTGGCATTTGATGCTGCGGTTGGTCAAGCCCATTATATCCTCAAGCACTCAATTTACTAAGTTCCGTTCTTAAGATGGAAGCCTTTTATTTGCAGGTTATTTAAAAAATAACAACGAGCTCTCCATGAACGTTTCAAATAAAATAATTAAAAAAAAATCTAGCTAAAATATTTCTAAAATTATAATGAAAATTAAGTTCTTCAATCCTAATTTTTTTAAATGAAGCTTCAATTCCATCCATTTAAGCCCATCATTCGAGATTTTAGCTCTTACCCCATATTTTTGTATCCTTAAATTTTTAATTACTTATGATACCATGCATGTAGAACGAGAAGTATGATTAATAAAAGTGATAAAAATTTAAATTATATATCAAACTATGCTAATGACAACAAGAAGTAGTACCAACAGTTAATACATTCTAAAACTTTAGAATGCTTATTGCAGTTTCTTTTCTAAAATTAAACATATGACAAAAGTTATGGTTTAATTTAATTTTTAAATTAAGTTATGATTTTTATTTTTTAAATATTAAAATATTGGATAAGTAAGAATAAAAGTTATGTATTGTGGGAGGCTGCCCTTTCTCAGGCCTCTTTAGCTGTTCTCTTCTTGGGAGCAATAGAGTAACATGGGTTGACGTCGGACCACGGCCACCACCTCAATAGTCGTGACTTCCAGCAGTGCCCACATGCTTTCTAAATAATCCTTTTTTTTTTAACTCTTCCTTACCGAGAAATGAAAGTGTTTATTCTCGTTTTGTGTAGATACCCTCTGCAAGTTCTCAGCTCCACTGAGACTTCAATGTTGGCAGTATACATTAAAACTCCAACTGGTTACTACCAAGCTGTGGTACCCCTAACACATCAGCCTGTAACGAAAAAAAAAAAAAAAAAAAAGATGACAATAGAATAGAGGGCGCAGTACGTAAGATATAAGATAGCATGTGTGACCATTCACCGACACGTGACAATTTAATAACCACTCCTCCATTGGCCTACCACCAACTTGCATGCATGCATGCAGGGAACCAAGTCGTAGGCAATCTTCAAAGTTCAATAAAAATATTCAAAACTTCGGATTGGCCAAATTTATTAAGAATATTCAATGTTTAAATTATGGGACCACCTCGGTTGTCTCGTTGGAAAGTTACAATCGAACCAGCTAATATGTTGGGCAAGTTGGATGATATCAAATCGTATCAAAGAGCAAGGCTGCCATGGCGCATGTTTCTTACCTCTATCTCCATCCTTAATTTCAGCTGATGTAAAGATGTTAATTGAAGGAGTTATAGGGGTGATAGGAGATGTTACTGAGTGTTTCTTCATGTCAAAAAGAAAAAGGAGTTAAAATTAGGGTCCCACTTGACATGGCATTTAAGTCCATTGATACGTGCTGATGGAGTTCTGAACATTGTTTCATAAAGTAACGATATCATGTCCTTCGCAAGGGCAGTCCCGTTGCTTTCCAGGCCATGGGATGCCAGAGCGTCAATTGCTGGTCATAAATTCAAGTTATTTGAATCACATGGGCGCCGGTTAGTGAAACACCAGGGAAGGAGGGGAAAAAAAGTTTTAATTTAAAATAAGAGATTTTAAGGACGATAACTACTTGTTTGCAATTATTAAGGTATATTCTATTTTGATAACGTTAGATTTCGAACGACAAACTTTAAATGCCAACAAAGATAATAAAATGAATAATAAACTGAAAATTAAAACAGATTCTAATCAATCTAACCTATATGAGCTTATAAAAAGGTACTTTTATATATATATATATTCTTGTAAAGATAAAAAGAAGAGTATTAAGAGTTCTGCGGATTATTTGGCTAAAACTTTTTTATGCTTAAATCAATAAGAAAGAAAAAATAAGAAGGTTATAGAAGAAAAAAATAAAAAGGTTGAGGCAGATCAAACAATCGTTCGGTTTTGAGAGAAGGGAGCATGATGTGAATGAATAGCCATTCCGTTTTGAGAGAAGGAAGTATAATGTGAGCGATTAGAGATTATAGCCAAGTGAGATATTAAGAAGAATAGAAGATAGGAAAAAAAAAAATATTTGAAAAATATGAAAGAAAAGAAAGAAGAGTTTTTTTTTCTTTTTTATGCAAGATTCCTTCTTATAGGTGAGCTTTGATCTTGATACGTGAGACTGTTCCAGTGATGATGGTATGTTCGATTTTATTAATAAGATAAATGTAAAATGATTATTGTATAATTCTGTGTATATAGGTCTTATAGAATAAATAGTTAGTTACGCTAACCATGCTCTCCTGACTTATCCCTCCATCGAGAGCAAAAGCTCAAATTTAATTGTAGAAGATAGAGACTGCATTTATTGTTATTGTAACAAAAGGCCATCCTTTGATGCCAAGTCAATTCAACTCTTTCATGTTTAAATATACATAATCACACAAGAATATAGATATATGCTTTGGCTCAATTAGTTTGAATTTAATTATAAAAATTGAAATTAATTAAAAGTTTAGATATAATAGAAGTGATATTCTATAATCATACCTACATATACCGTGTCAAAGGATGAGATATTAAAGATAGACATAGGTTAAAAAAATTGATCCAATTGGTTTAGATTTAAATTATAAAATTTTAAAGTCCAATTTAACGTAAAACATAAATAATAGTATGACCGAGACTGGAACAGTAAGCCAGTTGGCACACGGCAGAAGATGAATCAGAGTTTAGGTAGCAAACCTAACTTCTGAAATGCGTTGCTTGTGTGGAACGTGGGTGCCATTAGAAGCCCTACATCAATAAGTTCTTCTTGTCAAAGGAATCCAATAGAATATATATATATATATATATACAATACAAACACATCGGATGGTCAATGCTTGAAAACCATGCTTCAGCAACCCTTAATTGCGAGCCCAGTGAAAACGGACCCACTTATAATACCAATCATGCATCATAAGATGAATTGGAGCCATATGTTAGCAATAAATGCGGACTTTATTGACGTGTTTTTCTTTTCCTCCTCTTCTTTTTATTCTGTCCTCATGCTTTCAGCATGGAGCAATACCAGCTAGACTAAACTTTAATAAGACATGGTTCTTAATTTTAGTCTTCAATGCTTGTGTTTAGAGTAAGGATATTTTCGGAAATAAACCTATTTGAATTAAGTTTTTTAAAATTTAAATTGAAACTAAACTTTTTCAATAAGTTGATTTTAATTTGATTTATCAATTTGCTTGTATTTACTTTAGATAACTATGAGATCAATTTTTATAACAAACTTTATATGGTTAAATGATATAGCTCAATTATTCATAATAAAAAAAATTATAATTTTTACATAATTTGATTGTTTAAATATGTCTGACTATAATATTAAAGAAAGTCCATATAATATATACATACCGTTTGAATTATATTAATTTTTTAAATATATAAACTAAAATCGAATCGAATTTTTTAGTTTCAAAAACTGTAAAATTAAGACTAAATTGAAGAAAAAAAAAATGATTCAAACTAAACAAAAATTTTAGTTTGATGATAAATAACTAATGAATTGTACCTAAATTTTGTATCACTTAAGCTGCCTAAATATTTCAAAAGTCAAGTAAGCTTTCACATCCTCTAGCTTTGTGGCTGAATTCCGGAGTACCAAACCATGGTGCTGGAGAGTTGCCCACGATTGTGGGAGACACATCTTTCATATATTATGGTTGGGTAGCCAAATTCCTAAGACTTATTTCCGTGGTTGTTTGCTTCCACAAGTAACGAGCAAAAGTCAACAAACCAATAGACGAAGTCTTCCCCTACGGGAAAAACAAACACCACAGCTACTTAAAAAAAAATCTGCAAGTGGAGTCGATTTCTTGGAAGCACAACAGCATATCTCGTAAAAAGCCAAGCAAGAGAAGTCCAGCTGTAGAATAAAAGCGGCGGTTGAGCGAGCAAATCAGAGCCCCCCCCGCATCCAACCGGAACCAGAAGAGAAACCACGTGTTAAGCCTGTATTTTATCAAGAAGACGGACGCATAAATTTCCCATGAACGGTCATCAATCAACAAATAGTGAACCGGGCTGTTAACCGATTCTTTTATCCCACGAGTTGGATGGTAGATTCCATCAAAACCAAATAAATATGTATATTATAAATAATTTGTTATCTTTTTTTTTATAATCATATTTATAAACTAATATTATTTTTTTTAAAAAAAATTAAAATTAATTTCAAATAATAATATAAATATTATATTCTATTATAATTTAAAATATTTAAAAATTTTAAAGTTTTTCAAAATTATCTTTATTTATTATTATAGATCGTATTTATTAATTATAATTATATTTTTAATTACTCATGTAATTCAACCTTCTATTAATCTTACCATGAACTATTAATTTGACCCTTGCTTTGCCGACAGATAGAACGGTAACAGGCATAAAATTTTAGAATCCGAACCCGCTATAATTCTGAATCCGGTCACCGCTCCGCGAGTTTTAAAGCGCGTGTTGACCATATGTGTGAAGAAGCGTTTGAGAACCGGCAACGGAGACCGAATCGTTAGTCTCGGCTCGAGTGCGGACGTCCGCATCATCCGTCCGCTCATCTCGTCGAAACCGCGCCACATTCGGTGGGAGGGACCCGTCTCTACTGCGGAAACTCTCCGTGCCGCGTCCGCCGCCTCCGCACGTGCTGACACGTGCTGGACGATTCTTATAAGCCCCTCAGCCCCTGGTTCTCTCGCCATCGTCGCCCTTTGAATCAAAGGGAACGAGAGGAAAAAACTCAGTGCTCTCTCTCTCTCTCTCTCTCTCTCTCTCTCTCTCTCTCTCTCTCTCTCTCTTCTATTCCTCCTCTCTCGATCTCGGAAAGGAAGAAACAATGGCGGAAAGTTCCGCTTCGATCCCGAGCACGCCATTACTGAAAGATGAGCTCGACATCGTGATCCCGACGATCCGGAACCTGGATTTCTTGGAGATGTGGAGGCCCTTCTTTCAGCCCTACCACTTGATCATCGTTCAGGATGGGGATCCATCGAAGACGATTAAGGTGCCGGAGGGATTCGATTACGAGCTCTACAACCGGAACGACATCAACCGGATCTTGGGTCCCAAGGCTTCGTGCATCTCCTTCAAGGACTCGGCTTGCCGCTGCTTCGGCTACATGATCTCCAAGAAGAAATACATCTACACCATCGACGATGACTGCTTCGTGAGTGATCCCTTCCTTCGGTTTTGGATCTGGGGTTTAGGTCTGGGTTGGAGATTTGGGGGAAAGGCGGGATTTTTGTTGGGGATTTGGTTCGGGAGTTACGGATCTGTTGTTGGATGTGGGGATCCATTTGGTGGGTCCCTGTTGTGTGAATTTAGAGTAAAACGACGGCGTTTTTGCATTGGATTTTTCGTTTTCCATTTTTTTTTTTTAATCGTATTCCTTCTTCAGAAATCTTCGCTTGGGCCTTTAGGATTTGAATTTGGAAGCAGGGCTCTTTTTCTTTTAAAAAAAGAGAAAATTTTAAAATTAATTTTTTTCTTGCCTCGTTTACATCGATATCTTTGCAGACGGACATTAGCCCCTTTTTTTTTAAATAAAAAAAAATAAGAGCAATGATCTTTAGCATCATTTGGTCGATGATTTTCTTTGTGTTAGATTTACCTTGTTTTTATATTGAATCTTTATAATGTCTTTTCTAATATTCGATTAAATGAAACGAACCGCTCCTGTTGGGCTGAAATCTGAGTCTGCTGCTGTTTTTTTCGCTTGCGAGACTGAATTGTTTCATGGATCTCTTTGATGGGGTCTTGCCGACACTTCTTTTTGCTGGTTGTGTAGCTTTCTTTTTTATCTGCATTGTGATCTCTATGGATCTAGCTGAATTAAATTTACCCTGCAGTCTTAATGCTTCTTTGGTTTGATGAATGTTGAATGACATCAACGGCCCCTGCTTCCCAGTTTAAATGTATCTTATGCTTAATATGCGATTTGATTATGAATATTTTCCAGTATGAGGCTGTTATTTGTTTTGATTTACATCTAAGAATTGGAGATCTATTAGTGACAAATATTAAGAATTGGAGATCTAAGAGTGACAAATATTGATGTTATGTCATTTTTCTCAGAAATGCATGTTTATGGCGTATGCTTTAAAACAAACTGCATACTTGAATTAGATTATGCTGTGCTTATGAATTATTATGCTGTGCTTATGAATTATGTAAGAACTTCCTTTCTTTCCTTTAGATTATCTTAACATACATTTGATTGTTTGATTCATTTTTTTTAAAGCAAACGGCTTAAGTATTCACAAATATTTAACCATGCTTATTTTTCAATAAAATTTCATTCTAGTTATTCGTTCTTTATGGTTGGTAATGTCATGAACGCCAAAATTCCTAACGTACTTATGTCACACCCTTTCAAATGGTCCTCTCAGTAAATAGTCTCAAGACTTTTGCATGAAGAACCTAATTCTGGTGGACTAGCTGCATCATTTGATGGCATGGATCACTAATTGACTTTGAGCATGTGGCTACATCCTGATTGATATATCTGCCAACTTTTGACACAATTATATTTTAGTCTCTTGTCAATGTCATCTTTCATGAAATGTAAAAGCCAAATGATCCCATCATCAGGATCCATGGGCCTCCAGTTGTTGTGTTAGTTGAAATTTTTTTGTTTGGTAGTTGACTAATCCATTTGCAATTTGCTACATGAACAAACTCAAAAATTGTAATCCCTGCTTTTTGGATCTGTAATGAAAAGCCAGCTCTACTTCATCTCCCTGCTTTGTTTGAGGTTTTAGGATTGGTGATTTCAATATAAATGCACCTGCCAGTTCATTGGCATGGACATTATTAGTGATTGCATGTGAAACCCATGTGACTTTCACATATCTATTTTGCATATCTATGCTGTCGATATTTTTAAATGCTTACAAGATTAAAGTATGCAATATGATAATTTGTTGGCCTGGCCTCCAGTTGGATAATGTACTAGCTTTTGTAGATATAAACAACTGTATTTTATTTCTATACAGGTTGCTAAAGATCCATCTGGCAAACAGATCAATGCACTTGAACAGCACATACAGAATCTCCTCACCGCCTCTACCCCTTTCTTCTTTAACACTCTGTATGATCCCTTCAGAGAAGGTGCAGACTTTGTTCGTGGATATCCTTTCAGCCTTCGGGAAGGTGTTCCAACTGCTGTTTCTCATGGCCTTTGGCTCAATATTCCTGACTATGATGCTCCCACTCAGCTTGTCAAGCCTCGTGAGAGGAACACTAGGTAGCAAAGCATATAATGCCAGACAAACCATTGATGGATGATCGGTTGTTTAATCCAAACTTAATTGTTAAGTTGCTTGGTCTTTTGGTTATCAGGTATGTGGATGCAGTTCTTACAGTCCCCAAGGGAACTTTGTTTCCAATGTGTGGAATGAATCTGGGTTTCGACCGTGAGCTGATCGGCCCTGCAATGTACTTTGGACTTATGGGTGATGGCCAGCCTATTGGGCGTTATGATGATATGTGGGCTGGATGGTGCACCAAGGTCAGTCAGCAAATGCCTTCTGTTTTCCTTTGCCATTTCTCACTGTAGAAGCTTGCTTGTCTAAAGTTGTTAGAACATTGACATTTCTTTATCGAACTTTAAAAAAGCAATATAGTTGTTTAGAGTTGTAACCTATAATTGGTGATATTGCAGGTGATCTGTGACCACTTGGGTTTGGGTGTGAAGACTGGATTACCCTACATCTGGCATAGCAAGGCCAGCAATCCGTTTGTGAACTTGAAAAAAGAGTACAATGGCATCTTCTGGCAGGAAGAGCTGATTCCGTTCTTCCAATCTGCTGTCCTTCCTAAGGATTGCACCACTGTTCAGAAATGCTACATTGAACTGTCGAAGCAGGTGAGAGAGAAGCTCGGGAAGATTGATCCTTACTTCAACAAGCTTGCAGATGCAATGGTTACATGGATTGAGGCTTGGGATGAGCTCAACCCATCTGGAGCTTCTGCTGAAAAACTAAATGGCATCGCTAACGCTAAGTGAGATAGAGTAGGCTATATGGACATCTCTACCATTTCCTTTTCCGAGTAGTATTCATGGGCTTAAATTAAAACTTAGATGTTATTCTTATTGATTATTATACTTTAATTATTCTTAAGCTTCGTTGCGAGGCTTGGGTTGTTTTTGCAGTTGGTATTGTAATCTCTTTCATATTTCTGAGTCAATAAAATATTTTATGCTATGTTTAAGGTCAGTTTGGGCTCTTCATCAGCCTAGCAAGGTCAAGTTTGGTAGTGAAATCATTTGTTTATGTTGTCATTATCTTATTATCTTGGCTAAACTACGGTTTTAATTCCTGAACTTAGGGGTTGTCACTTTAATCCTTGAACTTTAAAAAGTTACAAAATCGATCATGTACTTTCATTTTTTTTTTCTTTTGGTCCCTATCGTTAAACAAGGCAGACGTCGTTTGATTCTGTCCTATGTGCAGCTGATATGGCATCCACCATCCATCATGGCGAAATAAAATAAGAATCCGTTAATGATCCGTTAATCCATTAACTTGTTATTCAATAACTCATTAACTTCTTTCCCCTTTTTCCTTATCCGTTAATCCATTAACTTGTTATTCAATAACTCATTAACTTCTTTCCCCTTTTTCCTTAACTTGTTATCCAATAATTCATTAACTTCTTTCCTCTTTTTCCTTAACTTGTTATCCAATAACTCATTAACTTCTTTCCCTTTTTTCCTTAAATGAATCTTCTTCCTACGCGTGAACCCTTACCCTCCCTCTCCTTCCTCCCACCTCTCTCCCGCTCCCTCTCCTTCCTCCCACCTCTCCCACCCCTCCTCCTCAATCGCCAGTTCATCTCTCTCATCTCGGAGGCCGTCTGCCTCCCCCTCCTATGAAGCCCCTCCCCTTCCTCCCTCCTCCTTCCCCCTCCTGTGAAGCCCCTCCGGTCCCTACCCGTAAAGCCCCTCCCCTTCCTCCCGCCTCCCTCCTCCTTCGACCGTCCACGAGTCCCACCGCCGGCCACTGACTACTTGCCGGCCGCCATCCACCTCCCCCATATCGGAGCCCGCCGCCGCCGTCCGCCTCCTCCCCCGACCGCCGCACGAGTCCCACTGCCGACCACTGATTACTTGCCAGCCGCCATCCACCTCCCCCATATCGGAGCCCGTCCGCCTCCCCCTCCTCCCCGTGAATCCCTTACCCTCCCTTTCTTCTTCCCTCCTTCTCCCTTCCGCCTCCTCCTTCTCCCTGTGAACCCCTTACCCTCCCTTTCTTCCTCCCTCCTTCCCTCCCCCCCGCCCCCCCCCCCCCCCCCCCCGGTGAATCCCTTACCCTCCCTTTCCCTTTCTTCCTCCCTCCTTCCCTCGCCCTCCGTCACTATCCGCCTCCCCCTTCTCCCCGTGAACCCCTTACCCTCCCTTTCTTCCTCCCTCCTTCCCTCGCCCTTCGTCACTGCACGCGTTTCGTCGGTGGCCGACTACTGCCCATCCGTCACATAGATGAATATACCATCGTTTTAAATAAACAATTTTATTTCCATCATCATAAGCACATACATTTAAAGGACAAGAACCCAAGGACAAAAACCCAGACGATCTTTTCCTTTCATAAGTACAAAGCATCCAACAATTACCGTTACTAATAATCTTTCATTCCCCATTTCTTATATACAAAGAAAACCACCACTGCCATAAGCATCTCAATTGAAGCGAAACACCTTCAAGAATCAATCAACTGCAATTAAAATTGCATCCAACTTGTCCCAAAAAGAAGAAAGAAAATCACAAAATAATAATCTTTTTTTGTTTCTAATTCCTTCTTATTTCTTGATATCAAATTTCAGTAATGGGTTCTCCTCCTTTTTTTTTTTTCGTGGGGGAAGCATCGGCAAGAGTAGCAGTTAGGGCAGCGTACCAATCCATTCTCGTTACATTCCTCGCAACGCCGCATCCTTTCCTCTTCCTCGATGAAGACCTTACGGCTACCGCTGCAGTTGGGGCACGGAACGAACCGAACCCCACCGCAGCCGCCGTAGACGAACGCAGGGTCCTCC
This sequence comes from Metroxylon sagu, assembly GCA_017589505.3. Taxonomy (NCBI): domain Eukaryota; kingdom Viridiplantae; phylum Streptophyta; class Magnoliopsida; order Arecales; family Arecaceae; genus Metroxylon; species Metroxylon sagu. The sequence continues at coordinate 39,960 of JACVBY030000370.1, forward strand.
ACGGCGACCCCCTCGAGGAGCCGCCCTAGCTCCCCAGCCTCGTTCAGCTGCCGGATTTCCTCCGCCCCACCAAGGCACCGACCGCCGATGAACACCTAGGGCAGCAAGAAAGGCCAGCCCTTTCCCAGCAGCGCCTGCAGCTCCCGTTGGTAGGCGGCGTCCATGGATACGTCCCACTCATTGATGGCGATGCGGAAGCCGCGGAGGATGGCGCGAATGGCGCAGCAGTCCTGGTGGGTCCGACGAATGCCGCGGAGGGAGGTAAGGTAGAGGACGACCTTGGGGCGCTTGGGCTCGTCGGCGAGGTGCTTCCAAAGGGGTTTGATGGGGGATACTCGTCCTTGGCCTTAATCGAGCGGTTGTGGTGGTGGTAGGTAAGGGATCGAGGGAGGAGGAAGGGCTTCTTGGCGGCGGAGGCGAGGGAGGGGAGGTCGTCGAGGCCGTCCATGAGGTGCCAGGCGTTGATGACGACGGTAGGGGAGGACGCGGCGGGGACGGGGGATCAGGGTCGTCTAGGGTTTTGAGAGAACCGTAGGTGGTGGAGGTAAGGGAGATGAGGTGGGGGGGTGGGGGAAGGCGGGACGGGCAGTAGGCGGCCACCGGGCGAGACGCGTACAGCGGCGGGGGGCGGGGGAAGGCGGGAGGGAGGGAAGGAAGGGTAAGGGCTTCACGGGGAGGAGGGGGAGGCGGACGGTGGCGGCGAGCTCCGAGATGGGAAGAGGTGGATGACGGTCGGTAAGGAGTCAGTGGCCGGCGGCGGGACTCGTGCGGTGGTCGGGGGAGGGAGGAGGCGGGAGGGAGAGGAGGGGCTTCACAGAAGGAGGGGGAGGTAGACGACGGCGGGCTTCGAGATAGGAAAGATGGACGGCGGTCGACGGTGGGACTCGTGCGGCGGTTGGGGAGGGGGAGTGAGGAGAGGGGAGGGTAAGGGTTTCACGGGTAGGGAGAAGATTCTTTTGAGGGGGATGGGGAGGAGGTTAACGGGTTATTGGATAATAAGTTAATGGGTTAACGGGTTATTAACGGATTCTTATTTTATTTCGTCATGGTAGATGCCATGTCAGCTGCCACGCATGACAAAATCAAACAACGTCTGCTCTATTTAACAGTAGGAACTAAAGGAAAACAAAAATAAAAGTATAGGATTTATTTTGTAATTTTTTAAAGTTCAGGGATCAAAGTGATACAACCCCTAAGTTCAGAAATTAAAACTGTAGTTAGCCTATTATCTTGTTCTGATGAAGTTGGGAGTGAGACTGCTTTTTGGTCTGCCATTGTGGCAAGAGCGTGGATCAATACTAGCTTAGTTCATTCCATATAGTATTATCAATTATTTATCATATTTTGTATAAAAAATTTATGTTATTATTGTTTCACAAAGAAGTTGTTTTCCTTTGTTTTTGGGTTTAGTTGCAGTATGACTTGGTTGTTGGATTATCTGCTGTGGATTAGACCTAAGCATCGATAAAATTGTTGTTGAATTTGGTTTGGCCAATTAGAAGCAGGAGAATCACTTGGTTGTATTTTAGGGAAGTAAGATTACTTTGTTGTGCCAGCTAAGCTTATCAGTCGCGTCATTGTTGATATAGGTGGTCTGACATTGGTTGTTGGACCAAGTGTGTACCCAAAATATCCAAGGGAAAGAGCAAGCTGGCTCAACACTTTTCCAATATTGTTCTCATAAAAAACTCATCAGAAGTTACAAGAAATTATATTTCTAAGGTTTTCTTAATACCTCATAGGATGCTTTCTGTATTTTGAGTAGTTATGGATAACATCATCTGTAAAAAGATACTTCTTTTTTGAGAAGGTTCCAAAGAGAACTAAAAATTCACTACTTGAACTTGAGTGGTCATGGATAGCATCAATCATTAGAAGTAAATCTTGTGGGAAGACTATAAGAACTAAAATTCACTTCTATACTGGAAGGCTATCTAAAAACTAATTCTTCACTATTGATACATCCATGTGAAGGAGGTAAAAAATTACATGACGATGGGGATTATGAGAGCCTACAACAGAATAATTTGGAGCTTTCTTTCCAAAGTGATGGTTGGGCCTTATTACCACTTCTTTTTTTTTCATGGACTAATACATTTTAGGTACATTACATGATCATGCTTATCTAAGGGTCTGATCTCTAGTTTTGCAAAGTTTCAAAAAAATTGTGGCGTTTCTAAGTACATTACATTTTGAGTACAGAACTTATAGCCATTGGCTAAATGATTCAATTTGCTATCAACAACAAAAGATTCTTATGATGTTCTCAATGTCAGCTCATGTTAAGGCCCAACTTCTCCAAATGCCAGGTGGTGAGGGTAAGATTTTGTGTAGCAATGGTTGATAGGAGAGTTATAATCATCTGAGTGTGGTATAAGTTCTTTGGATTACTTTCTTAATAATATACTTTTCAATTTTCAATTTCTTTCTATAGAAGCTTGAATGCATGTCATCTATCATGGCTAAAGGTAGCTCCAATTACAGAATCTATTAAGAGTTCTAGGTGATGGCGAAAAAATATTGTGTAAAATGTTTTCGTTTCAAAGTTCTAACCGACAGTGACAAGTTTCAAATCATGAAGATTGTATACATCAATTATAGAAGTTTTTGGTAGTAGATTTGCTTAGAGTTGGCAAAATTCACTGTTCTTAATTATGAAATTGAAGTATCAACAGCAACAATTATTAGGTCCTTAATTATTTTCTTAAGCCTCTCTCCTACATTTTTCAAGGTCAGACGGAAGGCCAGCAAATAACCACTTATAAATAAACAGTCAGAAGGTGGAATGAATCATGTTGTTAAATTTTGGCTAATGATGGGTTACCCTGTGCTCTAATAAAAAGAAGAACAGAGAGGATAATAGAAAACCAAATAAAAATATGGTATAACTTTTATCAATTATGATCATATTTACTATTGTAAAATTTAACTAATTATCAAATTGCCCATTAAGCGTAAAAGATATCAAAACATATATAGTAAGATGACAAATAATAAAATAATAGTAGTAATGTAAATTATAGAGAACCGATTTTTCCCCATAGATGATAATTTACATAAACCAAAGAGTTATTTGCCAATTCTTAAACTCCTCATTAACCCCCTTTAGAGTAAATTTTAAAATTAAGCCTCCTCAAATATTACACTCTCAACATACCCTGTTCCTCCAAGAGAAACTCCTAAAGTTAAGGACTAATATCTTTCTCACATAAATAAATTAGGGATGGTAATTTTAATATGCAAAGCGAAGATTCTTCATCTTATATGAGGATGGCGGTGTGGACAGAAATTATTTTTATTTCTTCTAGTGGAGATAAAAATAAATAATCCTCTTTCGGTCTCATATCTACCTCATTTACCTTATACTTAAATACTATAATATTTTTATATATTTTTATGTATATAAAAAATCTTTACATATATTAATATTTTTTCTCAACTCTAATCTTTGTTTTTCAGTATCTTTAATTTTTTCAGCTATATTATTAATTTCATAATTTTTACTAAAAAATTATATATATCATTAAAGGTAGGATAAGATGGGGATGAGAGCGATGGAATAGGATCAGAATGAGTTTAGAGTAGAGACGGAGATTATTTTCTTTAATGGGGATAGAAACAAAGATGAAGATTGGAGTCTTCGATCCTGCCTTATCCGTTGCTATCTCTAAAATAGATAAATGCTTTCTATGAAAGATGGATTATATCTATTTTTAAATAAAATATTAAAAATAAGAGTTTTAATAGTTTAGCCAAGAAGAACCCTACCTCGATATTACCATCCCTAGAATAGGTCAATAGGCACTTTTTATAGAGGATAAGCTATATCAATTTTTGAATAAAATATTTAAAAGAAGAGTTTTAATAATTCAGCCAAAGAGATTTTTTTTTTCTTAATTCATGTATTTATGTCCGTCCATAGAAAGAAAAATTTTTAGCATTAAATTATGAAAAAATAGATAAAAGAAAAGTTATAAATGAAAATCAAACTATTACCATACTAAAGGCATTATTTAGGAAAAGTATGAAAAATTATATAATAAATTATTTACAATCATTATATAATCAAAATTCAAGTTGAAATAAAATAACATGACTCAGACGACTTGAATCCAATCACTAGCTAACCATCCTGAAACAAACACCCAAATATTAGAGCATATATTATTGATCGAACCTCAATCTCCCATGTAATTTGGTGGTGTAGAGTAATTATATGTGGTTTGGTTGATTAGGCCTAGCATGGGTATTTATATATACATCTAGCCCATAGAATATTATGGTGGCCAAAGCACCTGAAATTTCCCAAATATATTAGTATTTTTAGTTAAATTATGCCTATGTTACAAAAGTCAGACCACCAATTTAGCCACCTAATTTTTTTTTTTGTTAGGTAATATATAAAATTCAACTTTAGAAGAGAATTACTATAAATAAAATAATGAGTTTAGAATACAGCTATCTTAGCTACTACAATAGGTTTAGAACTCTCCCATGCATGTATGGGTGTACATGGACACCATAGACATAATTGCACGCATTAACACCCATAGATCCCACATCCATGCAAACACTAATACATTGCTTATAGATTGTAATATTGTGGACACAAATATGGACATCCAGGGAAATGGTGCACTCCACTGAGTTCACAAACATTGCTTGTACCCTGGAAATATTATTTACATGAATATTTGAGGAGAATACTGTTATTATGGCTATATTGTAACAACAAAGTACAGTCACCATATTAAGCTTTAACATTCGTGAAAAAAAAAAAAAAAATCTATGGGTTAAATGGATAAATAGAAGATGCTATCTACTGGTGCTTGGCAACATTATCATGGCCTTGATGCGCATGTAAGCATGGACTAACCATGAACAACAAATAGCCGGTAGCATCCATTAAAATTAGTTACATGATAAAAGATATTACATCCGACCAATAACATTATGACATGATTTGTAGTTCTCCTAAAGTCTTATAGAGATCATAGTTATTGTCATGAGCATGAATTTCAACCAGGGAAAGCAACAAGGTTTTTATTTCATTAAAAAATAATTAAATTAAATAACAAATGAAAGTAAGAAGAGCATATATATGAGCAATTAGCTAGAAGTAGCATTAAACTCTTTTTCTTTAATGCTTTTCGGCTGCATATGACTAGTGCCGCAAATAAAAAGAAAGTCTTGAGTACTTAAGGAAATGGTATAAAGGCTGAATGCATTGAATAAAGATTTTAAACTAGCAGAATTAAAGCCTAATTTCTCAAAAATACTATAAAAAAGTAGCCTATCTGAACTCAACATTAAATCATGCTGTAGAGTAGTAAAGCCTGTAGTAAAGGAAGCTCGGAGTTTCTAGTTCACTAATGGTGGGCAAAAGGTTTCACATTTTCTGAATTTAATGATATGCAACATATAAAATGCTCTAAGATTTTAATAATAAGATTTTATAAGAAGATATTGGAATGAGTAATGAATGGCTTTAGATTTAAAAAGAGAATATGAAAAAAGTTCGTTAAAAATAAAAATTCTGCAGAATAGGATCACATACGGAGACGTTGTGAGATGGGGGATCTTTGTGCTGTGTTTTAGCCAAAATATGGATGCATTAGGAAGTGTTTGGATCATTATATAATAATCCAAAAAAAAAGGTGCGTTAATCTTTGTTTTCTAGTGAATGAAAGGAAAAAATACAACGCTTCAATATCTCAATATAATCAAAATAAGAAAAACACAACGCTTCAATATCGGCCAAAAATAATAATAATAATAATAATAATAATAATAGGCTAAATACTTAGAGTAAAAGGCAACGAAGCAACATTGAGTAGAAAGGGAAGGCAGCCTTGGTATATATACTTGGAAAATCATTATAAGGCAGAGGCAATTTGGAAACCAAAAGGACATATTTATAATTGCATGAATGCTAATTAATCGATACCAGGGAAGAGTCTAAGAATGTTTCCTAAAGGAATGTGTTTCTTTCAAGAATATAGAAATTTTTTCTTTTTTAAAAAAAAACCTCTTCGCCGTTGCGCGTGATCCGTTGAAGACATGGATTCTCTGTAACACATTCTATAATCTCCTGTAAAACCGTGCCGATGATATTTCATCTTGAGATCTTAAATCTACTTAAATTCCAAGCATACATGAAGAATAAATTGAGATCATTTCTACAAGCCTGGAGAAAATACACAAAGTTATACTAGCATAACTGACATATTAAGATGCCTAGTTTTGTATTGACTGCACATATAATATGTACAGATAAAATAACAACATTCACTGTGTATTACTTCAATTTGATGAAAGTATTGATAAAGAGTAAGGTTTGCATGTATATATGAATTGTCAAATATGTATGCCATATGTATTAGTTGGTCATGTACTATGTATTAGAAAACAAATGACTTAAAACTATGTACTCTCTCAAAAATATAGTATGTATCAATCAATAATAAATTATCAAGCCATTGTCGGCTGGATAACAGTGGAATCTTCTTCCCTTGGTGAAGCTCAGGCATCATGCTCCCCCTTTGATCCACTATCTTACGTATTCACCCGAATGAAAGGAGAGAAATCCCATCATATCTCCTCCAATGGGCAAGATCGAAGGTAGATTTGACCAAATTAGACAATCTGAATTGATTCTTAAAGGTCTAAGTTGAATCTTAGCACAATCACTGCTTCCAATCGGTTTAAGTTGGATCTTACTACAATCATCGCTTCCAATGAAATGAGGGTAAAGGAGAGAAGAGCATTGACAACCGATGCAAGTGATATAATTTGTTGACCTCACTAAAAAATTTGTGTCCTATTCTCCCTGGTTCTCAAGGTGTTCATTCACCAAGCTGGCAGGTAGAAACCGTAATGGACATCAGAAACCATGCCTCCAAAGGTCATGGACCTTCAACATCAGAATCCTAGCCCTTAAAACACTATGAGGAATAAGTGTAGCTAATGCAAGGGAAACAATTTTTCACAATGTATGTACTAAATTTTAGAAAATTATGTATTAGAATGCTGAACTGTATAACATCTGATAAAACACTGAGATAACTCATCAATGGAGACCAACTCCTGCGCAAGTGAAGCTCATTTGGCTTAGGACTTCTCCTTAGGCTCCAAGCAATAGACAACTGCGTTATTTACGGAGGCTTGCTTATACTGCAAAAACCTTTGCATACTGGGATGTCCATGGGCCCATTTAGTATAGCTTTTGCTTTGTGTCTTTGTTTTCAAAAACTCAAGAAAAAGAAATGAACCAAGCTTTGGGTGGCAAAGATTATTGCTTCCAAAAAGCAGTGAAACAAAAGCAAGGAAAAGCAAGAATTTTGGTGGAATGCTGTCTTCAACATCAACCTACATGAGGCACTTATACTGACTTGAAGGGAAACCAAAAACATAAAATCAACAATAATACCAAACAGGCCCTTAATTACAGTAACTCTCACAAGTGGTATAGTTCGATATTGCACAAAGAAAAATAGCTTTCAAAATAATTTAGTGAAAGAAGCTTCAGGCTCTTTAATAACACACATTGATTGCAAAGAGCCAGGCCATCATGATTGGTTTACAGAACAATCATTGATCTTTTTACGCTTGGCAGCAGGCTCATCTCCCTCGTGACTGATGTGCGAAGGTTTCTGTACTGCCAGGTGAGATGGTCCATCTCCTGGGCCCAGAGACCCACTGACAACCTGTGGACCCAACAGAGAAGAGAGCTTGCTTGTCATCCTCCTGCCAGCCCTGACATTAAGGCCCCAATTCCTCTCGGAATTTGGAAGGAACCGTGCCACCTTTTTGGCTTGTGCTTTGCCAAGGGAAGCAACTGCTCGGGCAAAATTCTTCTGTTCAACAGAAGAAAAGAAAGATAGACATAGCCTTGAGTTTCTGACATACTTAAACCTAAACTTGGTGAAACTACTTTAAACGTTGTAATTAGACTAAGGTCAACTGAAGTAAATCAAGTCGTATGTTTATTATCGCACGTCAATGCAGGCTTTCATAGTGCAGCTTAGATCTTTTGATCTCTCCACAGTGGTGCCTGGCAGCAATTTGTTGTGTTACAAGTTGCAAGAGTCTCTAGTTTTGACCTAACACAAAATCTTTGTCTAACTTAAACAAGATCCACAACCTTCCAATGCGTACCATTCCAGACATTTTAGGCTTCTGATTATCATTAGATTTCTTAGAATTCAATGCGAATAATAAACAGGAAGAAGAAATGTGAAACAAGTCGAGAACATACTTGCAGTTTTGACTATTTGGAAAGGATTACTGAACATGATTGAACTGGTGGCTGTGCTTTCACTGGATGATTCTTGACCTACAAACAGGATACACCCACACCATGTAAAAAAAACCACCATAGTGTATAAGAAATGAAAAATATGAGTTACTAGAAGATGTTGGAAATAATAAAGAGAGTGATGAAGAAATTACAACAAGGAAAACACTTTGGATATGCAAGGAAAAAAGAGTCTGAGGCCTATGCAGCAGTGCATGATGCTTCATATGACCTCCATTGGGGCATCAGTTTTGAACCCCAGTGGATGGCATAGATCACTGCAGGGAAGAACATTACTGCAGATGGGGAAGTACATTCAAGAGTGGCACACAAAGTTATGGAGACTAAGAAAGAGAGGGACATCATGTAGTTCCTGCATAATATACACACTTGTATTGTGTGGACATTGGCTAGCAAGTTGTAATATTATCAGTGCTAGATTTCCTAAAAGAACAATAATAAGTACCTGAATGGCATGCCTAAACAGAACTTAGCAACCTGCCTCTAAACATTGGCTGGCAAGCCATTCATAAGAAGAAAGTGCAAACTTATATCAACTTATTTAAAAGAGATAACAACAGAATATTTTCTCAGCATGAAGAAAAGTACTGGGCTAAAAGAGCTAAAACGATGTTATAGAAAATGAAAAAAAAGAAGAATCAAACCCAAGGATTTGTCTAAATACTTAACTTTCCAGCTTCTTCACAGTGGAAGAAAAGGATGCAACAAAATAGGATAGTCTCCGAATTGTTCAGTAAGGATATCAATGTTTAATCCTCTTCCCTTGGTCATGGCTGTAACTATGACATATAAGAACAATAGCAGCTTATAATTTCCATCCGAACTAAAAATTCTCATGGTGAAGTTCAAAAGGATTTGTAGGTGTACGCGACCCAGAAGTGATGCAAGATTCTTCAAGCAGTGCGTAGCTACATTTAATTAACCAAAGATTGCTTTGCTGTCTGTGCCATGCTGAGAAAGTTCCTGCCACACTCTGACAGCGGAGTGGTGCCAGATGCTGTGTTTTGGCATGTGCACATGCCATGGCAAATATTGAGCCAGCTGCCAGTGAGGTTCCAGCACCTCAATCTTGCCATCCTCAGAGTTCAAAGACATGAAGTTGTCACCAAAAAGAATGATGAAGATGGCACCACTGATGGTGTTGTTAGCACCGAAGAAACCTTATCGTGCACAGGATATCTGCCCTTTATAGCTATCACCTTCGCTAAGACAGAAGGTGCCCATTCTCGGTCATGCATGGGAGCAGACCATATTGGTCCACCCATATTAAATTTCTTCCCGAAATCACTGCTCGTTTGGGGACCGAAACCTGGTGCAACTTTCACAGCGTTATTCTTGGAACGCCATAAAAGGAAAAAAAAGAAGCAAAGGGTACCAATGGATGAAAATTTAGCATCCTGGTTCTTCTGGCTAAATGGCATCTCCAAGAGAAGCTGACTCCGGAACACCTGGCATTGCCGCACGCTTGTACCTCTAAAAACTATACAAGCCCTACTGAAACATTTAATTTCAAAGTAATAGCATTGACAATAGCATTTTATTTATTAAAATAAAATATTTTTATTATCAACTAATAAAAGTTATACTATAGTTTTTTAATTATTTATTTTCAGTAATATTAGAGTCAACTTATTCTTTCACGTCTATGCTACCCAAACTCATCACCAGCTAGTTATATGGAAGCTTTGTATAATATATATATAGTAAGCTAAAACAGCTGAATAAAAATCTCAAAATACAAACCAAGATGAGCAAGGCAATATGATATCAATATGATCAAGGCCATATAATATTGATATGATCAAAACAAACATAAATAGATGAAATACATATGCATGATAAAACGAAATCATTTACAGAGCATTTTTTTTTAAAAATTTTTGAGACAACCATATGTCAAGTTAAACAAGGTAGTCAAATGCTAACATAAATTTGGGCTAAGCATATAGCTTATCAAATTAATATAATTAAACTTTGGATTAGATATGACTACATGCAACTTACTTATAGTGGGGCTACCTGAATACCACGTACAATCTACTCATGACAAGGCTATCTCGGTACTACATACAATCTACCTATTGTGAGGCTAACTCAGTACCACATATAACCTGCCTTTGACAAGACTATCTCAATACCACATACAATTTATATATGACAGAGCTATCTTAGTACCACATATAACTTGTTTATAGTGGGACTAACTTAGTATATGGCTAGTCCAACGGTCCATTATTATGTTGATGATTTATTCAAACTTAATAATATTGTATTATACCATGCTAGTCATGTAAATAAATCTATATATCATTCAAAACTCATTTTATGTCATGCCATCTTTTGCTGGTCATATATAAAAAATATATAGTTTTTTTTTTAAATTCAAATTATGCCATGCTACATCATGCCAATCATATATATATATATATATATATATATATGTGTGTGTGTGTGTATGTATGTATGTATATATATCGATAAATCATTTAGTATTCATTTATGCCATGTGATGGCTTACTATGCCATATAATATCAAATATAGTGCATTCAATATAGATGCCATCAACAAGAAAATATACAAAAGATTCATAAGAACATGCAAGGCAAGAACATGCAAGGCATTGAGGGAATTCTTACCTTGACCTGAAGTAGGTTCCAATCAAATGAGTCAAGGCTGACTTCAATTATCATCTATCTATATCGATAGCACCAGTTATAAGTTAAAATAATGAATTTGGTTAATTTAAAAAAAAATACCAAGGCTAAAGATTTAGGAACTAGGTCCAGTGTTAAGACAGTCCTGCATCAAGTTTGCATCTAGGCTAGGCTTAGCGAGGCTTCTAAATAAGAAGAAATAAAGAGTGAACAGGGGAATGGGGAGGTGACTGATGCCAGACTTGGCATAAGATAGGCCTCGGCCCTTCTTAGCCGAGCAACAAAGCAGACACGGTGGACATGATTTGGACTTTTACCCTATTTCACAGGCAGGGTCCCTGTTGGCCAACAACCGATCAATACCCGAGGTGAGAAGTTTGAACTTCTGAAAAGTATTCAGCACACTACTTAGATTTTACAACTTAAAACTCTTGCCGAGTTTATTTTGACCTTAACAATCAATCTGTTATTGGATGTAAAGCTCTCTATCGTGAGACACGTGATGTCTCTCTGTTTTTAGACACTTAATGTCTTCATACCGTTGATGTCTTCAAACTGCTCTCTCTTTATTGCTGGATGTGAAGTTTAATTTTACTACCTTGTGTTACACCTTATCATGTAACTTTGGTCGGCTAGGTTTTCAGGCCCAGATCTTTTGCATTATTCTCACACTCTTTTGTAATTTCTCCCATTTAGTTTGACTTAGATGGTTCACACCTCCCATTCAATCAAGAAAATAAATAAATGCATGGTATCCTAAGCTAGTGACCAAGACAAACTGCCTAAAAAGTTTCACGTTAAATTTCTTTAGAAATAAATGAAACCCAATGCACACTTGAGGAAGAGAAGAAACGTATGTGAATATCCAAACAAAAAGCTGGATATAGAAATCCATCAACACAGAGAGGACGGGAACAATATAACACTTGTAACGATTTTGCAAGGCTCTGCATCGAAAGAGAACACGAGAAAATAAGAAAAAATTAATTAAGCGCCGATCAAACTGGTCAAAGGAAATCTGAAAATGGATGCTGAAGTACCTCAATGCAGGCAAGGAGGATCCTCAATGGTATTTCATGGCAGCATTTTGCTTTCACAGGATAGCTACCATGCCTGCCATTCACATATAATGTTTAATATTTGCACTCAACAATCAAAGAATATAAGAGGTTTCTTGGTCAATATAGTGTTAAAAACCTCAATTGGAACAGCAGACCTCTCCATTGACCCCACCTAGCACTGCCATATCAGTAGCTGTGTACATTAAGATGCCTCCATCAGCAACTGCTTGTACTGCAGAAGCTAAGAACACAGAAGGTGATCTAAAAGGATCAAGATCAACCTGAAAGAACAACAGTCAGCAGGAAACTGTCTAGTTAAGGCATGCCAAAAACACTCCAGTATTTTAGAAGGCAGATAATACTCATATCTTATGAAGTGAAATCTGGAATTGTAATGTCATACTTCTTATATAAGTACACCCTGCTTGGATGCCAAGGGGAGGAGAAAAGTGCAGCAGGGATGAGAGAAGAGGAGAAAAGAAGTTTGGGCATGGAAGAAACAAAGAAAGTAGAAAGGGAGTTTTTATCTCTCCATTTCTAGAAGAGATGAAAAGTCAGGAGATTGAGCTCCTCTCTCCATTTCTCTTCTCTTATCTCCTTCTTTAGCTGTTCAAACAAGAGTTTTGGGCTTTCATTTTACTTTTCTCCGAACCAAATGAAGGATTTTGACCCTCTCACTTTCCCTTTTTTCGAATCTCTGAAGCCAAAAAGAGTGTCAGCTTTAATTTTCTTTTTTAGTGAAACTGTTGCAAATGATTTAAAGAGTGTTAGCTTTATTATCTTTTAAATGAATCCGTTGCACATGATTCTATTTATCTAAAGAGAAAGCTTTATGTGTGCACATTCTTTTGTTTTTTTTTGTTTTTTGGTCATAGTGGTATAGCATTTACAAGAGGTAGAACAACCATAGTGTCATACTGCAACAAATCAGTTCTATTTGTATGGGGAAAATGCTGAGGGAAACATTAATACTTCATGCAATCTTGATTTCAGCCAGCAAACCTAACCCCTTGTGCATTATGCTGGCTATATGGAACAAACCATTTATGACTTAGCTCAAATCTAAATTCAATCCTCTGCAAGATTTTGTCAGACTCCTGGCCTGCAAAGTTACATGAGATGCAGACCCTACCACAATGCCCGGAAGACTAATTGATGGTACAAAAATCTTCCTATTTGCTTATGCAATTAGAATGGCAGATGATAAGCATAACAACAGTGATGCTTATCTATATAAGAATGACAAATCAGTACTACAGAGATTTGTAAATGATCAAAAATGATTTTTCATGAGATCTTAACCTGCTGAGATAGCAAGTGCAGCATTGATTCCTTCTATATATTCGTTAATCATAGAGGTATCATCTACCTCTGTTATGTGGTAGTGTGGAAAGCTTTTATACTCAAGGAAAAGTGATTTTTTTTTTTTTTTTCCTATTCTTTCTTGAGATCCATCTTGGAAGCCTTGTTCGGAGCCTGGAGATTGCATCACTTACCACCCAGCTAAGACTTAGCTGCTTAGAGGCAATATAGAGCAGGAAGCATGTACAATCTTTCTGAAGGAATTGTTGGAATCAGCTGATTATGGCATATATATGGCATGTATGATATGAGAGAAGTTTAAAAATATTCCATAAGAAGAATTTCCTTTAAATTTTCATACTTCATAACATTATATCCTTTTGTTCATGGGGTTATCCCTGTTTTGCAAAATATATCAAAACTTATGTAACTTAGCTCATTTTCCTTAAATAACTTGTAAGTTATAATGATGTTATATTAACAAAATATAGTGGGTGACTTCTCATCCCTCACTTTTTCTTTTTTTTCTTTTTTTAAAAGAGATTTTCCATGAGATCTTTTTCACCATATATGCTACAAGTTGATACTTCGGCTTAAGTTCCTTCAAGTCCCACACTTTGATTAAGTCTGGTCCTGCCTACCCTGCTCGAGCAGCTTAACCATTCACTCACTTCTTACAAAATAAAGAAATATCAAACAACTGGAAAACAATTTAAATGACATAGATGTCTTGACACAATGTATTAACTCTTGATTAAAGTGAATTAGATAGACCCTGTGTGACCAGTTAAGTGACAAGCTCACATTATGATATATGAAATCAAGTGAAAATCACTGGCATCAAGAGCATCCTGCAGGAGATGAATTCTACACATTGCTAGGATAAACTGAAATACACTCGATCCGCGCATTGAAATTTCAATTTTGATCGTTCTATCTCATCATAGCAATGAGAACTATCCCTAATAGTGATTAGTGCTTTCTGAGGAGGTTTGTTTTGTTTTATAGCAGAACAGTTATCTGGAATATCTGAAGCTGAACGTGAGAACTGAGGTTCTAGAGTGCTCAGAGAGGTTATAGCGACTTGCATTTATTGTTATGACTCTTTATTGATGAGAATGTTCAAATGATCCTTAACAGAAATATCCTTGGTAGGGAGTTGGAATGGATAGACAACATACACATTTGTAACATATAATTTTACTCGTTTTCTATCAATATTACTAGAGAGCATTTTATTCTACTAAATGTGGACATTATAGGTCATAAGACTGTCAATTTCAATCATTTTGTGCACAGAAGCAATGCAGGTAGATTTGTTCTAGTTCAATCTGAATCCAAAGCCTGACTTCAATCTGAGTGAAAGTTGAGTGGGATTTCAGATTATTTGACCATGACTAGCCACCTTGCTCTATTCATGTGGTCCTTCAAATTTGAGAAGTGTCAAGTTTAGCTTTTGACTTAATGTTAGACACTTTCTGTTCAAATAACAGGGCAAAGAAAGGCTAAAAAGAAAGCATTAAAAAGCTGTCAAAGTTGAAGATTCCTGGTGCGAGGTCCAGCGAGCTCAAGCTCAGGGCAAAGGACTTCACACATCCGACGACCTCCGACGGCACTTCTTCAGGGCAGAAGGATGATGGGAGCGATGGAGAAGAAAGGGGGGATGAAACCCTAGTGTCGGCAGAACGAAGACCTGGAAGCTCCTCAATGGGTTCGGAACCCATGAAGGAACCATCTTCGGTCCAAGCAACCCAAAGGCTTGAATACAGTGCGGATGGATACCATATTGTGGGCCAAAATCCAAGCCCAGAGCCAAGAGTTAAGCTTGGAGAAACGCTAGCTGATGCTCACCCCACTGAGCAATGATTGAGGTATTCTTTCTTCTCACATCTAGATCCATGAATTATCTTTTCTAGAATTAGAGAGAGGCTGGCAAGCCATCCTTTTTATCCATCAAGTTCTTATTCAGACTACACTAGTGGCTTATTTATATAACAAAACTAGCCCAAAAGAGATCAGATTAGAATCAAAATATTTAATCAGACTATAATTAAACATTTTCAAAAATAAAAGATTAGAATCATAGATTGATTTAATATTGATAAAAATAAAACTTTTAAAGAGAATAAAATAAAACTTGTAAAGAGAGTAGGATAAAAATAGAACTTCTAAAGAAACTTATAATAAAGTTTTCTTAAAAGCTAAAATTTCTTTTATTCTTACTTTTTTGGGTTGCATCATCATCTTTTCTAACCCGAGGACTGAATGTTCACATTATCTATAGAGAGCTCAATTAGGTAGCAAATTTCTAGCAAATTGAGCCATATTATTGAGAGAAAATACTTGTTGAACTATGTTTTTATCTCCACAACTTGCATAGCTTGCTTCTTTAGATGCTTGTGGAGTTGTATTCATAAGGTTTTAGATTTTCTTCTTTGTTACTAAAAAAAAGAAAAGAAAGAAAGGCTAAGAAAAGGCTTAATGTAAACTAAAGGATTAGTTAGTGGGAGAAGGACCTACTCTTGGTGCATTTTAAATAAGCTCATGCAACCTAGACTTCAAAATAGGATTTGGGAATCCCTTGTTTGTTGGATCATGTTAAGAAGACCGTCTTCTAGCATTAACAACCTATGGTTTATATGGTGAAAAAGGAAAGTGTTAGCAAATAAAAGGAAATATTGAGATTAATTGATGATGGCTTGCATGTAACATATCTAAAATGAGGAAAACTTGAGAAATTTCTGCAACAAGAGCTCTACACTAGCTCCTATTCTGTTTAAAATTTTTAATAGTTTTTCTTGGTAGGGCAAGCTTTGCCCCGAGAGATGGTTGGATAACCAAAGAAAATTTTGTACTATTCTTTCTTACTCTATTTCATCACCTACTCTCTTGATAATAAATTTACTAGTGGTGGTAAGCCTTGCCCCCACTATTCCATCAGAAAAAAAAAAAAAAAAGAAGAAATGATATTGGTGAAAAGGTAAGAAGGAAAGATCTCAAAATAGAGGATTTTATTTCTCAAAGTTATAAGTTGGTAAGCAAAGAAACCAAATTGAAACATTATCCTTAAACTATATAGCATATATGTTTTACTAACGAGAAAAATATATGACTTTGGAATATATAATATTGAATTTAATTATTTGAGCCTAGCTGAAATAGAGCAATTTTCAATTATTTGACAAAACCAACTCAGTATTGCACACTTTGGTTAAAACCTTATTTAGAAGAGCTTGATGTATTTTATCTACTATATTGAGATGGAACTCACATATTGTTGATCGAGTGAGAGACTAGCATGGATCGCACTTCTAAATGAGTTGGTTATAAATCAAAAGCATGAGATGGTGTCCACCTCGGTATGGTTTATCCTTGAGTTATATTTAGCATGCATTATTGAGTCATAAACATTGCGTTCTTGTGTATATTATGCTTTGTCTCAAATCTTGGGCTTTAGGATGTTCATATCATAACACTAACTTGGCTCATGAAGTCTCAAGCAAGTAAAAATTGAGTCCTTTAAAGAAAGAAAATAAAAGGATGGTGAAACGAACGACCATAAGCTTTGAACCTGAGCATTTGGGTATGACTGATGGAGCATTGGTGGAGGCTAGGAACAAGGAGAATCATCGAAGCATATTGCAAGAGGTTGAGGGTAGATGGGAGAAAGTGCAAAGGCAAGGAAATAGGAGCAAGGCTCTAGATCAGAGGCATCAGCAGGGAGAGGCATTGATAGGAAAAGGTAGAGAGAGAAAGAGAATTAGGGATGGTGGAGAACTTGAATTGTTGGTAGTCTTTATGGAAGGCTTGTTTAGGAGGGTATTGTTGACCTCCGATAACTTATCTTCACTAAGGAAGAATACAAACAGGGTCCATGCCTTTTCAGGCATCCATCCCCTTCCAAGGTAGAATTAGGGAAACGTAAGAGAGCAATAGCTATGCTCTTTAGCTTGGGAAACTACTATTACTAGGAGGAATAAAGTTATTTCAAAAGTGAATGTAGGAATGGGTTGGTGTGTTGCAGATGCAAGGGAGTTGGGCATCATTCCATGGTAAGATGTGTTGAGTTTTCTTGTAAATTGATGGCTCAAAGGAATCAAAGGAAGGAAATCTTCATTAGTGGTAGGCCAAAATGCTCACCAATTTTGCTAGCTATTGATGATCTAAAGATCAAAAAGTACAAGGAATTTGCCATTGCTAGGGTTGTTTAGGAGTTTCTGTCTATGAGAGGAGCTTCTTCTTCCCTTGGACTTGTGCGAAAGATCCTATGTTCTATCAATCCTTAGTTCAACTAGTGCTTGGTTGAACAAGGGCCAAACTTGTTTCTAGTTTCCTTCCCCTTAAGGGAAGACCTGCTTTGTGTCCTTCATCATGGCATTAACCAACCTAGAGACTACAAAGTGCACATCTCACCGTAGTTGATCAGAGATGGTGGAACCCCTCATGGACTTCGCTTCAGAGTTGTACTATAGCTGTATGGGGTTCCCTTTGTGGCAAATGATGAGGAGATTATTTAGAGAATCATATTTGGTTTTGATGTTCTTGATTGGCTAAAGATGTCTGGGTGAAGTTAGACTTCGTTCAAGCTCTCTATTTTCTACAAAGATCCTGCGTTCATCCCTAGCATAGTGTGTATCACCTTGGAGAATACTATCTATCAGGTCCTGATGTCCATCATGATGGTAAAGTCAAGATAGCCTTCCTCCTCAGAATTAAGACCTCATCAGGATCGAATTACAAAGTGGTGCCCTCGAAATCCTCTATTCTTTTTGATGGAAGCTGGGATCGTTACTATCTTGCTAGTCGAGGGAAATGATCCTTTTAGGTTAAAAAATCTCAATCCAAGGAAGGAGTTTGAAGCAACCTAAGATCTAAGCCCCAATAGATCAAGGTTGGAAGCCTCATTTTATGGATCTTAGAACAGAGAAAAACATGGTAGAAGGTCCAAGGTTAGAGAAATTTTAATCCAAAAGTCTAAAGTTGAAGAGATACCAACACTGTTTAGAGAGTCAGCTTCACTTGTCGACGTTGATTGGAAGCAGGGGACACATGGTAGGGTTGGCAAAAACTTGGTGGATAATGCATAGGTTCATCCACAAGTTCTATTTTTTGAAACGCTCGATGCCTCTAGCTCGATGAAATTTCCTTCTTAAGAAGCTAGCTAAAGAATGGAGGATTTGATCACTTTCTCTCTGCTAGCTGGTAGTACCAAAAATCATGAAGTGATCGAAATGGCCCTCGGAGATCAGCTGTTGATTTTGACTTTTATTTGGCTTCTTCAGAAGTAGTTCATAGGGCATTAGCCAAATGAGCCGCATGTTGTTTCAAGCTGAAACTAGATTTGATTCAGCACCCTTGGCTCGAGTGATTGGATAGGAAGTAGCTTGGCTTTGGATCCTAACCAAACAAGTTAGCATAGGCTTGGTTTGTATCTGTGTAGAACAAAGCCATCTAATCGGTACTCACCCATAGAGAAGAGATCAATCGATAGCTCAATGAGTGTCTACCTAAGTTTGAATGGGTTTAGCCTTGTGGAGTAAGGAGGCCTTATATGGATCGCACCCAAACCTGAGGCACAATGGTTGAAGAATGGAAGGAAGGGCATGTTCTCCTTGAAACACTAGAGCAATAGTGCTATCTATTGATTCCTCCTCCCTCTCTACTTCTAAATGGCTAGGCATGGAGCACTTAAGCAATGATCCATTGGCCAGATCAAGCATAGAGGCAATAAAGAGTGGGCTACCTTAGGAAGAGGGAGTTAAGCCAAGCGTGGCTGGACTAGAAGGTTTAAGAGTCTTAGTTAGGATGGAACTTGATGCGAACTTAATCCATCATTTAAACCCTCAAGTGGAACTAGCTAATCCCTGCATGCTAGTCCTAGAGTACCAGCACGCTACTCTGAAGCAAAAGTCTCCACCTCAACATGACACTTCTCAGAGACATTTGGATCCTTGGATTCAGGCCTCGAATCTCCACTGGGATTTTATGGCCATCAAGAGATTAGTCTGCTAGAATAATAGTGAGCTTAGGATTATGATAATCATTACAATAGCAGAGGAATTCCTTTTAATCTTAGATAGTTACCAATCTTTTCTGTAAAAGTGAAAATCCTCCACAAAGATACAGAACTCTATAAAGATCCCTCTGAAACTCCTTATCAGGCAAATTCAGAATAGGTGGATCAAGGGTTAGTTGAGTCTATTCAATCTCTACCTTAGGATCAACTAGTATTTTTGGAAGCCTCTCATTCCCTCAAACTGCCTTATGACTCCGCTAATGGGACTTCAAAAGTCAAGGAGATGGGAGCTCTTACTGGTGTGGCCTAGAAGGACTCTTCTTCTTAACCCAAACTAAGGGTTAGATAGAGAGCCATCTTAATGGTAAAGGTTGCTACTAACAAGTTGATCCCACCAAGGAGGAAGAAAAAGATATCGCAACAGGACTCTATTACAAATCCTGCCCTATCCCTTCACTCCATCCCTTAGAACTTGCTAATCTAGTGGGGGAAGTATGTAGACTGAATATCCCAGAGGAGGTGGTTGCAGAGGTGGTCAAGTTGTTACTAGATAAGGAGAAGGAAAAAGCAAGATCTCATCCTTGCTAATGGCTGAAGTCTTGCTATTTCCATTCTCATAGTATCCTAAAATGTAAGAGGATTAGAGGAACCCGTTAAGCGGCATGCAGTGAGAGATGTGTTGGTGGATGCAAAGTATAATATTACTCTGATTCAAGAGTCTAAACTAATATCCCCTTCCCTTATAATTCCCAAGTCGCTTAGCACCACCAAAGTAGTGGATTAGGTACACCAAAGTGCCAATAGGTCAGTTGGTAGGATACTTGTGGGATGGAATCTCGAGATATTTTTTCTTTAATCAGATATAAAATCAAAGCTTCTTTATTAAAGTACAGCTTCATTTTAAGCCTTTGAGGAAGAATCTTATCATCACATCTGTATATGGTCCGCATGACTAAGAGACAGAAAATAAATTCTTCTTGGAACTAGATGAGATTAGATGGACCTTGCTGGGGCCATGGCTTATGGGGGGTGACTTCAATATAACTAGGACCCAAGCTAATAGGTGAGACAATCCTCAAAGTGAAAGAAATGGCTGGCCTTCTCAACATTCATTAATTTTATGAGTCTCATTGACCTAGATTTCAAGAGGAGGGACTTCACATGGGGTAATGGTAGAGAGCGATGTTATGTAGCCAAGCTGGATCGCTTTCTTGTTTTCTTTAGAGTGAGATGGCAATTTTCCCACTTCCTTCTAGAAGGCATTATGAAGTGTAGCATTTGAGCACATCCCCATTGCTTGTGCTTACAATATAAGATTTGAGTTGCCCTCACACCATAAACTCTTCAAGTTTAAAACATGGTGGATGAAGGAGGGGCTTGATGCTATTGTTCACAATTCTTAGAGAAGCCTTATGGATTGTTAGAACAATATGGTGACTTGGATAACAAATCTTTGACAACTTTGGGCAACTTTGCAAAGATGGTCCCTTGATAATTTGAGAGCTAATGGAGAACTTAAACATAAACTACTTCATGACATTATCTTGCTTAATAGGAAATAGGAAGATCTCAAAGAAATCTTTTTGGGACATCTATAAGAACAAGTTATTTGGGAAATAGAGGTCAAGGATTACATGGTAGAGAAGGGGAATAGGAACACGGTCTTCTTTTATAAGATTGCTATTGAAAAGAAGAAGCGAAATTAGATTACATCCTTATTAGAGGACAATGGGGCATAACCTAACACTCAAGAGGCAATCTCTTCGAAATTACATGCCTTCTTCAAGAATCTTTTTGGCATCTCCTCCTTACCATCAGCCATTATTGATTGGAACCTCTTCTATGGACCTGCTCTTGTTGATATGAAATCCTTAAAAGAACCCTTTTCCTTAGAAGAAGTCAAAGCAATGGTATTTAAATTAGGGGCCTCCAAAGTACAGGGTCCAGATGAATTTTTCTTTTGCTTCTATTAAAGATAATGAGGGCTTCTCATGGATGATATTATGATTATGCTTCATTACTTTCATAAGGGTGCCCTTGATATGCAAAGACTAAACTTTGCTTATATCAATTTAATTCTCAAGAAGGAAGAAGCCTAATCTGTGTTTGTTCTTCATCCCATCAGCCTTCTAAATGGTATGTATAAAATCATCTCTAAGTTCTTGCCTCCATATTAGTGAGGTTTCTTCCTCTCTTGGTGGGCGATGTTAGTTATTTTTTATTAAAGAAAGATCTATTGTTAAGAATTTTCTCTCAACAATATTATGCCATATGCCAGCCTTGCCAACCTCAATCCCATTTCAAAGAAAGTAGTGAAACTCTAGAATTTGGAT
This sequence comes from Metroxylon sagu, assembly GCA_017589505.3. Classification (NCBI taxonomy): domain Eukaryota; kingdom Viridiplantae; phylum Streptophyta; class Magnoliopsida; order Arecales; family Arecaceae; genus Metroxylon; species Metroxylon sagu. Next base: position 61,644 of record JACVBY030000370.1, read on the forward strand.
GCTTCCCAAAGGATTCTATTTTTTATTTGATGGACCATCCAATGAGGAGTCCCTATAGCTGCTTTACTTGCAAGTTGGATACTTTCCTTATCTCTAATCTGTAGTAGATATCATCGAGAGACTGAAATAGTTAAACACTTCCTCCTTACACATCCCGAATCATAGTGGGTATGGAGCCTACTGGATGATTGATTTAGCCCGCATTTGGAATCCATAGAAACTATGTTTACTTTCATATGTAGTCCTTCTAATTTGATGGTCCAGAGGGTTTAGAAATCTACTTTGATTCATATCATATAGTGCATTTGATTAAGTAGGAATGGAGAGGTGTTCTAGCATAAATTGAAGAGCTCAAGAAGTCCTCCAGGTTGAACGTTTTGACTTAGAAATTCTTCAGAGCCAGAACATTCTACTTGTATAGTAATATTCTAAGTACTGGGGGATCCTCTACTTCTATTTTTATAGATGCTTCTATTGAAACCTTTATTTCTCAATATCTCCCATATTCTGAATGGATTAAACTGAATTTTGATGGCTCTATGCAAGCAGCATCAACAAAAGTAGAGTATATTTATTCAGGATAAGTTTTATGAATTCATTATTGAAGGGGCTATTTCACTACTGATTGCTTCTATCCCTCAAGTTAAACTGACTATTGTTAGAAATGACATTAAAAAAAAGACCATTTCTACCTCTCTCACACAAAGCTTTATTATGAAAGGTGTTTTCAACACTGTTATTCAGTGGATTAAGAATATCTCTAATTGTCTTCATCCACCAATCCTACTTTCCTTCAAAGATGTATTCCTAATCAAACATATCTTCAAAGAGACAAACCAAGCTGTTAATCTGCTAATCTACTTGCCACAAGAGGGACAATTCTTCTTCACAACATATGTTAGTGTGACTATCCTTCAGATGAGCTACTTTCAATCCTGAATGTAGATACTAGAGGTATTTCATTCCCTTGATACTTCTAATGCATCTCTTCTAAACCCACACCCCCCCCCCCCCCCTCCCAAAAAAAAAGAGTGTAACTAATTGCACAACCCTTTTGAGTTTAGATCATGTCAAGAAAAAATCACCACTAACCCATGAAGTCATCACTGGGACATTATGTTCCATATTCTAAGGATAGATGGGTGGAATGACAGCCACTAAGCAAAGCATTGAGTTATTTGGTTCTCATCTCAAAAGCACAAGCAGCACTAGAGCGGTTTTCTCTGAAACAAAGTAAGGTCTCTGAGAGATTTCAAGAGAGGACAAGAAAGTGTTATCTATGTCAACATGCCTATCATTCAGTTTAGATTCTGGCCGCAAATGATAAGAAGTCTTTAAGTAGATGTTTCAAGATATATCCTTCAGATTAAAATGAAGGAAATAGAAGCCAAAAAAATTAAAACAAAAGGTCACAAGATTGGTACAACTCTCACCCTAACCAAGACCTAGGCCAAGTCTAGAAATGGTTTTAAGGGTTGGGATAACGTACCTATCTTGCTTTATCCTGGGGGTGAATTCCAAACGCGTCATTTAATGGTTTGGAATTACGGATCCCTAAAATAACCTGGGGATCAACAATACTTTAATTACCATGAAACAAAATTATTCCGATATTTTATCCTAGCTTAAAATAAACAAAATGACCTATCATTAGCAAAAAGTAAGCCCCCCCAAAAAAAAGATATTTGTCTTTCTAATCCAACAGTGATATTGTTATGTTAATTGCACGTAATCATGACATCAATGGATTTTTTTTTTTTAAAAAAAAACCATCTTATCATAAAATTTAAGGTCTCTATTTAAGATAACACTCTCTCAAATGCCTATCCTACATTGAAACTAGGCCTAAGATATTTCAAACCTGAGCTCCCAAAGATGATTTTGAGGATACTGAGATGGAGTTTGGGAAATGTTCAAAGGGTGCGATAAGAGAGTTATCTCATTTTATCCCTGGTATAAGTGGTAAAAAAAAAAAAAGAAGCATATTTAAAAGGGTTAAATCACTAGTGTAGGATAATTTAATCAGAAAAGTTAGTATCAGCAGCTCCCCCCCGTCTAGGAATAGCAATGAAACAAGTCGAGCTAGTTTTTACCCATCCGGTCCCCATACCCCATCTCATGTCTCGCAAGTTATTCTCCATCTCCAAATTTGTTTTGTTATCTTGCCTCTACTTTTTTTTAAAAAATATATATTTTAAAAATATTTAAAATTTTATATATTTTAAAAAAAACTTAAAAATATATGTAAATATAGATTCGAGATGGGTTTCAAGATGGAAAGTATATATACTAGTCCCGCTCTAACTCTAACAATGAGGTTTTTCATTTTTTTCATAAATTTATCTTAAACTCGATTAAAGCTTGAAGACCCCATTCTAATTGGAATGCATCTTATTGAGTTAGCATAAAATGCCTATCCTACTATTGTGTTCGGCCTTCTTTTATCTCCTTCAATTAGTGAAAATATCTAAAATTATCTCTACTAACGGAAAAAGAAAAAAAAAAAAATGAACATATCTATCTTCCTATCTAATTAACAACCTTTAAAATTTAAATAAGGATAAGATCAATTATTTTAAGAATTTAGCTATCATACTTTTTATTATTTAAAAAAAATAAAATTTTAATTCTAAACATTGAGCTTCATCAAACAACGTCCATATGCTTATATGGTGTTCATATGTCCTTGAAATTATTATTATTTATAAAATTACTTTCAAACAACATTAAAAAAAAAAAAAAAAATATCAAAGAATTTGTCTTATTTCAAATACAGGTCCTCAACCACCCTTGCTCCATTTAATTCCAGTAACAATAACATCTACCAGATTATATATATATATATATAAATGCCTAATCTGGACGTTTGCTTCTGACAAGTTGGGATCCGGGGTACTGTACATTAACAGTTATAATTCTATTATTATATGGTCAGGAGTCACATCCATAGACTTGACACATATCCAAAATATTGAAATAAATCATGTTCATTGACATGACATATTAAGGACTCGTAGCCAGATCATACCGATGCCTTTTTTATGTTATTTTATTTTTCTTGTCTTCCCATCGACAGCTGGAAGGCCGGGCAAGGACTAAATAAGTGGTGGCGCCATAAACTGCTTGCAGATTACGGCAACTTTTTGTTGTCATATTACAACGACCGCTAACCAGTACCATAAACTACCATGAATAATGCTAAGTAAACAAATTTTATTCCAACCAGGGTTCCGCTACTATAATATTATTATTATTAATAAAAAATAAAGCTTCAATTTTAATTATCCAAATTCATCATATAATATTTTTTTTATACAATATTTATATATATTCTTAAAATTATCATTATTTATGATATCATCTACGAACAAAAGCATCATAAAAATTATTTTTACTGAAGCCAAAGCTTCTTCTACATGTGTTTTGCAACTTACAAAACTTACTATGACATAAATTGGAATGGCTAATCACCAGCTTACCAAATTAGTGCTAGCCATCACTCAAAACATATTTCACATTTGATAGCTTTTTTTAAAAAAAAATTGAAGATGAATCTAAATCTATAGTTATAATGGCTCTTAATTAAGATTATTTCAAAATAAATTGAAATGCAAAATAAATTTTCCATTTGTATATATGAAAATTTCTCCCATCATGTGATATAAAGGAATTGATGCAACTAGCGTAAATTATAGCAATACGTTAAATTGGTTGAATACTATGTTACCAAACCACGGCTATGTGAAGTCAAGAACTTTGTTTGCAGTAATTAAATGATGAACCTAAATTCATAGTTGTAATCCTGTGCATTTCATATTTTATCAAGGCAAAACTAAAGTGCATTTTTCTATTTGTAATTTCCATTATAATAAGATTTTTCAACCATAGTTGTTATATGAGCTTGTTCTCACCTATAAAATAAAGATATTGCTTCATGTACATGGATTAAGTTGACTTACCGTGATTGTATTGCATTGCCCAATATATCAGTACCATAAACTTGAGTTATGATATTACGAAGAGGATGCAAGATTACTAAAATCATTAGTCTCCATTCAAATGTATAATAATTGCACTATAGACAATTCAATTCTAAACCATTCTCACCTATTCCCTCCTTGATCTCCTCATCTCCCTTCACACATTGTAACATGGTTGTCATATGTTCTAACCTAATCACGACATAAAAAGAACCTACCGACACCCTACTTGTTTCCCAATAAAACCAGTTGTTCAAAGACCCTAAAGTTATAGCTAACACAAAATGTTGCTATTTTACATTGATCAACACTTAATAACCACCTAACTTGATGAAGACCCCATCAAGCCCTGGTGATTTGTTGAACGAATCCATTGATCATTTTTTTTTCTATGTATATTTTTTTTAAAAGATCTTAGTAATAGAAGATTTGTATATTAAAAGTTATATTGATCTAATATCTTATATGGTATCCGATGGAAAGGGAGCCGAAGAAGGTACAAACATTTTAGTCAAACTAGCGACCAAGCTTCTTTTCAGTCACAATCTCCCCTTGAATCACATGTACAGTTCTTCTCTAACCTTTCAACATCAATAATGTAACATTTGCAAGTATAATTATTATATCAAGCTTGCATTGCTCATGCCACAACATGGTGGTTTTAAATTTGCTTCTTCTTTATGATTGCATAAGGCAGCTAGCAGCATTTAGCTGTAACTCTTTGTCTTCTTTTTTAATTTTTTTATTTTTTTTAAAAAAAAATTAGTTAGTGCTACTGCATTTCTTGGAGAATAGAGCCTAACAAGTGTAAAAACTTTGTTCTTGGTGGTTCAAAAGAAGAGAGAAAGGGAGGGAGATGATGTGCAATCATTGTGAAACCTTTGGAAGGACATGGGTCATTTTCCTTGGAATTAATTGAAATCTGATACGATGAGGTGGAATGTACTCATGGTGTTGTGCATGCATATGCACAGATGTCCCATACATATCAAATAAAATCACATGCATGAATAGGCAATGGTCACGTGGAGGTTTAAAAGCCAAGTGACGTCAAATGTTAAAGGATATTTTGGTAAATATATGCGAGCTTTCTCGTACGGTCTTTCCGGAGGGGCGGTTCCTGAGGCGACACGACACCATGCATCGCCGCGTCCCGCGACCTCGGAGATCGACACGTGTCCGTCGCTAACCCGTCACTGGATACGTACGGCACCTCGTTCCGGGGCCACCCCGCGAAGAGGACGTGCGCAAATGCCATTCTCTTTGCCCGTACCTGGCCGTACCGGCAGCCAATGGGAAGTCGACACGAGACGGCTCCCTTCTCGTCTTTTAACCGGTGCGCAGCAAAAGAAGCTCGGAAATATCAACTCGTCTGACGCTTTGCTAACGGCGTACGTTAACGAACCAACCTCCATTCTTCCTCAAAAGAAAAAAAACGATCCGATCCCCGTATCAATGCTTCGTTTAGGCCCTGAAAAACCTCAATAATTCTTGCTTCCCTGAAAAGCTTCTCGAGTTAATGGTCTGTTAAAAATATGGTCGAAATTATGGTTCTATGATCATCAATGTGAGCCTAATATGAGGATGTATGAGTAATTTTTAGGTTTGCCACTAAACACTCTTGTTTGTAAAGCCGTTTCATCCTACATTTTAGGCTGAGGAAAAAGTGATAGCATATATATTCCAATGAGATGAGCTCTAGGGATGGTTAAAGTGATGCATCAAAATCAATCTTTTTAAACATATATAAAGGGACATCTAAAAGATGGCTTTTCTGCTAACATTTGACATATGATATGCATATTGTTTATTTAAAAAGAATATATTTTTCATGGATGGATATGATCCCATAAACAATTGAAGTGCTCAAAATTCAATCTCCTTACATATCTTGCAATTATATCATTTCGAATATTATTCTTTTGCATTCTCAAGATAACAAATAAAAATAAAAATTGTTGATGTTTTGTTCTTTTACCCCTTTGGAACACTTTTTTTTTTTTTTTTTTTTTTTTTTCATTAGGTGCAAGATTGAGAGAAATATAATTACTGGATGATATATGCTCTTTGAGGCTTTACAATGTAATATATGGCTTGGCCTAATGCTTCTTCCATCATGTATTGTAAAGTCACATATGCATCTATTAGCAGTTAAAGATATTTCAATGCGCACCATTTTACATCTAACTTTCATGTAAGATTTTGAAAAATAGATCTAACACATGCAATCAATATACATTGAATAAATGATAGGAGATTATGGCCTCTTGATTTTTTTTTTTTTAAAGAAAGAAGAGAGGGAGAGAAATCCATTGGTAGCTAGTTTAGTTTGTTGGTAACTATAGAAAAAGATTTTTTTTTTTTTTTTTCTTATTTTTTCCTTCTTTCTCCATCTCCTCATCTAAAGTTAAACATCTAACTAGATGTGAAATAGATGTTCAGTAGACAATTAATATTAGAGATAAGATCATGGAGACTACCTATTGGCTGTTCTTTTGCTTATCTAAACCATGTACCATGATCTAGGAGTGCAGATCTTCTACATTCATAGTGGTATATAGGATATTGGACAATGGAGACACATGGCAGATTTTTATTGGCCATGCAAGTTGGACTGGACATAAAAAATGTTGACGCATCAGTTGTATACTGCTATAGATAAAATTTTCTTGAAACTGAACCTTAGAGGATTCAGCACTGCTTTTCAGGTCACATTTGTAGGTGTCATTTAAGCTTCAGAAAACGAATGATTGAATTTTCTACTTGTCTTCTAGTGGTTGGGCAGTAAATATCCCCTCCATCATTGTTTCAAGAAGGACACGGCCGGCACACTTGGGGTAACCTAAGTCAAGCATCAAAATATGTCACTACCACAGTGCCACCCACCAGTTCCAAAAAAGAAACGGAGTCTCCAAAATAAAAAATAAAAAATAAAAAATAAAAAAAAAAGAAGAAGAAGAAAGGAGGAGAGGGGGGGGAAGCTGCACATGGAAGGAAGACTCTTTTGGTGTTAGGGTAAAAACAGCTCTCGTCTTCGGGTCAGGGTACGATCCAAGACTGGGAACCACGCCCACCACGCACTCTGTGCGCCATCAAGACGCGTCCAAATATTTATCTGCCAAGCGTGGACGCCCCGCCATGGTGTGGAGGTGCGCCGGTTGGCTCCCAAAAAAAACTCTCTCCTTGCCACTTCCAACAAGTTACGTTATAAGTTGCCAAATTTAAACCTTCCAAAAAAAAAAAAAAAAAAAAAAGGTTAATATCTAAAACATGATAATTTCAATTCTCTACGCACTTTCTCGTATCACATGCACGTGGCGTCAAACGGAAGTCAAAAGTCCTCTCCTCCTATTTCCTCATTTTCTTCTTTAGTGGTGATGACACACTCTAGTTTCTTCCTACGGTGGGCTTTTGGAGCCCTTGCTTCCCTTTATTATTATTATTATTATTATTATTATTATTATTATTATTATTTCTCTTGTTCGTAACCCTTAATTCCCTACTAGGAGATCAGTTGCAGTGATTTTATGCCTATACTATTACATATAATACATGTCATAAGCGTCACACACGATATTTCAATTCATGGGGTATTTATTATGAGAGAGCGTGCAAGGCTGTATATGAGATTCTCGTGATGCTAGTGACTTGGTACAAAGAGGTGTACAAGTTAATGGCAACGTAGAGTGGAGGCCGCAGCGAGGCGGGGAGCGGAGCGGTCCTGCACCGTGGTTCTCCAGAATGCCAAGGGTAAATTGGGGGAGAGAAAAAGATCGGTACACAACTCGTCCACTGTCGAATCGACACGTAGTGATTCTCATGCTGCCGTGACTTTATCTCGGAGTTGACACCCTTTATTCGGACACGATTGCTCTCCAAGAAAGGCAGCACCCCGCACAACCCCACCCTTGAACCACCCACCACCCGGCCGAAATCTTGCATCAGTTTAGCCTCGTCAGAGGAATGATCGTTTCTTCATGAAAACCGCCTCTATTTATGTGGTGGTACCCAAGCCATCCGTCTCTAGGCCCTCTTGCCTTCTTTTGGAGTGGGAACTGAGAAGAGACCAGGAGAGAAGAGAGATGGGGAGGGGGAAGGTGGAGCTGAAGAGGATCGAGAACAAGATAAACAGGCAGGTGACGTTCGCGAAGCGGCGGAACGGATTGCTGAAGAAGGCGTACGAGCTCTCCGTCCTCTGCGATGCCGAGGTCGCCCTCATCATCTTCTCCAACCATGGCCGCCTCTTCGAATTCTGCAGCAGCTCCAGGTATCACAGCCATCTCGCTCGTCTCCTCCTCGATCCTTTCGAATCTATTCCAGCTTCCTTCTTGCTTCTACTTCATCATTCTTTCGGCCTGGAGCTAAAGTCTTGGTCATGAGTAGGGATCTTCTCTTCTTTTCTTTTCTTTTCTTTCCTTTCATTTTTTTCTTTTCTCGCCGTCATTCTCTTGCTGATGATGCGATTTTAACAGTTTTGTGGTCTGTCTTCTCCTTTCTTTTCGATTCTTGAGTCGTGTAGTGGATTTGGATAATTTTGATAACCCTTGAAGTCTAAACCTCAATTTATACAGGTTAATCTGCATTCCATCTCTCTCTCTCTCTCTCTTTCTCTATATCCTTTTACTTCTTTATCTCCATCTCTAAGCTTAGGGTTAGTTTCCTCCATTATTTTGGGTCGAGAGATGAAGCCATCCAGATCTAGATATCCTTAATATTGTTTTACTGCTTTAAGCTAGTATTTTATCATTCTTTTATATTGTTTTGCTTTTTGTCTATAGTTGTTTGATGGATCTAGATAGGTTAAATCTTGAATTCTAAATTATCTGAACCTTAATTCTTTTGATGTTTACCAATACTTATTTTATTTGGGATTTTCAATATTCTCAGTGAAAAGATGTCTTGTATTCAGTCCTCCCAGGATCAGTCCTCCTGATAGTAGATCTGGTTCCTGTTGGATGATACAGTCCTTGATTTCTTTTTCCTTTTTTATTTTTTGCACAAAAATAGAAAGGATCCAGGTGGATGTTGTGGGGAAGTAACCCCGTCTAGGGTTAGGTTAGGCTACTTTACCATTGCTACAGGACAGAAGTGCAGTTAAATAAATGTTTTTATTTTGGTTTTCGTGTCATGAGATCTCGTTACTTTGTAAGATAGCTTAAAAATGACTATTGAACTTAGTTTAGTTTTCTTCTTTCTCTTTATCACCCCCTCTCTTTTTATAATTGAAGCTGCTTCCTTCTTCAAAGAAAGCTAGGCAGCATATGTCTCTAATTCCAGCTATTAAATTCTTGATATCCATTATGAGATGCACAAAACAATTGTAATCAAGCCAAAGCAAAATTGCACAAAGAATTTGCAAAGGAGCATCTTCAAGCATCTAGTTTTGTTAGGGATATGGAATTGAAACCTTGAATCTTTCTCGCAACAATATTACGGTCATGGTAGATCATACTTTCTCATATAAGTGCGCGATCTAGTGCTTATCAGTGTTTTCCTTTTTATAGTTGTATAATACTTCTGATTCTCATGTAGTTATCGACACTGATCTAGTGATTTGCTGCCATGAATTCTCATAGCAAATGTGAGAATCCTTATTCTTAGCTTGCTGTTTGATAGCTTGTTGATGTTGTGATTTTAGGTATTATCAACATTGTTAATGCTGTCTTACTTCAAAATCTTCTATTATATTTTTCTCTACCCCTTTAACATTAAGAAAAAGGCGGCTTAGTGCACCAGTCACCTACAATTACAGGATCGGAACAAGTCATGTTGGTTATAATTATGTCTTCTTCAGCATTGTATGAGATATATTCTTCTCAAAATAGTAATATTACTTTCTCTATTCTTGTTCATATGTATCAGGGTTGCAACCATTATTTCTCCCCCCTTTTTTTCTTCTTTTCTTTTTTTTGAGAAGTGATGGGTATCAAATAATTAGAACAGCACAAGCAGATAAATAATATTACAGAAGATGGAAGCTATTTAGAGTAGCTTAGGATTAACTATTTTTTTAACTTGGCTTGTTTATTGCAGATAGTCTCAGTTATCAATCAACAGTTATTAAAGCAACCTGTGTCAAATAGAGGTTTACAGTGTGTTTGGTTTTTGAAAACAACTCCCTTTTTATTTTTATTTAAAAAAAAAAATAAAAAGTACTCATGAAAATATGTTTGGTAAATAAAAATGAAAATAATTATTTAGAAAACACAACTCTAAAATGGCATTGAAAATAATTTAAAGATTTTTTGATTTTTTATTTTTTAATTAAAAGAAAGGGGGTAAAAAACAAAGATCGGAGAACTTAAAAATATAAAAATTGATGGTGTTTTCTTTAATCTTTTTCTCACCCTTTTAAAAGATACTATTTGTAATGAAAATACAAAATAAAAAATAATTTTATTTTTACTTATCAAATGTATATTTTAGAGACTAAAAAATAAAAAATAAAAATAGAAGATGAAAACAGAAAATATTCTTGAAAACTGAGTGCATTCTTAATTTTACCACCTAACAATTATTTAGTTCTAATCATGGTTAGTTCCTCAAAGGAACAATATGAGAACACCTTTTTTCAAGAATTTGATATGAAAATTCATCTAGGTTAGATAAGGATATGATATTGGGAACCTAATCTAGGTCCTTTGTTTGACTGGTATTTCATATGTAGCCTTGTTAGGCATTTTATGCCTGGCTCTGTGCATAGTCAGGCCATTGTTTTGCACACAGGCCTGTCTCTGTACACAGCTATACTTGTTTGGTAAGAACTTACAAAAAAAAAACCAGGGAATCCACATAAAATGGCCATCGAATTCAAGGACCAGAAATAGAATATTGTGTCAATAGAAATCCAGCATAAAATGGCTATCTATCCAGGGGTGAACTTCAATTGGCCCATCTAAGGTCGACTAATTCAAAAGTTGATCAACAAGGTTATTGAGATTTCATTTTAGGGTTTGTCCATCTTTAATTCTACAATCCAATTTATATCTATCATGCACTACAGTCTTTGCAAATGTCCTTTGAAGTCACCGGTGATGAAATATGTAATTCCTAAATGGAATGAATAGGGATGAAATCCTTGAATCCTCAAGATCTTAGATGATTCTCTGCCAAGAGAAACCTAATAGTCTATTCGAAAAGCTGTGTGATCCAAATCTAGAAGAATGATACTTTGGACCCTTGGAAACTGAAACCCTCTTTACTTTTCATCATCTGATTCCTCTGTATTCTCTTCATTTGCAAAGCACCAACGAAGTGTCTATTCCCTTTGAAAAGTTTGAACTTTTTCCTGGAGATCAATAGTAGAATAACTGCCCAAAACTATCAAACAGGACTAGAGATCGCGTCATACTTGGCACTGAATCACAAAACATCATATTTCTTGATAGTCCAAACATGTAGCATCCTTCAAGGGAGAGATGGATGCCAGTGGTAGAGAGCTGATTAGAAGGATGACTGGCCTAGCCAGCATCTGCGTAATCATAAAGGATGATTACATGAACATATTCGAGAAAATGCAAGATGAGAGCAGGAAGGAAAACTGCATAAGAAATGATCCCATAAACATGCTGGAGAATGTGCAAGATGAGAACAGAATGAGGGTTCTAACAAGTTGCTATTTATGCAAACAACATATGCACTATTAGGTCAAGAAATATTCAAATATACAAGTGCAACAACAAGAAGTACTGGGATCAGGAATTAGTTTATGATCAACAAGGTGGGGTTTTTGATGGAGATCGAATGGGATATTTGTGTGGGAACCAGTCATGCATGACTGTTCAAATCGGAAGTGTATCTTGTTGCGTGACATGTACCCTTTGCAAGAGAAGTGCACCTCAAGGCCTAAGAAATAGCAAAGAAGATGTTGATCTTTCATCTCTATGGCAATTGAAGATGCAGAATAGTTGGAGTATCATCTCTAGTAACAAATATGCCATGAACATGGAGGATCTGATCACATGTGAACAACATTAATTGTGTGAATATAGCAAAATCAACATGGTTCTCAGTGAAGCTTGACTCAAAACATCATGCAAAAGATGAACTAAGCATGGCGAGCCTGTTAGAGTCCATAGGAAGCATGATATGTAATGATGATAGCTGCTCCTGGGTGATTGTGTAAGACCAAATGAAGGGTGCATATATACCTATGCAGAGTGTTTGCCATGCAGGAAGACATTCTTTTACCTCCATGAGATAAAGGGCCAATGTGTAAACAATAACTAACAAGGAAGGGAAAACATATTAGGCACAAACAACAAAACTGTAATTATTCACACCTTTATTCCGTAAGTTTAACGGTTTCATAAAAAGGAAAAATTATCTAAATTTGGTAGGCCTCTAGGTGACCTTTATGAAAAGTCTGAGAATTGGTCATGGCATGAAGAATAAAGTTGAACAGGTTTTAAAGTGTGTAAGCGCTTTTTTTTTTTTTAATAATAAAAATCACCCTTGCTGCCTAGTTACTGAACCTGTCGCTAAAGTATTGATTGTCCAGGTTTGTTTCTGTAAGATGTCAGCAGATCAACATAAAACAGCTTCTCTAAATTCTGACTAAACAGTTATAAAATTAGTCAGGTAAAAATATTTCATCATGGCAGGGTAAGTTTGAAAACCTATTGAATGGTGTCATTTTCTTGAGCAAAAGTTGAATGGCATCATTGCTTCTGTATGAATTATTGATGATTTGAAATGCCAATCCTTGTATCATTTCCGACATCTGACAACACCTATTTAACCATGCAGAACTTTTTCTCTGTAAAACTTTGATAATAAAAATTACATTATTTGCCAGGTTAAAATAGCATATAGGAGTATCGAATGGTTGTATCACCTTATGCTTTGTGATTTTTAAGGAAGTTAAAATACTCATGGTTCTAATAAAAGTGACAGATCCCTGAATATTTAGCACAAAAAAATATTGAATATATTGTGTTGTTATTTGAACGCTTTTAAACCTCAGGTTGCCAAGTTAAAATAATACATGGGAGTGTCGAATGGTTGTATCGCCTTATGTTTTGTGATTTTTAAGGAAGTTAAAATACTCATGGTTCTAATAATAGTGGCAGTTTAAACCTCAGGTTGTCAAGTTAAAATAATATATTAGGAGTATCGAATGGTTGTATCACCTTATGCTTTGTGATTTTTTGGGAAGTTAAAATACTCATGGTTCTATAATAGTAACAGTTCCTTGAATATTTAGCACAAAAAGGTACCGAATGCATTGTGTCGTTATTTGAACGCTTTTGAACCTCAGGTTGTCTAGTTAAAATAATATATAGGAGTGTCAAATGGTTGTATCACCTTATGCTTTTGTGATTTTTTAGGAAGTTAAAATACTCATGGTTCTATAATAGTGACAGTTCCTTGAATATTTAGCGCAAAAAAGTACTGAATATATTGTGTCGATATTTGAATGCTTTTAAACCACAGGTTGTTGAATGTTGATGCCAACCACAGTAGCCCTTAATCGTGCATGTAGTTGGAGAAAGTCGTTAGACACTCGTATACCTTTACGGTGCTATGGTATATGTTGTCAGTTTGCTATCTTATCTAATGGTGGTTAAAGGCTTTGCAAACCAAATATCTTACGTGAATTACAATGCCATTATAAAAATGTTTAGCCTTGGTAAGAAGGCATGGTCCCCCTGGAATTCAACAGAACAAAATGGCGTGAGAACTGGGTGATAGAATTTTAATGTTGGATTGTTTGTTGGATAACAGCTAAACCGAAGATAAGCCCCGACCGGGAATGCGGTGCTGCAATGAGAGTAAAACTGCTGAAGCAAAATCTGGACGTTGCTGAGTCTCACTAAATATATAAAGACTAAATTAAGAATCTGCATAGAGGAGAACGTGCAAGTACTATCGTGTTTAGAGCCCAGTAGCCACGTCATTAATGACAACAATCAAAACTTCTAGCTTTACATCCACTTTTTACGTGAATACCACTAGTTCAAGCTGTTAAGAGAAGTCACTGTATGCTTTTATTATGCTTAAGCTGTGATGGTAGTGAATGTAATGCAACAAAAAGAAGAAAATAAATGCTCTAAATGCATTCAGAACTATCGTGTTTGATTTTATATTGTAGTTATCCATGAATAACTTGCTTTAACGAGTGCACTTACGAGGTTTGTGAGATGTAAACAGAACAGTCATGAAATCTTGATAACAGTGCATGGTTGGAAAGCACTGATACATTTAACTCCCACTTTTGTCTTCCTTTCCCTTGTTTCGCTCAAGGCTATCACTAGTCATCATCAATCTTATATCGCTCTTCTATTCTGCGTTTTTCTCATTTGAAGTCTTCCTTTCAGCCGAAAACACTAGATTTTGTGTTTTTAATCCTGAGCAGAATAACATGACAAATTATTTGTCAGATTTAGGCCTATCCTAGACGCCTTAAGAGAGGGAAGTCCTTTGGAGGTTTGAGGAAAGAGATTGTAGAACTTACGCTTGGATCATTGCACTATGATTCTTGGAAGTGTGAGAGAGTTTAAGGATGAGCAAGACCTCAAACACCTAAAAGGTATCATTTAGGTATTTTAACTTTGTATAAATATTTAAGATTTTTCTATTGTACAACCGATACGGGCTAAGTACAAGCCCTAAGGATTCCCATACGGTTTCTCTGTTTAAGCTTTAGAGTCTTCACTAGGCTAAGAGGCTAAATTTAACCAAATCTAGTCATAAATACCATGATTGATCCTAGTCAACTCGAAAAGGAGCATGCCCTGTGTCCCCTACTCCACATTTGTTATGGGATGGGTTTATTTTGATATTATTTACAATAATCTAAAACCTTGTCCACTATTTAGGTTCTCCCAAGCATATAATCAATGTCAGATTAGTTAGATACTCATCCTCATATACTCTCTTAGCTTAAGTCCTTTTTGCTAGACTAAAAGTCAAAATTTAATTACAATCCAATCGAATTTAATGATCTTCACATACTACCCCTATTTAAATATTAGCAACCTCGCTAGTTTGGAGGTCCTAATCCAATCGTAAATGTAATCAAATTCAATCGCACACGTTATGACTAGCTCATGTTCAGTCCTAAAAAATCTTATGTTGCGTTTGCCTCTTACTTCACATGTGCCATGAGCTCGATCTAGGAATGCATGCTAGCCAAAATGTATTAATTGGTTCCATGCTCCCATATAGGTATTTAAGATCTCTTCATTGCATAAGCAAGGTAAAATTAACTAATGATCTGGCTCGATCTGAACCTCCTATCATGAGCACGATCGCATGGAGGTACAACTCAATGACTCCTTTAGATGCCTAAAGATAAAGTCAGAAATAACAAAATAATAAATAATAATAATAATAATAATAAAAGATGATGATGCTTTTTCTCTTAGCAGGGTTTCTAAGACATAGGCTTTCTTCTCAATAGGATTTAAGAAAGTTCGAGCCTGAGCAAGACAGAAAAAATGGACTCAGGCTTCGATTACCTACAATCCTAAATCTTTGAGCTTATTTATAAGCTCAATCAAAGTAACCCCCAACACCTCAACCTTTTATGACCTCAAAAGCCCAATAGCCGTTATTCCCAAGTCATGCAAGAAAATGGTAAAAAATAAAATTAATTAGGGCATTTTTGAATGAACACTCATAACGAATGCATGAGCATTCGCAAACATTAATAAGCATTACTCATGCTCGCAACGGTGAATACACGAGTGTTACTTACGCTCATAGCGGCAAACATGCGAGCATTCACGAGCGGAACGCCCACGATGAGCGTTCGTACCACTTGCATGTGCACACAAGCCTTTTTTTTAAAAAAATTTAGAACTTTTTTTAAAAAAAATCATAAAATGGTCAACATCCTTCATTACTGAGATGTTAGGGCCACTTTGCCTAGCATCATGACATGGCCATGGCCTTTGACACCATATGTCCATACTTTTGCCATGAGGGCACTTTTCTCTTTTCATTGGGGGGGGGGGGGGAGGGATTTTTGGGTGTTTTCATGTGTCAAGGGTTAAGCCGAGGGGCCAACGAAGTGAAATGCTTCTCGATACCTTGGAACCCCTAGGATGAGATATGGGAGGATGCTTTGTTGGAGCATTGTACGGAGGGTAGGCAAAAACAATCCAATGGGCCGATTTCCTAGTGGATTCTTGCGATGTCCATTATTGCCTTCCCTACCTCTGTGCCCTTTTAATTATAGTTTGAGTGGTGGTTGCATAAACTTATAATCTTTCAATTATTAATAAAGATATCATTCTTATTACCCATCATCGTGTATGCCTTGTTGCCTCTTTTGGTGCATTTTATTTGACTTTGCCTTAGTTTTGGGCTTGTTGCCGTTGTGGGCTAGCTTCGTTGTGCTGGTGACAACAGGGCACTGCATGGTCTTAGTGTGAAAAAAGCTAAGCCCGTGACAAGTGGTATAAGAGCCTAATTAAACTGAAGAGTTTGGCACAACACATGATGGCCTGATAAGATGGTGCAGCGATAAGTGGGACGGCATGAGAAGAGGCAACGATTGCCGAACCAATCACAATGGAAGGTCAAGCGGAGATGGGAAAGCTGTGCAACCATAAGGAATGGATTTCTACAATGGAGATGTAGTTGGCCGAGATTGTTAAGAGCATGGCACATTTGTTCTCACTGGGTGATCGTGTGACCAACCTAGAGTTGATGCAGGAGTAGTTTGTGGAGACAATGAATACTCTTGGCGACAACACCCAAGAGTCTATCAAGCATCTATAGGAGTAATTGAACGACTTAGTAGTAAGAATCTAGGTGCTCATGTGGGCAGTTAGGGCCGCACCAACCCATAACCTTGAGGAAAATAGGATTGGACAAATGCGGGCACGAGAGCCACGGAGTTATGGGGGGACTCGTGATGCAAAAGAGCCGAAGAATTTCTTGTTTGATATTGAGCAGTACTTTCGGATGGTGCGTCCTGACTCAAAGGACATGAAGGTCATCCTAGCAACTATGTATTTGACAAGTGATGCTAAACTATGGTGGTAAACCCGATATGAGGATGCTCAGGTAGGTCGTTGCACCTTCAGCACTTGAAAGGATTCGAAACAAGAAATGAAAGCTCAATTCTTGCCAGAGAATGTGGAGTTCATTGCTCGATGTAACCTAAAACATCTTCAGTAGACATAGACTGCTCGAGAGTATGTGAAGCGCCTCAATATCCACAAGACAAGCTCAGATGGAGATACATCAAATCTCTTTCCTCCAACTAAAGAAGGGAGTTAAGAGAGGAGAGCTGACTTATGTTGCAACTATTAAATTAGAAGTAGGGTCTTCAGACAAGAATGCTCTTCCCATAGAAGTGATTCAGGTTCTTTAAGAGTTTGAGAATATGATGCCACTAGAGTTACCAAAGACTACCACCATAGTGAGCGGTAGATCATAGGATCGAGTTGGAGCCTAGAACAAAACCTCTTGCTCGACCACCTTATTGCATGTCACCTTCAGGATTGGTAGAACTTCGAAAGCAGCTTAATAAGTTATTGAAGATTGGACTCATTCGTCGATCTAAGGCTCAATTTGGGGCCCGATACTTTTCCAAAAGAAACACGATGGAAGCCTTTGATTATATGTAGACTATCGAGCCTTGAACAAGGTGACAGTGAAGAACAAGTACCTAACTCCTTTGATCGCAGACTTGTTCAATCAGCTTGATGCAGCTCGATATTTCTCAAAGTTGGATCTTCAGTTTGGATATTGGCAGGTTCGAATTGCCGAAGGGGATGTGCGCAAGACCACGTGTATAACAAGGTATGGGGCATTTGAGTTCTTGGTGATGCCTTTTGGATTGATCAATGCCCCAGCCATGTTCTACACTTTGATGAACCAATTATTCCATGACTATCTTAACAAATTCGTAGTGGTGTACTTGGATGATATTGACATGTATAGTCAAACAATGGAGGAGCACATGGAACACTTGCTGGTTATCTTCAAAATCTTGCAAGAGAACTCTCTCTATGTTAAGCAAGAGAAATGATACTTTGCCCAGGATGGGATTTCGTTCTTGGGACATTGTTTCAGCGATGGCATGATTCACATGGATAAGAAGAAAATCCATGCACTCCAGGAGTGACAGACCCGTACCAAGGTGGTAGAACTACGGTCCTTGGGGTTTGTTAACTGCTATTGGTAGTTCATCGTGGGATACTCCCACTGAGCTGCTCCTCTAATGGAGCTACTCCGTAAAGATCGATCATGCGATTGGTCTTCAAAACCTATGTTGTAGCTACCTGACCATAATTTTTCCTTTGAAGTTCACATCGATGCCTGAGGTTTCACTATTGGAGGGGTTCTAGTGCAAGAGGGCATTCCAATGGCTTATAAAAGTTAGAAGTTGAATGATATAAAGAGGCACTACACCATCCACAAGAAGGAGATGATGACGGTGGTCCATTGTTTAAAGGTGTGGAGGCACTATCTGCTTGGATCGTGATTTATAGTCAAGACTGACAATGTGGCCCTTAGCTACTTCCAAATCCAAAAGAAGCTCTCTCCAAAGCAAGCCCGTTGGCAAGACTTCTTAGCAGAGTTTGATATGGTCTTGGAATACAAGCCAGGGTGCATGAACCAAGTTATTGATGCTTTGTGTCGCAAAGCTGAGCTTGCCGCTTTAAAGATAGAAAAATAAGACCAAGTGAGTTGGATACAAGCGACCCTTTCAACTAAGATTCGGGAAGGATTACTCAAGGATCCTATTGCCATCGCCTTAAAGCAGCTCATTGATGAAGGGAAGGCACAGCAATTTTGGATGGATGGGCTCATTTTCACAAAGAGAAATTGGGTGTATGTCCCTCGGGCCAACAATCTTCGTAGGGAACTCTTGCGAGAATGCCATGATACTTTATGGGAAGGATTTTGGGGTGTTTTCATATGTCAAGGGTCAAAGTGAGGGGCCAACGAAGTGAAATGCTCCTTGATATCTTGGAACCCCAGAGGTAAGATATGGGAGAATGCCTCATTGGAGTATTGTACCGAGAATAGGCAAAAATAATCCAATGGGTCGGTTTCCTAATGGATTCTTGCAGTGCCCATTGTTGCCTCCCCTGCCTCTATGCCTTTTTAATTGTAGTTTGAGTGGTAGTTGCATAGGCTTGTCACCTTCCAATTATCAATAAAGATATCATTCTTATTGCCCATCATTGGGTGTGCCTTGTTGCCTATTTTGGTGTATTTCTTTCGACTTTGCCTTAGTTTTAGGCTTGTTACCTTTGTAGGTTGGCTTTATTGCACTAGTGACAACGGGGCACCGCACGGTCTTAGTGTGAGAAAAGCTAAGCCCGTGACAAAGAGGAAGCACGATTTTGGGCCTTAGCACCATGGATCTTATGAGGTGTCATTGTATATGCGGGTAGCCTCCTTGGGGTGGCGATGGTCTTCAACCACATTTGAGCCCCCTCTTCCATGAGTCTTTGCTGCCCACTTCCCCTACAACCGTTTGATCCGCCGCCATCGCCATCAAGATCTCCATCAAACTTGCGATTTCTGATGTAAGATCTCCGTGTTGTGCTCACACGGTTCTTAAGCCATCAACTGGCTCAATCTAGACCACCGTCACTACCAGTCTCTCATTCGGCCATCCGACACTATAGAAGGTGCCACCTTGCCTTATAGTCAGGTCACTACCATCTTCCTCAAGAGCCATGGCCATAGGGAAAGGGAAAGTGCTAGTAGAGAGATAATACTTCAAGATCCATGCCATGCCAAGATTGGTGCAGATAAACACCCATGTGGCAAGAATCCATGCCGCAACTCAGATACTTTGAGATTGGCACAACTCCAGGTTAAAGAAACCTAAGCTTTGATACACTTGTTACAACATGTGGTAGGGATCACAAATCTATGAACAAAAGACAGAGGGAAAACATGGGAAAAAAAAAAAAAACATCAAGAGATCTACAAACAAAAGAGAAAGAGGGAAAACATAGAAAAAAAAAAATGAGGAAATTTACCTACATCAATAGACTAAATGATTTCATTGATGGAGAAAAAATAGAATAAGACTCTCTCACAAACCCAGATCCTTTTACACTCAATAGAATTTTTTTCTAAACTTGATGGATGGAATGCCTAGACCTAGGCCTACATTTGTATATATAGAGGAGGAATGTACAGTGTTTTGCATAGATTAGACTTCATATTCTCCACATCTATGAAAACATATCAAAACCATCTCCATATCAGAGCATATCTATTTAAGGCTAAGTCCATAACTGGCTTGTGGACCTCAAGTTAAATTTTAACAATAATATTTTTACATGGTTTATATTATTATCGAATATTTATTTTTGAACATTATTTCCAAAATACCTTCATTTTTTTAGTTTGTTTAACGTGACATGAAATATTGAGATTTAATATTTTTTTTTTTTGGCCAGTTTAATCCGTATAAAAAATGATGGGCTAGGGTAAGTTTGGGGATTTATGTTTGCTCACAGGACAAATTTAAGATGCCCTAACCCATCCTAAGGTTCCCTATCATAGAGTGGATGTGTAATGACATTGTTGTCCCATATCAATCCTATTGCTGTTCCTAAATTAGGAGGATCAATTTAGAGTTGGGTGGGGATGGGTATTAAAGCTAAAATCCAAAACAAGCCCAAAGTAGGGGTGGGTAATGATATACCCACCTTAATCGTAACCCAAAATAAGAATGATCTTTGTATTCTTTTTAAGGTTCATCTAGTTCACCATAAGAGAACAATACAAATCATCTTTAATGAATATAATGATAATGGAGAAAGTGTTGGGACTAACCTTAAGAAAGATTAACCATATATGAAGACAACAAGATGCTTGCTTAGTTGCTCTTTTTTTAATTATGTAGTTTTTTTAATTTAAGATATCTCTAATTTTATAAAGAACAACACTTTACATGGTTTATATTATTATCAATTACTTATTATTGAACATTATTTCTAAAACACCTTCAATTTTTTAGTTTGTTTAACATGACATGAGATATTGAGACTTAATGTTATATATGTTTTTTGTTTGCTTAATTTGTATGATAACAAAAAAAATGGTGGGGCATGGCAAGTTTGGGGATTTAGCTCTTCCATATTCTTTCCATTGCCATGCCTAAATTGATAAGATGAGCCATTAAAAAAATATTGAAGAGTTCCTAGGAATCGAACTTAAGACTTCACATAAACCTTATTAGTTGTTTACCACTTCTACTAAAAGATCTCAAATATTTGATTAATTTATAAATAATATACACATCCTTTTTTATTAAACATAATTAAAAAATAATCATTAAATATCAGACACGTATTAAAGAAAAAAGAAAAAAATTGGATCTATTTAGAACTGATCTGGAACCTATCTGATCGGGTTAGATTTAGGTTAGTTTCAAAATATAATCAGTTCAATTTTGGATTCAAAATTTTGGATTTGATCTTAATTGGATTGATTTTAAATTCTGACATGGAGTCAACTCCATCCAATACATTCTTATCCATACCATTGAAGTCAAAGTTCTCTCTCTCTCAATTGTCCTCCGACCCCATGCGGTCATCTTTTGTCCATGGCTGCATGTTTGCATCATTAAAGAAGATAGAGAGTTAGAGCTTCAGTGCTGAGATTTATAGGGTCTGACATTGATCCCTCGAGTCCACATGGAGTGAGAAGATGGTTAACTTTATCTATTTCTAATTTTACTCTTCTGCGGTCACTGCCCGCTATTCAACTCCTTAAATTCTCATATTTAGTGAAGGGACGCTCACTTTTGTTCCAAAAATACACGAGGACACCTCCCTTTATTTTCTTAGTTCTTCGTGTCATTGCTCGAGATGTTCATCCAATGGGTCCAATTCTACGTATCCCCCAAAAAAAGTGTATCATTTATCTCATATCTGGAATCGTCTTTACATAAATCTGTATTTATTTTCTTGATCATGACAAATTATTTTGAGGAAATGGTGACATATCTTGAGTCCACTTTCCAAAGAGTGTTTTTATTAGTCCCTGATCTTTCTTCTGTTTTTGGGGATAATAAGCATGAAGATGAAAATTAAGCATAGTGCGTTACATATATGCTGTCTAATTCCATCTCTCTCTCTCCTTTTTTTAACACCATCTCACCCTACATTTAAACACCAAGAAATGACAAAAAGAGAAAAAGAGGATAGAGATAAGGACGGAACTAGATAGTATGCACGCAGCGTAATGTACTTAAGTTCCATTTTTAGCATGATGACAGGTTTTTGATATAGTGGCTAATAACTTCTCTTCTTCCAATTTGCTTCCAAAGGGTAGATTAAATTTATTTTAGGTGTTCCATATATGATGTGAGTATGAACCTAAGCAAATGTCCAGCAAATCATAACTCAATATCACATCTCTCATGATTCCTATCAAAGAGAAGTTCAAGAATTCTATGTCCAATGATCATGGTTTAAAAACTTCATGATAGATGCTAATAATTGATGCACTTGAGAGTTGGACTGAAATACAAGTCAAGCACATAAGCTGCTTGAAATTATTCGGTTTGATAAACTCAAGGTCTTAGATATTTGTTGATTAATGAAATCCACCTACGGATGAAAGTAATCCTGAATTCGTGGAGGTATCTTTTATGACTCTTTGTTGGTCCACATCATTGTTATTTTATTGATCCACATGCACTTGACTAAGTTGTTGAGCTCGTATTTATGAAACTTGGGTTTGAAAGTTCAAAATAATGAGTTGCTGGTGTTAGAAATTGGAATCATCGACAAAAGATGTGTAGCATGAGAGAAACTCAAAAATTTTTAATAATTTTTTTTGTTTTTGAATTTTCATTCTTCATAAAATTATCTCTTCTTTTTCTTTGTGTTGTAACTTATGCTCCGCAAAATACTCAGAGACTTACTGGCACTTGTCTAATTTACTTTCCCTAGCTCATCTTTTTTAAACTAATTGTGATCTTATAATCTTTGCAATTTTAATTAATTCTATGGAGGAATATCTCTTCCCTCATTTTCTTCAAAATAAAAATAAGGGAAGAAAATTCTCGACAACAGATTAAGAACATCCATAACTTCAGATAACGAGATGCATACTGCATTTTTTTTATTCAGAAGTGAAGCATATTATAGAATATAGGGCAAAACACTGGTTGATAAAACAGAGGAGAATATAACGAGGGTTTTTGGAGTCTTAACATCCAGACTTCATATATTGATAGATTGCTATATATGGGTATGATTCAGGAGAACTCCAGATACGTTTGTTGATCATCCCTTGAGGAAAGCTCTAAGAAAAAAATATTTACCTGCTTTTGTTGTGGGAAGCTGGTCATTTATATGCTACATCTTATTTTTGTATTAATATTTAGACTACTCTTGTTGTGGATTCATATCTTTGCATTTAATATTTAGACTACTCTTGTTTCATTGAAGCATGACTAAGACACTTGAGAGGTACCAAAGACACAGTTATGCGGCATCAGAAGCTGCTGCCCTACCAAGCGAGACACAGGTAGGTCAACCATTTTATACCTGATGTAGTAGAAAGGTAAACATATAGCTTCATTTTACATGTTCAGTGCAATCATCAGAGCACATTTTGATAGCTGAATGTGAGATTCTGTTTATCAGGTTCTAGCTTGTGAATGTATTTATCTTGTGTCTTTTGCAATTAACAATTGTCATTGAACCACATCTCTGTAATATCATTTGATGATTTCTTTCAAGCTTGTTGGACACATGATTCATCAAAATATTGAGCTTGCATGGAAGAACATTTTTGAAATTTCAATTAATCTAGATAAAGATAGGATGCAATGCACCACAAATCTCATTAATATTTAAGGTTTTCTATTTTGCTTGACACTTCATACACCAAGAATAGCAACAACAACAATAACAATAAAGCCTTAATGCTAAACTAATTAGGATCGACTACATAAATCTTTTTTCTCCATTCAGCTCGATTTTGAATCATATCTTTTTTTATAAGATGTAAAGATTTAAAGTCTTTTTTTATCATTTCCTTACATATAATTTTCGGTCTATCTCTAACTTTTTTTTCTTCCGCATATATTAAGTCGCTCATTTGCACATATACATCTTTAGGTCTGTGTTTTATATATGCAAACCATCCAAGTTTTCCTTTATTTAATTTGTCCTTAATTAGAGCTATCTCTACCTTTTTACGAATGGTTTTATTTCTTATTCTTTTTTTTTATATCACCATATATCAAACTCAATATTCTCATTTCTACCATATTTATCTTAAGTATATGTATTTTTCTAACTATCCAATATTCCGTATAATAAAGCATAGCTGGTTTTATAGCCATCTTATAAAATTTTTTCTTTAACTAGTAGATATTCTACAATTACATAATATTCCAATTGCATTTCTTCATTTCATTCAACCTACTTTAATCATATAAACAACATTATCCTTAATCTCTCCTTATGAATAATCGATCTTAAATATAAAAAATTATTATTTTTAGAAACTTCATGATTCTCAATTTTTACTCTACATTCATCTCTATTTCTAATTATATTAAAATTACATTTCATGTATTCTGTCTTTGTCCTACCTAACCTAAAACTTTTAAATTCTAATGCATTTCTCCATAATTCTAATTTATAATTAATCTTAACCTTAGTTTTATCCACTAGCACTATATTATCTGCAAATAACATGCATCATGAAATATTATTCTAAATATATTAGTAAGCCCATTTATAACAAAGCTAAAAGATGGGGAGTAAGAACAAATATCTTATGTAAGTTTACTGTAATAGAAAATTTACTAGTATTACTATCGTAGTTCTTACATTAATAACTATTTGATTATACATAACTTTTATGATGTTAATATATCTAATGGGTACTTCTTTATTTTCTAGTACCTATTATAAGATCTTTTTAGAGACTGTAGTATATGCTTTCTCTAAATCAATAAAAATAATATGAGATCTTGTCTCTTTCCTCTTTTTAATCTTCTAAAGAGAAAAATAATTTTTATAGTCAATCTTTCTGACAAAAAACTAAATTAATTTTCTAATATTTTTATAGTAAATCTCAACTTATATTCAATTATTCTCTTCTAAAATTTTATTGTATAACTTATGAGCTTGATACCTTGATAGTTAGCACAATTATCTCATTTATTCTTATAAATTAATACTATAGTGTGTTTCCTCCAATCATTAGGCATCCTTTTGATTTCTAAAATCTTATTAAATAAATTTATCACTTAAGTTACTCTAGCATCATCTAAACATTTTCTAACTTCTATAAGAATCTTATTAAGTCCCACAGTTTTTCCTACTTTCATCTTTGTCATAGCCCCTCTTACCTCAAATGTCATAATTTTATGAGTATACACCATAACTTTATTTTCAATGAAGCTAGTAAGACATCCTAAATTTTTTATATAATTTTTATTTAATAATTTATTAAAATAACTTCTTTATCTTTCTTTGATCTCTTCCTCCTTAACCAAAACTTTTTGATCATTATCTTTAATATATTTAACCTAAAACTTATCTCTAGTTTTTTTGTCTCTTACTCTTACAATTCTATATATATCTTTTTCTTCATCTTTAGTTTTTAACTTGTGATAATTCCTTATATGCCTTACAGCTAGCCTCTTGTATCATCTTTCTTAACTTCTTTCTTATCATCTTATAGTTTTTATATTCTTCTATATTTCTATATTTAGGTAGTTTTTTTACAGCACTCTCTTTTAGCCTTAACTACTAATTAAATTTTTTTGTTCCACTATTAAATTTTCTTGTTATATGGTCATTTTCTTTTGACTCTCCTAACACCTTTATAGCTATTTTTTTAATACTATTAGCCACTTCTTCCCATATGGTATTGATCTCTCCATCTATACTTCATTTTTCTTCCTTCATTACTTTATCTTTAAAAGAGATTAGTTTCTCTATTTTCAAATTCTACCACTTAATTCTCAGATTCTTATACTTTTTAGTCTTTTTCTTTCATTTTTGAATTTATACATCTATAACCATTAATGTATATTACATAGTTAGACTCTCATCCAATATAACCTTACAATCTTTTCAAAACACTCGATTAATCATTTTAGTAAGAAAGAAATTTATTTGACTAGCGTTATATCTACTTTTAAAAGTTATTAAATGAGAGTCTTATTTTTTAAAATATATATTGGCTAATATTAAATCATATGCTATTGTAAACTTTAAAATAATATTTTCTTCTTCATTTCTAATCTAAATCCATTATCTCATGTACTCTTTCAAAATATATATTATATTTTTTTACATGTTCATTCAAATGTACAACAATAACAACAAACAACAAAGCCTTAATCCCTAATTAGTTGGAATCGGCTAAAACTTCTACAATAGGAATCTTTTGAATTAATTCTTTTCAGAAACTTTGCTTTGTTCCACTATCTAAACCTACTTGAGGAGTATAAGAACTAATAATATTAATTGACTCGTCATCTAACACTAATTTAATCAAAATTATTTTATCTCTTATTCTCTTAATATTTACAACTCCATCTTTTAGGCTTTTATTTACAATAATTTCTGCTTTATTTTTATTTCTACATTTACTTGTAAATTAAAGTTTAAAACCACTAATATATATTTTTTTCTATCCATTTGATCTCTTGCAAGCAAGTTACATTAATTCTCCTTCTAATTATTATATTTTTTAGCTTCATTAATTTCTCTATTAATGATTTATATTCTAGGTTGCTGAAAATATTTTATTTTTCTTTTATTTATAAATCTCTTGTTAATTGTCCTGTTAACTTCTTACACTAGAAATCAAAATATTAAATGTAACTATAGTTGATTACAGTTGCAGCTTTTATTCATAAATGCGCTTTTGTGCATAACTTGCATGCGTGGGAAAAGAGTACAAATTGCAAATAGGTCCTTAACATGTACGATTGACTAGTGTGACAAAACTTTAGTTTGCTTTTCTTGCTTTACGCTGGCATCTTTGCCTTGTGGGTAACACTTAAATATACAGCCGATGAATGCTGTATATTTTTATTCTAGTTTTGTGAAATGAGAGAGTGAGAATTCTTATTCCTGTGGTTTCCTTTTTTTCTTTTTTTTCATTTGGTTGGTCGAGAGGGTGGTGAATATGGTAGCAGATTAGGGTTAGTTGTTTTACCTTATCTTTTATTTTCTTTTCATCGGGTCATCTACCACAAGATGTGCAACTGATATCAGTGTCTCTCTGCTCTTGTTTTGCGGTTCCAGGCTTCCAGCGTGCAAGTTGCTGGATAACTTAAATGCAAGGAAGGGCATATCTAAATATGGGAAAAATGTTGGCAATTATTATATATAGGATTCCATAAATGTAGATTAATTACTTGGTTGTCACATTCTACATTCCATATATTTGGCTGGTTATGTCTCTTCTTAGTAATGTGAACTATGCCTGATAAAAGATTTTTAAGAAGGATTTAGCTTATTTTTGAAGCAGAATACTTATCAGGAATTTGTGAGGCTGAAGGCAAGAGTTGAGTTTCTGCAGCACTCACAAAGGTACTCTATCAAGCTGAAGTATGCATCAGTCTGTTTTATGACTGTTTGCTTATACGCCTTTGTCATTCACTTTTGTTTAGTTTGTGCTTGAAATTATTTTACTAGTGAGATTCCCAATCATGATGCCACAGAAATCTCCTTGGCGAAGACTTGGACCCACTAAGCACAACTGAACTGGAGCAACTTGAGAATCGACTAGAGAAATCTTTAAAGCAAATCAGATCAGCAAAGGTAAAAAAAGAAAAGAAAAGAAAAAAAGAATTAGGTTTCGGTTAAAAAGGACAATTTGAAAGTCACATTATTTTGGAGCTATATTAATGTAATTATGGAAATTGTTCAAACTAAGATTTTCTGCACACCTCGGCATTATTTTTGCATCACTTATTCGTTCATTAAAATGGCACATTCTAAAATTTTGTACGAGAAGAATGTTTTTCTTCACAAATGACAGTGGTGTATCTCAAATATCTCCAAGAACAGGAAAAAAAATAATATTATCCATGCACAAGTGGAACTAGATGGATGATTAAGATGCCAGTATTTAAAATATTACTGACATCATTCTCCCATATTTATGTCCAATGAACTTACCATTCCTCATAAGGCAGGCATTGTAGCTCTTCAAAATGCGATCCTTGATCATTTTGTGATTGCTATGCTCAGATTATATTTGACTGTTTGTATAATACAAAAGGGTAGAAATATTATGCTTATTTTGGGTTTCATTCAAATTGATGAGATGCACTCTATATCTGATTTCTTCTTGGGTTGGATTTTGGACATCCTATAAATTTCTTTTGACCTTGTTTTGTAACTTTGTTCCATTCATATGGTGCAGTTGGTCAACAACCAATTTATGATTAAAAAATTTAAGAATTAGTTGTTATGTTATAACCTATTATTTACCCTCTTTGCAACTAAATCCCTAATAAAGCAACAAGGTTGGCAAGGTGTCTCCATGTACTCGAAAGGACTAGTTGGCAGAAAGGGGAATCTGCTTATAGAATATGTAGAATAAGTTTATGCAGCAAAGGACTGGGAGTCTGGATGAAGAGGCAAGGAGGAGAAATTTCATGGTGGATTGGTATTTTTATCTCTATGAGGTACATAAAAATATGCCTAATGGACAATCTAAAACACAAATCCCTAAGCCATACTTTTGTTTGTCTTCAAAACCAAAAATCTTTACAACAAAACCAGGTAGGAATTGTTTATTAAATGTCAACTGATGTATCGTACACAGTACCTGGACCTTGGCTGATGGTACAAAACACCCAACATGTTGAAGTAGCTCTTCCACAAGGCTATCTTGCTAAACTTCTGGTGGCAGGACCCTTGAGGAAGACCATGTTGGTGGTGTCTCAGAACTTGACATTTGTTGATTCTTCCGATGAAGGATCATCTTTTCATGCATAAACAAATAGGAGAAAGCTCAGATATCAGTTGGGCAGGTCCTTCTTTGACCATGATATCCCTATTTGATTTTTCCAAAACTGAGTCATACCACTCCCGTTGCCAGAGAACTTTCAGTAAACTAAGGTCCACCAGTCCATAAGATCAAGTTATATTTTAAATTTCTGTTAAGACATGAAAGCTTGTCTATTATTTGAGCAGCTCGTCTTTTCACCACTTCAGTTAAACACGTTCAACTCTTTCCTACTAAATGATTTGATTGAATGCTTGTGTTTTCTTTATATCTTCTTCTTTAGTCTCCAAAGCCTTTACCTGTGCTAGGATGGTTTCACATGACACTGCTCAATGAGGTACATCATGTTAGTGAACTTTGTATTTCTTTTTAGATGGTCGACCTGGACCATTACAGCAAGAAATCATCCTTGTGTCCCCATTTTTTTTAAACAAAAAATTTATGTCTGTAGCTGTTTAACTAGTCAACCATTCCTGAAACCCATTGATTTCATGCTGATGTCCTCAGGTCTCTTCTCTGTTAGCTGAGAAAAATTCTTTCTTCCCTAACCACCAAGCTTTGAGGCGAAGATCATCAAGATCACAACTTTCTCTGTAATACATCTGTATTGGCTTTTGTCATGTTTGAGATCGAGAGATAATATTTCAGGCTGTATCCTGATTGTTTTATTTAGTGATCCATGTCTTTCTTAGTGAGATACCTTGATGGGTGCAAGCCACTTCGACTGTGCTAAACTTCCACTTGGAGTCCTTATATAAACTACTTGCCAGACTTACTACTTTTTCTGCAATGAAGTGTTATAATCTATAGGGATTTTGTACTAGTATGATATTGACAATGCAAGTTGGTAGTCGAGATACGGTTAAGAGAATGGAATCAGGTTATGCGTTAAATAATGGAAAATTTTTAACGAATACCCATTTCTGTTTATATTTTTGCAGAAACAGTTAATGCTTGATCAGCTTTGTGATCTTAAAAGAAAGGTATGAATTCATGCTCAAAGCGCTTTGTGCTCATCATAAATATGAGAACTTGTTAGTTTGATCAGTGCTCCGTGTAGTAAACAGGATGTACTTTAATGCAGGAACATGTGCTGCAAGAAGCAAACGAAGCATTAAAAAAAAAGGTATTTTGACAATTAGTTGATTTTTTTGCTGATTATTTTTGACAGTCATCCTACTAAACACAAACATCACATTCTTGTCGATGGAGTTCACGGCTCAGATTGCCCATACAAACCCTGTGCTCAGATAATAAATGTTTGCCTTTCATATTGGAAATCCTGCTTGAAGTTTCTTATTTCTGAATATGGGATACACTACTTAATAATTTTACATGCGCGCGATTTAGTAGGACGATGGTTTAGAACAATGTTATATCCATTCAGGCTTAGCTTTGAAAATATCTGGGCATTTCCTATCCCCCTTGACTGAGGGATCGAAAAGTTATATTTTGCTAATTAACAAACTCTTCCATACATACATTTGAAAGCTTGGAATGCTATATTCATGTTGAGTCATAAATTGACCTAAAAAGCAAGCTTAAGCTAACAGAAAAAATGTCAATAATGTATATCAAGCTTAACAACACCACCCTCCTCAAAAAGCTTGCATAATTAAATAAAAGATTAGCATGAAAAGGATTTGAACTCATGACCTCCAGCAAACCTTAACTTTCATAATATGTTGATTAATTAATTGATCTTAAAAGCTCAAGCTGACAGAGAAAGGGGGGGCAATGCATATTAGGCTTAACAATTTATAAAAGAGTGGCCTTTTAGTTCTTCTTCCCGAATAAATTTTTACAATATTGCTCTTTATTCTTTACATCTGTTTGTCGATAGCATTTTCTTTTTTATTTATGTCTTCAACATTGTCCTATCGTGTGCAATTTATTGACAACATCTGCAACTCATGCTTATGGAAAGTTGTCTTTTTGAAGTAGTTTCTATCTTTCTTAACTCAAAGATTCCTTCTGTTTTTAATGACAATTTGATTCACTAAATAACCTCATCCGGGCTCCTACTTTGGCAGTTGCTAGAAGCCGCTTCAGAAAATACCCTCCAACTCTCATGGGCAAATGATGGTGGTGATCAGGTTGGTGGTCCCTCGAATAGCCCTTGCAATCGCGAGGCTGCTCTACCAAGGGAATTTTTCCAGTCATTGGGATATCACCCTCCTTTGCAAATTGGGTAGTACATTCTTCTCATGAAATCTTTCAGTTCTACATGAAATTTAGCTTACCCAATTTTATAGTTTTACTCTTATATACCATCTTTTTTCCCTTCAGGTACAATCCCACGGACGTAGAGCAGTCAAACGGAGCTATGGCACACAGCACCTATGGCTACTTTCCGACATGGATGGGATGAATCCCAAGCCTCATTAGGTACATGTACACCTATAAAAACACAACGTGGTGTGGTTCTTCTTTTTTGCTTCCAGCCTTTTTGGTTGCAAGCTGATCTTGTTTTATCCATGAAAAAATAAGGAAACAATAAGGATAAAGCTTATGCTTAATAGTGCTTGTAAATTACTCTGACAGCAAAAGATATGATAAGCTTATTGTATAGCTTGGTGTCTGCTCCGTAATGTGGCATGCAATATCTTGTCATGAGAAAACAAAGATTATAGAGTATAAAGCCAACGTGATCCATGCCCTTTTTGTAACGTGATGCTAGAAATTATAATAGTATCCGAGGATCATTTGCTTGGACTCAACCGTGGCCAACCTTGCTTAGCCTGCTTCTGTCTGGCATAAAATGGTCACATAATGGTCAGCAAACATCTTGCATTTTTCTTGAGTGGAATCCTCGCAAGTGTCTCACAACTAATTTTAGAGGCTACTGCTGTTGCTAAATCTCTTCCTTCGGACCATATTGTATTTTTGGTAACACTATGGACCATACCGTTGATATTTATTGTTGGACCAATCATATTTGTGCTCCTTGAATTCAAAGATATAATTTGATTGGAAGAAGAAACTCAAGAAAGTTTAAAAGATGCAAGAAGTGGTAAAATTAGGGTCTAGGTTTTATTTCCATGCAATAACTGGGTTACAAAACTCTATTTGTACTCGTAAGGTCAGTCCTTTTATAATTTGGGTGAGATTCTTTTTCAAATTAGGTTATAATACAATTTTCCTAAAAGAAATATAACCAGTGGAAAAAATAATGAAAAAGCTAAATTCATGTAAGAGACGGATCAAAATTGTTTCTAAAATCAATATAACTAGTATAAAAATTATAAAAAAGCTAAAATTTTATAGAAGATAGATCTTGATTTCTATACCGACTTTCTCTTGAACCATTTTGCCTAATTCTTCTCGGATTATGAAATATGCCTATCAAAATCTTTTGCAGGAAAACAAAAAAAATCAGTTTAACCAGGTTGCTTTAGAGCCTACATGATGGAGTTTAGCTCTAGCCACTTAGCGTGCTGCATCCTTTAAGACTGAAATTAAAATTATAATAATTAGCCCTTAAATTTTGTACTAGGGCTATTCTCTAGCTTTACCTATCTCTTTAGAGTTCACGCTAATGATGGAAATCTTATCTTAAATTTTATAATATTAAAACGATCATAAAATCAGCTATTCATGTCTCAACTTTATAGGTTCCCATGATAATTCTAATTAAATTTCTTTGATTGTTCTAGAAAATTAAATGTCTACTTTAGTAGCTTAAACCATTCTATCTTTAAATAAAAAAGAACTCTAACACTATTCAATTTTGAGAAATTTTAGAATTAAGATTTCTATGATCCTATATAAAATATTGCTTCATGCATGCTGGCACATACTTGAATGAATGTTAAACCAAGTTTCATATGCTATGCATCGGGTTGGATGGTGTAGCAAGGGCTTTGGTTTCAATTTTATCCCTAACACTCAAGAAAAACCTATATACACTAGGATACATGAAACATATGCATACATACATACATAGATATATATATATATATGTGTGTGTGTGTGTGTAAATATATACATATATGCTTACTTATATACATTCATATACATATACATGCGTACGCGAGCACACATATACATACATACATATATACGCACACAAATGAAGATACATAGCATAGTCAAATACATACATGAAGAGAGGGACTTTAATTAAAAAAAGATTCCCCTTCATGATGGCCATCCTATCTAAGTCTAACTAAGACTCTCCTTATATATAATAAGACCAATCTTATAAGGAATTAGCCTATCTATTAGTAAAAGATTCCTATATAGTCTCCTTCGGGATCAAAGTCAACTAATACAAGAATATAGCTCAAGATAAAATTCCTCCAGATGTTAATAAAAACAGCCTTAATCATTGCAAGTAGACCAATCTAAAAATAATTCTCTCTTCTTTATTTGCTTAAGCCCTAGGTTGCTCTTCCAAGAAACCTAGGGCTCTCCACTGTTGATTGACTTGAGCGTCGAAGGGATTCCTCTAAAGAAAAACTTTGGGACCTCCTAACGCTCCTTTCTTTGGGCATAGAAAAGTGGGCAAATCAGTTGGAAAGGTGCTCTCTCATGCTCATGAAGAGGAAACCTTGTCTATTAGCATGAAGACTAGATTTAAATGTCAACAAAATAGCACCATCTATGGGAAGTGACGAATAGAAGTATCTAACTATACCGCCTAAGAGAGAGAGAGAGTCTATGGTATCATATTTGATTTTAATTCACGCAAAACTTGAAGCATCTTAGGATCCAAATCCTAGCTTGGGATAAGGATGAGTGATCAAAAGAGAAGGAAGCCTGGTTGCTAAACCAGCCTCATCCTCCACCATGCCACGCCGAAAGAGAGGAGTAAACCCCTCTCATTGCAGTTGAGAATAAAGCTGATTGGTGGCTACCTAGTGACTAGCAACGAGGGTTGCTCAATGATAACAGTCATATCGATTTCAACAGTGAGGTGTGATTTAAGCCCAATGTTTAGCAAGGTAGAAGCAGAACTCGGCCTCAGGCAAGGAGTAATGGCTCAAGGAGAAAAAGCTAGCAAAAGCCCCTATTCTCCTCCCAAATTTGATGGCCAACCCAAGCCATCATGAGCCTTCATCTAATTGGCCATTCCAGCATGGTGTTCCCCCCACCTCCGATCGATCACCACCCTTCATCCTCGAAGCCACCCTCTCAACCATTGGCTAGCAACACCCCAAATAGACCTAATCAAACTTAGCTTTCTCACCTAATCGAGCTTAGCTTTCTTGCCTGATTTGTCGCCTGTGTTGTCACCAACCTAATTCGCTCAACTAGGTTGCCCGACTAATTACCTCTAAGGGTGGGCATGGGCTAAGTCGAGTCAGATCGGGCTGAGGTTTAAAACGATAGCCTAAGGCGTCGGGCCATACCGGACCCGATCTAAAGTTAAGCCAAGAATGGTTGGCCCAAACTTAGCCCGATGCAAATTTGTTAGGGCCTAGCCGAAGTATAAACATATAAATTATTTAATTTATCAAAGGAATCATTGTAGTTGTACTATGTATCACCTTACCTAAAGGTTTTGCAAAGACATTTTCAAATATACTTATATATATATATATATATATATATATATATATATATATATATGTATGTATGTATGTATGTATGTATGTATGTATGTATGTATGT
Source organism: Metroxylon sagu (assembly GCA_017589505.3). Lineage (NCBI taxonomy): Eukaryota > Viridiplantae > Streptophyta > Magnoliopsida > Arecales > Arecaceae > Metroxylon > Metroxylon sagu. The sequence goes on from JACVBY030000370.1 coordinate 96,176, forward strand.
TTATATTAAAATATATAATATATATTCGAATCGAGTCAAGCTTAATTTTTCTTGGCCCAAGTCCAATCCAAAATCTCAATGGGCTTGAAAATACAGGCCCAACCCGGCCCTATGGGTCAAAACAACTAGGCCTAGCTCTGAAATTTTTCGACCGAGCTTGGGTCAGCCCTGAGCCACTCAGCCCATGCCCATGCCCAACCCCAAGTGCCTCCACCATCGCCAACCCAAGCTGGGCCCATGCCCAACCCTAAGTGCCTCCACCACTATGTCCATCAGGTAACTCCCTGGTTTCATTGAGCTTGTCCCTAAAAGAGGAACTCATGTAGACCAATATCTTTCGTTGCCTCTCATCAGTGTCCTATAAAAACGTCGGCATCTTCCACAGCATCCCACCCTTGTCCTCTACTCGATCGTCCCAATCTAACCACCCTACTCCAAATGCTACAACTTCCTTCATTGCCATCAACCGGATGCCAATCCAAAGCTAGCTTCATTGAATCGTAGATCCACTCCAATTAAAGTCAAAGCCATAGAAGACTACTATCCCATTCATTGAAGAAGCTCGACAAGGGAGCAGTGGAGCTTAGCCCTAGGTTTTTTGTGCTCGACTGCTCCTTTCGAATTTTCGAATGATTGGCCTCTTGCTTGAGGGACTCATGGTTCCAATTTTTTGTTGGAGAAGAGGGCGGATCACTACCCTATAACCATGCTCTAATCAACCTCATCACCACGCGAGAAGGCAAACAAGGGATTTTAGCCAATGTTATCTTTAGTCGGTGGAGGCGATCAACAATCTCACTTGCATGAGGTTGAGAGGAGGTGAGTGGCATCTCCAAGCATGTGTAGCTGCTAGACACAAGAAAAGAAAAAGAAAAATAAAAAGAAAAAAATATTCCAATATGAAATAACCTAAGAATAGATATGTAATAAATTGGGAATAGGTGGAATAACTATTTTAAGCAGGCTATTCTAGTAGAGGCAATCATGGAGCATATCCAAAGCAAGAGGACGGATCTATCTAAGGAGCTCAAAAGCAATGAAATTTTTTGATTTTTGTCTTATTTCTATTTATTTTATTGAATTTTTTTTAAAAACAAAATAACAATGGTTAATAAGTAGCTTTTTTGTTTTGAGATTTATGTGGATCTAATGATAAAAAAAATGATTGGATTTGAATTTGATTACATGTAAATATAACCATATCTAACTCACATACGTACGTGTGTGTATGTATGTGTGTGGGTGTCTATATATATATATATGGCAAAATTATTCTAGGATTTGTATCATTCTAAATTCTGCAATGGTGCTACATGCATTTAGAAGTATTGCAACTAGTTAGCCAAAAAATATATATAATGAAAACCTTGAGGACCCCAAGCTCTATTCACCAATAATTTCAATTCAAGTTTAGCTACCATGTTATTTTATTTTTTTTAAACAGAGCCTCAATCTCACTGTACAAGGCCATATTTTCTTATACAATGCTCGTATGCCGTTAAAGTTCTTATCTACAGCATCACCAACAAACAACCAAAACATCACAAAATTTGCCTTCCAATTCCCATCAAAATTAAATAAGCTTGGTTTGTTTATTTCAAGTTTGACCCATGCCTGACTTGCTTTCAGCTCATCTACACTTTGTGCTGTAAACCAGACAAGTACGTGCATGTCCACTTTGGGCTCGTTTGGTTCATGGTAAAAGAAGTTACAAAATTTTATTTTCTGCATATTAGAATGTTTGGTTCGTGCTTTTAAGGCTCGTCCATGGGAATACTCCATTCCCACGTGATTTGAATTTTTACATTTTATGAGAAATAAAATCCTATCGGTATCGTGGGATTTACTTTTCCACCACAGCATGTTTCCTTTTTCTTCCCAACATACCCTTCTTTCCCATCATATACTCTTTTTTTCAAATCAACATATAAGAGATCTTTTCTACAGATTGATGCTTGTTGTTGTGTTAATTTGGTTTTTGATCTTGGATTTTTTTTTTTTTTTGCTGTTGTATTTTTTTGAAGTATGTTTCTTTAGAGAATTGCAGAAATCTCATAATTGCATCGTATTATGATTTTCCTACTTTTTTCTATTTCTAAGATAGTTTGAAGATTTTTTTATATATTTTTTTAATTTGCCGAAGGATGGCATTGCGATGATTTGATCCAAGTTTAGGGACTTGAATAAATATCCTTTTTTTTTTTTTTAGGGTATAATTGGTATTCTGTACTACTCTCATAGAAAAGAAACTGTTCAACCAAATGTAACGGCTTCATTCTTTTCTAGAAAAATGTTTGTTTTTCATAGTTAATCAAACGTGATAGTTCAGATATTTTATGCCTGAGAATCTAATTTTTAGACATTCTATTTCTATCTGTAATTCACTTCTTGATAATCAAACGAGCTCTTTATTCTAATTTTCTTTCATCTTTGGGGACCATCTGTTGCAACACTGGCTCGTGTGCCTTGTCCTTATTTGCAGACAACAACTGTCTGTCCTTTGAGAATCCAAACAGTGCACGGGGATCAGGATCCGATATTATCTGTGCAACCGAGAGAGGTCAACTCAAACAAACTCCTGTGGGTCCAGATCAAGATCAATATCAATGGAGAAGGAATCGCATTGATTTTCCCACCACCAATGGTTTCAAATTAGTTACCCTTCAAATTGATTGGCCGATGTTACTCAGGAGAGAACATAAAAGAATAATTTTGTTCGTCACCATACATGCCTGGATAAAAGAATCTATCTTCTCCTTTCCCTCCGGAAGGGGAATGGGATAACGAAAAAAAAAAGAAGAAGAAGAAGAAGAAAAGGGAAGGGTTGATAGCTGAAAAGATTAAAGATGAAGGATTAGATTTGATTCTATTGAGAGTTTGGGTTTTGAGAGACAACTTTGCTTGATTTAGAAAAGAGAACCATCCCTATTTCCAGCATGGAAGCATCAAGTTCTACCAAGTCTGTGGGCCTGAAATTTCTTAGGATCTTGTCGAGCAGTCACATTGCTTTTTCTTGAGCATTTTTACGAGGAACGGAATTCAAAGGGTTTGTGCGTATTCTGACTCCTTTCACTGCTGCTGCTTTCCGGAGGAAAGGAGGCAGAAAGATAGGAACAACAGTAGGTTACCAACCTACAACCACACAATGTGATCACCAAACCATTGAGGTGGTGACATAGGAATCTTATCTTAGTTGTCCCTCTCAAAATATGATACCCGGTTTTTGGACCACCAGCCAATTAGGTTCCAGCAATATGATGCCCTCCCTGTGTATAAACAGCCACTTGATTATGACTGCCCTAATTTGAAAAATGGAAAGAAGATAACCTAGAAAGTATGTTCATGAGAAGATTATATCTAAAAGAAAGTTCTTGGAAAGTTGGTTCTCAAGTAAAAAAAAAAAAGAAAAAGAAAAAAAAAGATTGTTTCATTGTCCAAGAAAAAGAAAGGGTGGAAAATATACTTTCCTCCCTGGTTTGCGTTTGGTTGGCCATTCATTTTTTTGAAAAGTAAGATAAAAATATTAGAAATACCCCTGAATATAATATATGATATAGGCCCATATCGTATGTTTTAATTATAACTTCTTTACTAAAAAATAAAGATATTTATAAATAACTATATATTTGTTTAAAGATGATGACTTATAGACCATTATCCTTATATTTTGATTATAATTTTTTTAATGAAGAACAAGGATATTTATAAATAACAATATATTTAAGTTCAGATAAATGGATATGAGTCGTTACTCTTATGTTTCAAATATAACTTCTTTACTAAAGAAGGAGGATATATATAAATAATTATATATTTATATAAAGATAATAAGACATAGCATATCATCTTTATGCTTTAATTATAATTTTTTTACTAAAAAATAGAGATATTTAGAAATAATCATATATCTATATAAAAATAATGGAATATGAATCATTATCCTTATGCTTCAATTATAATTTCTTCACTAGAAAATAAGGATATTTATAAATAGTCATATATTTATATAAAGATAATGGGATATGGGCTACTATTTTTATTTTTTAATTACAACTTCTTCACTAAAGAATAGAAATATTTATAAATAACCATAGATTTATATAAAAATAATAAGATATTAGTCAAATAAATAATACTCATTTTTCAATAAAAATGTAATATAATTTAATATTAGTTTCACATTAATATAATATAATATAATGATAATTATATAATATTGTTATATTATAGTTTTATACCTAAAATATTATAATAATTATAATATAATATAATGATGATATAATATTATAATATATAATAAAATAATATACTATAATAATAGTTAAAATATAATATAATATAATATATAAAAATTCTTGAATTAAAAAAAAAATCACTTTGTTTTAGTTCTAAGCTCAAAGATATTTTTAGAAGAAAATTTTTAGTAGCTTTCTAACACATAGAAAAGTAGCTTTCTCATGTCTTTCCCAGCAGCCATTTTTTGTAAGAATATGAAAATAGCTTCCTATGAAAAGTCCTCATTCCCTTTGACCTCATTAAACCTCTACTCAAATAAAAAGCATTTTTTTATTTTCTTTGGAATCTCTATTTTTCATACCCATTTCTGTCGGCCAAACTTGCCAATAGGCTTATGGAGCTAGCAACATTGCTACAGCTATGTTTAAAAGAAAAAAAAAAAATCTTTGGTCATCCAATGAAAATTGGATCATCTAAGAAAAATTAAAAGAATTTTATGGATCTAAAAATCTGAATGCCACTAAAATGGCTCGAATATAGAAATTATAATGGTCACCTCATAATCAACAACCTTATCTTATAGCTTGATTACGTCAGGCTTGATTTATATATTACCAGTACCTAACATACTTTGCACATCTAGAGAGAGAGCAGCTTAGTTCGTGCGAATGAAAATAATAAATTGAAAAAAGTTATTGACATGAATATGAATTTTATTTTATTTTTTCTCTGTTTGGAGTAGTGCAATTTATGGAAATCCTAGTTTAGCATCATGTTCAGATTCTCAAGACCTTTTGCATGATAAAGATAGGTTCATCATATATTATACTTCCATTTTTTCTATTTTGGTTTTTGGTGAAAGTAACAAGAGCATCAAATTAGTCATGTAGAACATAAGCTGTAGCCTAGCTTTTATACCAAGTTTGTCGAACACAAACGTTTTGGCACTCTACTTTACAGTGACTCTAAACAGTGCTAGGGCTAGTATCAATTATTTTATTTTTGTTTTCATATCTCAGAATTTTTAGTAAGAAAGAACAAGTGTTTAATTTACTGGATCCAAGCAAAGATTTAGGCCATCCACAAACTAGTTTGGAGAGGTCAAGGCAACGATTGGGATGAAAGTATTGGAAGGAGAAAATTTAGAGATCTCTAGAATTTGATTAAATTTTATTATTTGATATATTAGCTAAAGAAAAGGGAGACATTTAATCATTCATTAAGTCGTTGAAATTTTTTAAAAATGATGGTTTTGAAAACCCACATGAGGGATGGATTTTGATGGAAATCCATGCTGAAATTTCTTACTAAATCTATTTTATTTCAAAATTACATTCTAACTTAATTAAAGTTCAGGTGAAAATCCAGGTTGAAGAATAACAAATGAAGAAATCTTCCAATTCCTCGATTTTTACATTCTTAGGCTTCCACCTAGACCTGGACAATTTCACCTGGGGCTTTGTTGGTCAAAACCAATACCTTAATAATTGTTTTCACAACACTGATTCTTTTTCTTTCTCTCGTTGAGAGAAGGATAAAGGAAAGAAAAAAAAAAAAAAACAAAAAAAGAATGGAGAGAGAGGGAGGGTACAGCTCTATTACGGTCAAGCTTTATCAATACATCACCGACTCTAGTTGGTGCTCCTACTCTCTCTCTCTTTTTTTTTGTTTTTTTTCCACCATTGACATCACCAATAGATTTCTATCTGAACGCTTTAGATTTCTCTCTTTTTTTATTTCTCCCAATAAACTTGAGTTACGAGTGGGAAGCTCTGAAGCAGAAAACAGACTTGCTTTCAAAGGACGCATGTTTTTTTTTTTTTTTTTTTTTTTTCTAAAAGAAAAAATGGTAGAAGAACATATTAGTGTACCCTCTCTCGACCCCTCATCCTCCCATCAGATAAAGAAATTTTATTTGATCTCTTTATTTGAATGCTGAATTTAGCTATTGAGAAAGGAACAGCGGGTCACTGACATACTTTTATATATAACCTTTTTTTTTTTTTTTATTTTATGGTTGCTACCTCCCTTTGTGAAAGGGAAAAAAGGGGCTGATCTGCTCTCATTTTTCACTGTTCATGGTGTTTCCCATCTGGGTTGGACACCGTTCGGCCCTAGAGAGGGTTCTAAATCAGAGGATCCTTTTGGTGTGTGCGAGATAAATCCCGAGGTCTCAAATGATGCACTGGTTAGCACGCTGGTGCAATTCTCTGAGCTTACTATTTTTAATATCAGGAATATTGAACAACTTTCACTGAGTCGATCCATCTCACTTCAACTCTTAGTTTCGTGCTATCCGAGATCTTGCATGGAAGGTAGAAGTAGATCTAGGCATCTTCATCGTTTCCCCTTCTTTGCTTGGTAGCATTTTCTAATAAAAAAGCAGGGATAAGCCAACTCCTTTTTCTCCTTTTCAAGTTCAATGTAAAAACTCACAAACTTGAAGCAATTCCCAAGATATTTGGTCGAATCACCAGCTTTTCGCATCTCTGACTGAAATCACAAGAGGAAATCATCCTCAAATCACAACACAAGTGCTTTAATAAAAAAATGGAAGGAAACTAGCCTTTTTCTTTTGCTATCAAGGAGGAACTTTTCTTTAAAAAAAAAAAAGAATTTTTCTCTATTCTTAAATAGTTAAAAGATACTGGTGGGGTCGTAACAATTATTTAAACAAAGAGACATGAGCGGGATGGTTACTAATGGTTACCACCCAATTCTTCCTTTGATTGAAAAAAATAGATCAAGTTGGGTTAGCCCATGATGAGCATCAAAAGTGGGCTCAAAATCCACATCTCCTGCTCATACATGGTAGACTAGATATATTCCTCACACAAATATGCTTGTTCTCATCATCAAGTTTTCCTTAAAACCATTCATACGAACAAAAATGTCATGTGACCAATAAGAACGCCTACATTTTGAGAGGTCAATATTATGCACCTATTAAGGATACATAGTGGCTCCATCCTTAAAAAGAGAATTTTATCTCACTATACTCCAGACTCATTGTATTACATTAGTCCAACCATCTCTAATCCTTCTAAGCGCTATGCTTTACTTTATATCCCTCGCTATGTATTTACAATTATATCTTTGCTACTATAACAAACATAATTGATCGACCAGTGAATATAAGTAATGGATGTTAAACAAAACAGTCTTCCTTTCCTACTTAAATCTCTCAATTTTAACCTAGTTGATTTCCTAGACATATCCTACAAAGTTACATCATTCATGGCTATTGGAAACATACCAAACGATCACTAAATTAAGACCTTGAGATATAGTAAAAAATCACATAGGGTACCAATCGAGGTTAAAACATCCTCAAAGGACTCACAAAAGTGAAAAAGTAGAAATCTATTCTTTCACATCCTATGTTGGTTGAAAAAGCACATATGATATGGCCCACATGCTATAATGTTCTCTCTTTCCCTAAGGAGTGTATGCCACATTCTTTTTGAACATTGCACATATCTTAATTCAGTTACCTACTGATGCCTAACTTGAGTTCTCTAAGAAAATAATTCTTTCACATATCAATCAAAAACTTACATCTAGCTTTTAAGCTACATGAGTAATAAGATATTCATATCAGTCCCATCATTATCATAAACACCTTATCCTGATTCTTTTATCAGGATGACTTTTATGTAAGCTTGACCGGTCCCTAAATCACTTTATACTAATATTGTCTCATCTCTACTTGTTGAGTGAGTACCAAAGATGATTGCTAATATGAGAATGCTAATTTAAGCCTATCTAACATAGCTCTTCCTTATCAAATTCGAACCGATGCATAAGTGTGCTAATTTTATACACCCTGTTTTATTGACATTAATAATGGTACTTATCCAATGAAATAAATATTTAATAATGAGCACCAAAACAAATACAACATGTGAGCTCAAATATACTTTGCAATAACATTTCATCATAATCTATGCAATCCTAAAGATCTAATATGTGCCAAATACATATATCTAGAGATGGGTTTAGTAAGGAGGTCGGCAACCATCCTAAGCGTACAGATATACTGCAAAGTTACTTCTTTTTTAGTTACAATATTCCTAAAAAAATTATATTGGTATTTGAGGTAATTTTAGTCATTATCCTAAATCATCAACAAGCTACGATGATGAAGGATCACTTATATAATGGGTTAACTTAAGTACCAATCTAAAAATTTTGATATTTTAATCATAATAAGAATATCAATTAGGGCATGCAATATAAGTATCAAGTTTAATCTAACACTCTAATTTAGGCATTTAGCTCAATTAGCTGCATATTGAATCAAAATCTTTGTAATTGAATTAAATCCAACATTCAGACTCAATCAATATGCCTAGTTGACACCAATTGGATAAATTTCAAAGTCTGGGCTTAGTCAGTGGATCCGATTATCAATAATTGGATCAAATTCAATATTTAAACTTAGCTAGTTAGTCTGATTAGGTCTAATACAATAACTTGGCTTAGTTACTTGGCTCAATCTTAATTTTCAATCATTTATTGGGTTCAATTAACTTTAGTTCAGATCAAAATATCTAACCTAATCTCCTAAACCAAACCCAATTATAACTATTGCTAATTATGTTAAATTCGTTCTAAATGAGTTCAAGTTCTTGAACATAACATGTGGTAAATAAGAAAAGGACATAAAATTGATATGATTGAGCTGGTCTAGAGGAGCTAAATTAAGATTCTAATCCAATAGATCATGGGTTCAAATCCATTCTTAAAATTATTTTAATCAGCTTATTTGTAGCGCAACCTAGGCAATAAAAGAGAATAAGGTTAATATTAGCTTGGATAATCCTTTTTGCTATTGATTCGTCAAGTATCTCAGGAAACTTCACAAGACGAGGCTAGGCGTGTCAATGCTGCGCGCATGCTTCCACTTCTCCACCTGCAGTTAAACGTGGAATCTGCAGCGTAAAAGTCAGTCTGTTTGAGAACGAACAAGATTGTTGCATGATAAACCAGGCAAGCGCCCTTGTAATTTTTGTATGTTTATTAATTTCTCAAATTAACCTACAGAACCGTCAGATGTTCAGTTTGACAGTTTGACAAGTAGTTAGCCAATCATCTCCTATCTTTTTTTGTTTATCAACGAATAACATTGTTCACTTTGAATGAATAGGATATAAAGATACATTGTACCAAGTAGATTTATCTCCACTGCCTTTAACTTAGCTCTCATTGCTGACCGTCTTTCTCTTCACAGTCGCAATCACCCTGCTCAATCAAATGTACCCTGCAAAAGACAAACCACCAATCAGCATCATTTATAGCCCAAAAAAAAAAAAAAAAAAAAAAAAGAGGAGAGAGAGGGGGGGGGGGGGGGGGAAGTAAATCCTGATTGTAGTATTTTAATCAGCCCACACCAATTTCAATGAGGATTTGCAAGAGGCCAAGTGAGAAGTGCAGCACAAGGAGAAGAGCTGGGTGGGCAAAAATAAACATGAGTCGTACGGTAACTCACTATAACATTATTACTCGATGCATGGTGCTGTGTAAATTGTTAAGGGCATTATTTTAGGGTTTGGCTACTGCCATTGCTTATAGAACATCCAAATGGAAGGTCCTTTCAGTTTTCTGACTTGCTCTACAATCACAGAAGTAATTCAGTGCTATTTCAAGAAGTTCCTGGGTTAGACCATACCTCAATCTTTCACACAGACGTGCCAAGGCATCTGCACCAGTTCGAGATGCAACATCCTCAATTATTAAAGAATTCGACAGATCTACACTTTCCGCAAGCCTGAACTCACATAATTCTTTCAGAGAGGAGGCATCAGTTAAAACAGCTGAATGGCCACCACCAGCTGCCAGCTTCCTGACCTCTCCAACACACCTTGAATAAAATATGCATAAGTTTAGAAAGGGGATATAATCAGAAAGAAACAAGAAGTGATAATTTGATAATAGCCTACCAATCAACAGGTGAAGGGAACCATGCATATGTAGATTTTTCATTAGCCGCCTGACCATAACTGTTATAACCCCATCCATATATCCTTCCATCTCTCATAGAAATAAGTGTGTGAGAATGACCGCAAGTAACAAGTTGCACTCCATTAGGGATGACTAATGCCGGAGTATTTTTTAGTAACATATCAGATGCATTGGCAACACAGGAAAAGAAGCCATTATGGGGGCCGAGCCCTAACTGCCCTGCTTGCCCACCACCCCAAGCATAGAGGGCGCCTTTTGCGGTTACAGCACACGTATGCATACCACCGCAAGCAACATCTTTAACAAAAATTCCATCAAGAGCGACTACTCGCCTTGGAATCAGCTCCTTATCTCCGGACTGAAGAGAGCAATGACCAAGCTGTCCCATACTACCCAACCCCCAAGTATACCTGGAAAAAATTCATTAGTTAAACAGCAAAACCCCATCAGAGGTCAATAGTCAACTTCAATACTTGACCAGAATTTTTAATCACATTAGATCATTAGGATTAATAGAATAAGAAAGATGTAGATGTAGATGTAGATATAGAGAAATCTAAGAAAAACTCTGCAACACTCCTGTACTAAGTATTGCAAAATCCAGAACATATTTGACTGGACAATTTTGGACTAAGGTGGCCGGTCAGATGCAAAGGATCATTTGTCATACTGTAAAATGGCAGATCTAACTGACTTGATAACGCTGCTTTCAAAAATCTTTAAGGTCCGTTTGGTTTGAAGAAGAAAGTTGTTAAAACTAGCTCCCGTTGCAAAAGCCTTTCTAGTTGCTTGTTTTGCAGGAAAATTACATGCTCTATGTTTGCTGGACTTTGCTTTCATGGAAAAGACACCAGAAAGCAATAGGTTCAACTTCGCTAGAGTGTAGCAACAACTTTTCCCTAAACCATCATATTTTCCACAAACCAAAGAATGGGAAAGTTAAAATTTCCTTTTTCATACGTTTCCTAGCAACCAAACAGATCCTTAGCAAACTCAATGAATGTTTTGAAATTTGTTTACTATTCACTAAATTGCTTGACAGCTTTTGGGTTCTTTCTATATAACTCTTGCTAAATTACTCCCAAATCCTATTTTCATGACTATGCTTCATGAGATGGATGCTTGGTTACGATGGACAAGGATATGTAGAATTGAATATGACAAGTATTAAGAAAAATGTCATTAAATACAGGTATTTAGCGTCCACCCAATCACTGATATAAAGGAAAATTAAATATTTAAATGAGAAAATATGTAGAAATAGGTAAAAAATCATGGAAGCAGAAATTTTCTATAAAGTTAAGATGGTAAGTAATAGCCAGATCTGGATTTCCAGAAAATGTAATTTCCCTCTGAACCACAACTTGAAAGGCAATCAGGCAAGACAATGGAATCTGATAATGCTCCTTATATTTATGAAGATAATCATTCCACCGTACAGTAGCCTAAGTCTCAGCAATGAATCAATATTTAACATTGAAACATTTGGCACTGGCTATCTTAGGCATTACACAAGCAATCAAATACCTCGATATGTGTAACCTCTATAATATTGGGAACTTTGGTGGTGGAATATATGAAGCTGTAGATCAAAATGGAACACTAATTTATCAAATGGCCACCAATAAAACAACAAAAGAATTGTTACCTATCATGAATTGGATATGTGAATTCAAAGAATCACCAGATGGTTTATTATGGTTTCAAGGGAAAAAAAACCTCCAACCTGGGGTTCTATTTCAATGCAATGAAAAAAAAGCTCTAACCTGGTGTTCTATTTCAATGCAATCCATAACTAACATATGTGCAAAGACAAAAAGCCATGATTTCTTACGCCACATCTTTGCTATCATCTTCAAGCATGAGACATGAAATGCTGTGTAGAATAAAAAACAGGCTTGAAATACAGCTATTTGGCCATCACCTTGGGGAAACATTAATTAATGACACATAAATAATGATCAAGCAAATTCTTATGTAAACTCCACTTATGGTGGTAGCAATGAGTCCATCTTAATCCACATCTAGAAAGAAATAAACACCTCATTGTTTGATACTTTAATTAACTTCGCAAAATCAGATATCATAACTTCTTTTTGGATGCCAACATTCTTGAAATAAGTATACTCAGATGTCAAACCACCTCATTTCAATAGATCAAAGCAGTTGTATAAGAAGATAATGCGAGCAGGCTCTAATGGGAGTAACAACTTCACAAATAACAAGAAGCTAGGATGAACCAAATATTTCAATTCAATTGCATTCTGGAATTACTTTATATAAATTGACAAGGCCATAGTCTAGAAGGCTGGAATTTTAATATCCTAGCAGATGTATGATGACAACTGGCTAGCAATTACAAGACTTCTTGACAGTTTTTCCAAAACTTTTGAATTTGATGTCATCTATTGGCTTCAATTGAAGAGACTTTTCATGGATAATATCACCCTTTGAATGGGATGCAAAGACCAGATACTAGAAAATCACCAAGCAATCAGGATGATGAATTAAAACTTCATCCTAAATATTTTACTTTTCTAACCACTGAAGTATAAGCAATATACTAGGCAGCTTATAGCATTCGGCATGCCTTGTCCTATTCTAGATTAAAAAAAAGGCATGGTCACATCCGCATGTGTTTGTATACCAAATTATGGGCAGAATTTGTTTTAAAAAAAGAAAAAAATAAAAAATAAATAGAAAAGCCTCAGCGAGCATGCTCATGTTGTTTCAGGGTATTAAGTAGAGTATAATCCAAAATAGAGAAAAACACAATATTCACCAAGATTTGCAGATAGAGCCTTCAGTGCTGGCCCATTGTATTTGTTTGTACTCTAGTCAGAAAAACATTACAAGACTTATTTCTAGATTTATTTGCTTAATTTCCTTGCCTAACTATGGTTAAAACACCAGAAAAGGATCTTAAGAGAGCTACCATCAGATTGCCCAGTCAGGTTTATATCAATTCCCATCAAGTTTCTATCAAACAGTGAACAGACCAATCTTTCTGAAATATTTTATTAGTTTTGGGATATATCAAGTATGATCAGAACAAGATCAAGTCCAATATTTATTAAAACAATCCTGGTCCGCAACAGCTAAACCAGAGCCATTTGGTAAGCAGTTTCATGTAACACAAATCATTATTAGCAAAGCTATGGTTCTGAAGGATTATATAACCTTGGACTGAACTGCCAGTTGGCATAGCATGGCATGAACCTTGCCAGTGCTCAAGGATGGCACAATGCCAGCCGAATGCCAAGAATTGGTATGACATGGCATGTACAATGCAAATGCCAGGCTGGCACAGCACTGGCGTAAGGACTTTTTAATCCTTGGTTATCATATATTTGTGCGTATAGATATACAAAATTTACATGCACATGAATAATAGATATTTGAACATGCATTTGTATATATGTGACAAGTATGAACATGTTGAGGACCCTAAGAAGCCTGACAATGCACTTCAAATGATCTAGGCTTCAATATTTTAAAATGTCATTCATGTGGCTGCATAAGCGATTGCATATGTGCATGAAGCCTGGCAATCACACTGCATAGGGGCTAGGCTACATAGAGAGCCATCACATCTACATAGGCTCAAGTAGCTCACAAATTCAGCATAGACACAAATGGATTGTAATGACAATAATAAGTCAATCTTCTTCACTTCCCAAAGAAGATTGACTTTTGAGTCTTTGAAAATTAGTAGCTTAAATACTATGTAGCTTGTTTATAAGCTATGTACTTTAGGCTGTTATAGCTCATGCATCCTTGTTGCTTTTCTTTTTACTGGGTTCATCATTTGATAGTTGGTAAACTTTTTCCTTAGCATTAGCATACCTGAAATTTGAGCACAGATCGTAAGAAATATTGTCATCTTTTTAGGTTAGCAAGTGATATTATACTAAAACAGGCTCTTAAATAAATATGGAAGAGTATGCAAGAATTTCTTTTTTTTTTTTTTCCCAAGAGACTTATTCATTCCTGACTTCTAACATTGTGAATTCTATTCTTAAAAAAAAAATATTTATAAAACAACTGCATAGATGCCTCCATATGCACCTGCATACTGCATCAGCACTATGCAGTACCTAAACAATCAGCATTATGCAGTCACTTTTTAAACCCTTGCTAGGCTTGAATGCAAAAAAAAATGCCACTATTGATGAGTATGCATCTAAGTGAACACAGGACTGGCCAGTCAAATATGCTCCTTTCCCATTCATTGTCTCATGTACTAACTGGACTGGATTTCCAATTAGAGAGCTTTCAGAAGTCCAATAATCCTATTTGTGTCATGCGAGAAAACCACATGATCTCAGCTCTGACAGCAGGGATAACTCCAAAAACCAACATCCTTTTAGATGACTTACACCTCGCCATTTTCTGATATTGCTGCTGCGTGGTACTCCCCGCATGACACTTGTGTGATCTTCACAAAATCAGGGGCTTCATCTAGGAACCTCGCATATGCATTCAATACACGAGCTCCTTGTAGTCCTTCACAAGTAAAACCTCTGCCAAGCTGACCATACTCATTGTAGCCTGGTTCGTCAGAACAGGAACATAGATCTAGTCAATAATTAAAAACTAAATTATAGTAAGGATAAGCACTTTTCCCAAATTTGGCTTTAAAAATACAAAAACAAAAGCAAATACACATGCATTCCTTTGCAATATTACATCCTATGAATCCAGGAATCCATGGACATGTTTCAAAATCTTTAGCTACAAAGCAGTGTTTTGAGAACAACATTATATGCTCTAGCATAAGGGAATGATAATCCATGAAGTGGTAATATCTATCTCAAAACAATGAAGCAGCTGTTAAAGTCCAAATGCCATGATAAGTTAAACATAAAATCCAATGAATATTCTCATCAATTACCCCATGCTTGCAGACGACCATCCTCAGATAGAACCACTACATGAACTGATCCACAAGAAACTTGACGTATAATCTGCAAGTAGAAGGAAGATAATAAGTAATCATAAAGGACAAGATCTCAGTACATGCAGTTAATAATCAATTATTATTCAGCAGACTCAGAGAAAAGAATTAATGCACAGAAACATGGGGGACTCTAATTTTGTGAGCTGTGCACAAAGAGTCCAGCCAAATATGGGTGATAAGGATCAACCAATTCATGTGTATGCCCATATAGATTAAGCAATCATGATTACCCAGCTTAGAAAAACAAACTGGCTGCCTAACATGCTGAAGCAAGTATCTGGAAAAATACAATCGAGGAATAGAAGGCAATTTTTTATATAACATGTTAGTCATTCAAGGTTAGAACCATGATAACATAAAAACTGTATCAAAAGATTAAAGAAAAAGAGGAAGGAATATGAAAAGATAGAGGAAATACATCATTTTGAAAATATTTCCATTTAAAATGACAGAAAAACAAAATACCATATAAACAAGCATCAATTGCATGTAAAGACTCCTCCAATTGTATGTAGAGCATTGCCTTTTATGCAGTCTGACATGCCAATGGATATTAAATGTCTATTTATTTTGGTGTGCACAAAGACATCACTTACTGTGTTTGGAGTAAAGGCTCCCCAGTATAGGCGTGGATAGTTTGACCCCTGATAGGAATGGAATAAAGTTATTAATAGTCCAAAGCTTGTCGCAAGGTTACATAAACGCAGACAAACCAATACACAATCCTACAAAAGAAAGGTAAAATTCAAGCACCTGATTTTGTCCCCAAACCCAAAGCCTACGTGTAGAACTGGTGCCATCATTCTCCCGTGGTTCTGCAATAGCAGCTGTACAATGTGCTCCACAGGATACAGATTTCACACACTCTGTCTGCAATAATTTAACCCTTTTTGGATGCTTTCTACCCTCCTCAGTGCCATCCCCTAACTGACCAAATTCATTTGAGCCTATTTTTCAAAAAAAAAAAAAAAAAAACAAAAACAAAAACAAAATTAGCCAGTCATCTTCATCCAAACAAGTTCCAATTAGATTTTTATGATATAATTTTGCTAGCTTTATCATATTTACCAGAGCTTCTCTTCAGAGACAGATACATCATCTGGAGCAAAGAGAAACCAAAATAGAAGCCAAGGGTTTGAATATTTTCAGCTATAGCTGAGATTTTTATGTTGCTTTATATTTCTGAGACAATTTTTTTGGTTTTCATGTCATTTATCTCTTCATAATATTGGTCTTAGAACTCTTGTTTAAAACCTTAAACATTGTATATTATGCACATTTTAAATATTGAAGATGCTGCCCATATTTTAGCTTATTTACTTCTCAAAAGAGTGGTTCACAACAATAAGTAAACCCTTTAGTTTTCAATGACTAATAAAAAACCTTTAAGTTTTCAGTGACTAATGCCTCTTGCAGGCTATAAAAAATTCCAAATTTCATAAATTTTAATCATTGATCAGCTCAGATGTCACACAGTATTAAGAACCACAAAAGTAACACTCAACTCAAACTTCAAACATAGGCTTGCATAAGAAACTAGACAGACCCCATGTGAATAGTGACCCATCAGAGGCTACTGCTGCAGTATGTTCTCGGCCGCATGCAATATCCAACCATCGCAGGTTCTCCCCTCCTGAACCCTTGAATAGCTTGGATGGGAGACTCTTAGGAAACCTCAAATGGCACTCCTTACCCTTCCTCGCTGTCTGCCCACTTTGGTTATAGCCCCATAAATATATCGCACTCTTTGTGGGGAGGTTTAAGGGTCGAACATCACACAATACTTCATTGACGTCCATTTTCTTTTACGACAATCACCTAAATTCCAGAAGATACAAAAGCAATCAAAATTTTCCTAATGAAAGCACCTAGCTTGAGTAAAAAAATATCATCGGAATTAGAAATTTATTAACAACAATGATCAAAGATTAGGAGAATACTAGCATATGCCAAATCAACTTCACGTAGGTATTATCAAACAACAGTCAACCGATGTGACAAAAGGGATCTGAGAACAAAGAAATTAACCACAAGACATTTCATGAAACCCCCTAAAATACAACATTTGTAGCTCATTGAAACAACTGAAGACTTAAAACACAGCCAGGTATGAAACTAATAGGAGAACTGATCGATTTAGCTTGGAATTCATGAAAAGAAGAAATAAATCACAGAATTTATAACGAGATAACAGTGAAAGTCAATTAAAATCGACAAAATCATAATCTTATTTTTTTAAAAAAAAGATAAGAAACAAAATCTTTTGTGCGAAAAAAAAAAGCTAGGGTTTCTTTTTCAAGGAATCTTCTGAAAACAAACAGCTCCATCGATAAGATCAAACCAACCCGCTAGAAGCAAAGAATAAGATTCTGAAGCACGAAATGGTGGCTAAAAGAAACAGATCCGAGTAAATTAGAGCCCCAGATCGAAAAATTACGGGTTTTCGATCTAAAACTAGGGGAGATCCAGAAGGACAACGAGTGTAGATGCATTGAATCTTACCGAGAATCGATCAAGCGACGAACAAATTGGGGAAGCGGCCGGAGATCAGAAGACGGTTGCGAACTTTGTAGGAGAGATGGGGATCTCTGTCTCCGAAGGGCTCTTCAAGCTCCGAGACTCGGACCGGCTCGAGAAAATAACGTGGTTCGAGAGCTCCGAAGCAATAGGGTCTCCCGTCACCCAAGGCCCACAAAGATTCCAGAATCCCCGCACGAGCTTTTTATAAGCCACATGCCAACAAACATTTAGACGAATAACAGTCAAAACTTCTCCATCGTGGAACCAGATGATCTTGTCGTGCTGCCACCTGTAACATCTCTGCATGATGAGATATTTGTATGCTTTTTTTTTTGTTTTTTTTTTTGGCACAAGTTTTCATTTATATTGCGAGTCTTTGCGTGCACAGAAGGTGGTATGCGGACCGAAAGATCTGCCGTTGCGCTGGCTCAATGACAACGGTAGATGTAATCCCGCATAAACTTTCTATGCAGACGTCGCGAAGGTAAAAGAAGTTTTTCTGTGATGGAGCTCCAGAGGGGCCTTTTCATCAACGGTCCAGATGGCCCGGTGCTGTACTCCTCAGGCACAATACAACGACTGACCGGCCACCACCTCCTTTTTTTTTTTTTTTTTTTTTTTTTTTCCGGCTCTTTTAGCCCCATATGGGAAATGCGTTTCGTTTGTAAGCTAATGCCATGTTCGTTTGTAAGCTTTCTTGTCCACAGCAATCTTTTTATTTTGATTATAAGTAGTGATCTTGATGTCACCATTTCTTTTTTTTTATAAAAAAAAAAAAAGGGGAAGAAAGGAAACTGCTACCTTAACATTTAATGACTAGGCCTTGCCCGTTTGTTGATTATAAGAAGTAGTGATCTTGATGTTACAATTTCTTTAAAAAAAAGGGAAGAAAGGAAACTGCAACCTTAACATTTAATGACTAGGCCTTGCCCGTTTGTTTAGGGTCATCTGTTGAGAAGTCTTGCTAGTGAGCACAATATTTTGTTTGAAAAATGTAGATTGTCGTCATCTCAAGGTTGGCTAAATTGAGATGTTTTGTCGAATTACCCATGAAGAGTGGAGAGGGGCTGATATCTTCAACCATATTTTATCAAAATAGAAAGTGTCAAAATGATTTTAGATGGTGAAATCTATCTATGATTGAAAATATCATATCTTCTTTCAGAAAAAATATTCAATAGCTTGATATCGGCGGTGCATCGCTATCTATAGGTAACTTTTGTTTCTATCAGGAAAATATTCAATAGCTTGATATCGACGGCTATCTATAGGTAACTTTTGTTTCTATCAGGAAAATATTCAATAGCTTGATATCGACGGTGCATCGCTATCTATAAGCAACTTTTGTTTCTATATTGCAGCCTTATATTTATCATGCTATATTGTAGCCTTGTATTCATCATGCAAATTCTGAAACAACGTACAAAGCCATAGCTCATCTTGTATTTATCATGCTATTTATCATGCTATATTGTAGCCTTGTATTCATCATGCAAATTCTGAAACAACGCACAAAGCCATAGCTCATGGGTGTGTTTTTGATTTTTAAGCAAATAACTGGTGAGTTAACTTGATACCTACTACAATTATATTTCAATTAGGATTGATTGATTAACACTTTCATAATCGATGTCGGCTTAAAGGTCAAGGATGTTGAAAGGAAGCTACATGAAAAAAATAAATATTATATCAGTATTATATTAGATCTTCCTCTCTATTTTTAGGTACGATGAAGTTCATCGTGCCCTTACATCGATTATTAATTTTTCTATATGCTTAATAATAGTTTACCACCTTAAATTTCATATGGCCCTCGATATTTTCTATTAAGTTTTAGTTCTCCCTGCAAAAGTTGAGCAGCAACTACCTTGACTACTTGCCCTAGGCTATATAATTTGGGTTTAAAAATTTCTCCATAAAACCTATAAATACAGTGACATTTAAAATAGATCAAGATTTTTCCTTCAGTGACACAGAATAGGAACACATTGCCCACCTAGACATTTGACAAGCTGCCAGAGAACCATACATCAGAAAGCCCTCTCCTGGACACCGACAGGAGCCACAACAACAGCATAATGAAGTGAACAACATCCTGTCAACTTCCACGCAAATCGCCATTTCAATTTCCTACTTTTCAAGCACTGCTGGCAATAAATTTAGGTAGAAACCGACTTGGTCAAACTTCCTTATACCAAGCATGACCACTCCCTGGAAGATCTGACAACTTTTTCCTAACATAAATCCATCGTTTCTCCCTGCCTCCTTTTAATGGCCAAAAACAAATAAAACTATATTCAGCTGGAAAGCTATTCTAGTCAAACAAAAATAAGAATAACCGTGGCATAAATATTCTTGAATGTGACACGTGCTTCGTGAGACTTTAAAAGCCACACTGCAGAAGATTTTGCCCCGGAAGAGGACCCAAACAGTGTGATACACAACCAAAGGTCTAAATAGACCAGCATGCAGAGCCCCACTTATTGTAAGGCAAAATCGATATACTCCATGCCCCCCCCCCATAAGCCACCATGGGGCCGATCTCTAACGGAACTTGACATTATTCTAAACAGCAACCACGAATTTTCTTGATGTTAGTTACAAAGCGCTGTAAACTGCTTAAGAGAATTTCTGTTACAAAGCGCTGTAAACTGCTTAAGAGAATTTCTCCAAAGAAAAACTCAAATATTATTGCAACATTTTGCATATCGAAGCCACTGCTTAGGTCTCTCTGTCACACACAGATCATGCATAGCTGGTTTTGAAGAGAGAAGAAAAAAAGGACCAGAAAGAGAAAAGAAAGAAAAATCTCCGGGACCAGAAAGAGAAAAGAAAGAAAAATCTCCGGTCACTGATGTGACTGTTCCACCAACAAATCAGGCTTCCCTCAAATAAATTGACTTAAAAAAAAAAAAAAAACAAATGTATGTTAAAATAAATTTATCTCACGGATTTGATAGCTTTGAGCTTTGGCTTATACTTCGACGGCTTCACCTGCAATATTCACAAGAAATTTACATCTTATAATGTTCACCTCCAAGCCACAAGAGCAAGATCTACCACAAGATATCATGTTGTTTCATTGAAAACCATCACCTGTCAAAAAAACAACAAATTTAGAATTATTAAAAGAACAAAAATAGATTAGAAGCATAGCAACATGTGTCCTGCCAGAATGATACAATGCACGCCAAGTGCTCCAAGAAGTCTTTATGATGCTATCAAAACTTCAGTTTGCATCATGCAATGATGACTATTAATTGGTATCATAGCATGGGATACAATATCCTGCTATACACAACACTCACCAGCATGATGAAGGGAGCGTATATAATTTTCTCACTCATCTCAATCTGTACCAATATTATGCCACAGCGACCACTGAAGAAGAGGCCGATGCATGTTTACATATGACCCTACTATACATACCCAAAGTTGAAAAGATCACTGCCATCAGATTTTAAAAGAAAAAGTCCAAAATCTCTTCAAATCTTTTTTTATTTATTTTTGAGCTTTTCTTTGTAGCCACCTTTCCATTTAATATGATATTAATGAATGTTACAATATTTGGGCCTCTTTTAGCAAAAGCATGGTGCATGTTTAATACCCATTGGTAACAACTAACATGCTTCCACAAACATTTTAACAACAGTAAATTGGTCTGATTTGTCAAGTAACATGCATGAAGATTCCAAAGCAAGTATATTTGGTGGTAGAAAGCAATTAACAACATTTCAGATGCAAAGAAAAGGAAAAAAAAGGAAAATGTATCTGCTAACGCAGTCATGTATTATAGACATTCCTGCATCTCTCTCCATGTACTGTGCTGAGTGGCAGCAAGAAGATATGCAGTGTATTGTGTATGCAAAACATGCACATATACACCCTGGTGATTGCATGATTTTAAGGAAGAAAAACAAACATCTTAGTGGAGACAGGTAACGCAAGATCGAAAAATTTGGCAATCACCCTCTTCCTTAAACCTACAACCATGCATTAGTGTTTTGTTTCAAGGTCTGCAAAACCAATACTGAGAACCGTATTGGTACATTACCGGTTCAGTACGGTATAGTATACATCCTATACTGAGATAAGAAAACAATATATTTTCTCACTTCTAGCAATAATACTGCAAGCATTAGTATCATGTGGTATAGAATCGTTCGGATTGATTCAATTCATACCGAATCAAACCTCGATACCATACAGTCGGTATAGGTCAAAATGAAAGACCTTGTTTTGTTTAGTTCTTGGTGGTACAACATATGCAAAATCAACTAATTTTTGTTGTAAAAAGATTTACTAAAACTTTTTTCTTTTCCATATATATATATAACTTGAACATCAATTCCATATTTCTGCAGAACCTCATGCTTCTAAATATATACCCCTCAAATGTGTTATATGCTTCACTTCCAATGATTGCTTTGCATGATCAATGAATGATATTTTCAGGCTTTAGGATAAGCTTATTCAAGTGTCGTCTATCAACAATCCATGTAAAGAGGGAAAGACCCAAGTCAATGACAACCTGGCATATTCCAAAATTAATTTCCAAGCTCATGGTTTAATGATGACATGTATGTTGCTAACAAAAGGGCAAAGGGTATGATTACCCCTTGCAAGCTTGTATATCCTTTAGAACAAAAGGACTTTAAATTTTTTCATAAAAAAGAACTATAGTTTGCACATCCCCCAACATAAAGAACTAGTAATAAGATAAATCTTCTAGCTCTCCTAAAGAAGATTCCGCACTTAAAAAGTAGACCAAAAGCACTATCAGGGAAAGACCATTACTCAATTAACAAAATGATGTGAGGAAAGGAAAATAATGATGGACCCCACAATTGAAGGTCAAATTTTATCTATTTCTCACTAAATTAGTTTTCATTTTGCTAATGGTGCCCTTGAACTAAACTTGATAATAGGTAATCCAAATGCATTAAATGAATAAATTTAAGGCTGAGAAAACTAAATAAATTAAAGCACCAAAGAAAACTAAACAATTAAAGCACCAAACAGGAGAAACTATTCACCTTGCCACAGACTGGACAAGCTTCACTTCTCTCCATCCACTCGTATATGCAACTGAGGTGGAAATGATGAGTGCACTGCATTATGATCCTTGGGTTATCGGTTGTGTACTCTGCTTACAAAAACAGGAGAGGGAAAATGGAAACATTTTAGATTGAATGCTACAAATTTACTGAAGCTATTAGGTAAGCATTCTGTTTAAAGACATATTTGCTTGTCACATCTACTCTCCAGGCAGATTCAGAACAAGACAGAAAATTTCAAGATAACATAAAACCACATTTATATAGTCCTCTATCAAGATTTGTTTCATCAAGAAATTAGCCATAGCAACCATGCATGACACCAGAATACATTAGCAGCACCAGCAAATGTTCACTCTCTAACTGCATGTAGCAAAAAATTTTACAATCACAATAGTGATAAGTTTGAATTTTTTTGAAAAAGGCTTCTTAATTTTCAATTATCATTGCCACTTATTATCAAACCTTATATGGATTCAGTGCCCCACTAGAAGTATATTAATACTACACCTGATTGCTGAGCAGCAACTGCACAACGTATGAGACTACAGTCCTTTTGACTTTTACGATTCCAAGCAAGATTTTAAATGCCATGGGATAAGGCTATCATAATTTTTCCACGAAGCAGGATGTTTTTCCTAACCCATCCCAAATAAGAGATGTTTTAAGATGCATTGATTGGGACACTAGGACAATGGACACTTGGGATAGCAACCAGTCCCAGCATCCTATAAGACATTCCGTTGGGATTTAAAACTTGGTTCCAAGAGGAGTGATGAGGCAGAAAGCTGGCTGAAGGACAGATTAACATATCAGAGGAGGCACAGATGCATGTAGCATAACCAGCTGGAATAGCATTATTAATCTTGCCATTTCCATCACACATAACCTACTTCATGGCTATAACCTGCTTCATAGCTAACAAGCTGCTTCTCTCTCAATATTGACTAAATGTAGCAATCCGTTCATTCCATAAGTGGATTATTTAGTGTTAGTTGGATACTTGTATCCAGCTCCAACAATCCATATCAAAAATGTAAAGTTACTTGGATACTTATAAAGTTATTTAATAATTACTCTTAAAGATTGGAAGAAGGTTAAAGTCATCCAAAAAATGAATAAGTTGGGCTCTTCTAGCAATGAGTTTGATCCTCTAATTTGACATTAGGAGTAAGCAGTTACTCTTTTTTCGAGTTTTGTTAAGGACTGAAACAAATTAGCAAAATACTATTTTGCTAATATCCTTAAGTTAATTGAAAAGTTTGAGTGAGAACCATGTATATTAAAGGATCTTAACAAACAATATTTTTTTAACTTTTTAATGTTTAATCAAACAATATTTAAAGATATCAATACATAATTTAGTTAAACGTATATATTATCCTGCATATCTCCACATCTCTCTTTTTCCCTTGCCAAGTCAAACACTTGAATATGTGTCCAAATCCAATTCTTGTATACATGTATTTGTTGTAGCCAAAGATACATAAAAATGAAGATATATACAAGATCATAACCATGCTAAAATTTGGAACTGATTTTGTTTTTGGGGCATTACGAGGATCCCTAAGGCATGATCTTCTCCTAGCATTGTGAACACTAGGCAGTTAGCTTTTACATATTCTTTTCTTCTTAACAAGTCAGGCAAGTTTTGCAATAACTTACCTTACACCTGAAAGTTCTTGTACATCAAGGAATCAACAAGCCCATCTCATTAAGTTGCTAATTGGTAATATGGTGAATGAACTACTTAAGCATGGTATCATAACTAGAATGAAGAATATATAGAACTGGCTTCTTGAAACGCACCGTCAAGGCATGTTGGACACACATCTTCATCTTCAGATGAAGAATAAATATACGTAACTGCACTCGCCACTTCTGTTGATGGGTGCTTCAGTGAAGATTCAGAGCAGAATATTTTGGGTCCCCCTTCATGGTCAGATCTACTCCACAATTTTGCTGTGCCTGTCGATTCTATGTCAGGATCACTGTTGCACCTGAGTGGTTGAGAAACTTGATGGAAATGAGCTGACCCCTTATCACTCCGTGACATAAGCCCATGATGACGTTGTAACTGGGAGCATCTAGGATCATCAAAAGGTAAAGGCCTTGGAGGAGGATGATAAGTATCGATAGCAGAATTTTCTCCACCAAAAGACGTTGAAGCAAAAGGAGTTGTCCCCTGCTCAGATGAAGGGGCAATACGTATTTCTTCTCTTCGAAATAATGCAATGTACTGCAGGTAGTACAAAAGACAGAAAAGAGGTTTGTCATTCACATGTATAATGTTCAAATAAAACTCTAAATAGTCTCTTGCATCAAAAGTAGACACCACGCATCAAACTGATTTGCTTTTCTAAATCAAAATTTAGCCAAACACTGGGGCCCTCAGATATTACCTCCAAAACATAATGATAACAACATCATAATATCATCAGTCAGAACTGAAGCAAAGAAATGATTTCTAATTATCTAAAACGATTTCAAGGATAAGGAAGTGAGGGGGGAAATAAAACAAAAGAATCATAGGTTTGTACCAGTAAATAGTGACTCCTCAAATGAGGACCATGGAAGCCCATAATTATTCAGATGAAAGTTATGTTTTGAAATATGAATATCATCAGCTAAAAATACTGTTTTCATGACACATAGAAGCATGGACTCAAGCAGTATACCATTATACTTTAGACAAAGTGAAGTTCTGCTGCAACCTGAATCCTTATGTATAGTTGAACAGCTTAACAACAATAAATTAAGATCTAAAACAAATTAAGACAATGCCGCCAGCCATCCAAGGTTTAAACCTGAAGGAACTGGAAGATGTAAATCCGAAGTACATCCAGGTTCTACCAAGGGGGGAAAAAGTAGGTACACCACACTTGCAAACATGCTGGCAAACAAGCAGTAGTTAGCAAGCAGTATACAGCAATGTTTAAAAATTTATATGTGGCACTCCTATACATTTGGTAAGCATGCGATTCAAAGACAGATAAAAGTATTAGTTATGGCCAGAACTTCAACTATTGTGACTCTCAAGATGTTAGTTCAGTTCTACTTTATTTTTAACAGGCCTTCTGAAGGGTCATAAGTGTGTATTTAATTAGAATGTGCTACTGAAATGAGCAATGCCTAAATAAGTTATTCTAAGAATAAGCTTGCAATTATCAACTAAGAGTGGCAAAAGCACACAGTGTGTTTACCACTTAGCCACTCGAATCTCCAAGCTAAGATAATGCATCCTTTTAAAAATCTTTATAGAATATCCAACCTGTGCCAACTCCCTATATGCTTCCTGCACTCACACCTGATTCGGACAACTAAGGTCTAGCATCACTTTCGGTTTCCCAAGAGGGTTTTCTAAGAGCATTTTATTTGAATTGTTTCAAAGGGCAACACTTATTCACATGTTTGATGTTCGGTAAATGCAAAACACAAAAATGATTTTCAGCCAGCAACATGAAGGAAAGAGGGTCACACAGAAAAAAGTAGAGGAGGTAATACAGGTACAAACAAGTCTAATCCCATTAGGTTCCCATGTGAATCATACGTTGCATGAGTTGGATAAGGATCTAGGATTTATAGCTGGGATAAACTCATAGGGGTCAAGGCTAACTCAGGCCAAATTTGATGGTTTGCAAATATTTGATGGTCCAATTTATGATTCAGCAGTTCAGAGTCAAGTCTATTCAGTTATAATCGATCGAGTCTAATTCTAACATGCTTAGAGGCTGTTTAGTTGATAAGTTTTACTAAAACAGGTAGACAAAAGACTCAAAATGGAGAAGTTTTCCAAAAACAGTTGGTTGGTGTTTTCCATAAAATCTGTTTAACCAAATTTGGCAGGTCATAAAATCTGAAATATGAGTTATGAAAAATAAGTACTCCCTTATTTTTCCTAGAACATGCTTTACAAAGAATCAGTTTTCCAATTATCTATTTTAAAACAACTCATAGACACCCAAACAAACCCTTATTGTCACTTGGATAAGGTACAGAATCTAGTTTTAAAACTCGATGACTTAGACTTGATATGCAAATTTAAATTTAGGGCTCATGTCAGATTCATGATATATTACATTGTTCCACCTTCATCTCTGATGATTTTACTGTGAAATGATGCAAAGACTATCTTACAAAAGTAGCATCTTGCGATAAATATAGGTTAGAAACTTAACTTTTTTGCTTCTCCAGCAAGCCACTTTTTTCTGTCTTTGTTTATATGAGAAATACTTCTCATTAGGCAAGACATTTTCTCCTATAAAATCCATAAGATTATTATTTTCAATAACAACAAATTCACCATGCCAACACACACACACACAGAGCTTTCCTAGGTTGAAGCTTCACAAATTTTTTTTGGTTTAAAATCAATATGATAGAAAATTTTCTTACCAATATCTTGGTAATGTAAAATTTTAGTGGTGATAATATAAGTAGCGAAAGCTTCTTTGGAATGACAAAGACAGAAGAGCTTTTTTCATTTTTTAACTTGCATAAATTTAACCGTAAGACACATTTCGTCCGTTAGGGTTCAGCCAGATAAATAATACATCGCACAATTGCAAAACCAAGGCCAATAGGAAAAGTTTGCAATTTTTTGTCATGGTCTCCATCAAAGTTTGATCCTCTCCAACCATTCAACATGCATTCAGGACATCAACCCTCAAGATCTTCTTTGTCTTTGCAACATACCAGAGCATTTCAAACAATTGTCCATCACTGGTCTCAAATGTATTATGTCCTTTTCTATCAATAATTCAATGTCTCATCTGTGCGCAAACAAAGATGTTAGCTGCAATAACTGGATCACATAGATGCCAACTTCATATTGTCATATTTATCATGCATACAGGAAATTATGGATCTCATAATTATGCCCTTAACCAAAAGGAAAAAGGAAATAAAGGGATACAAATATTGTAAAACTCAACATTAAAACAGCAGGGCAACTATCATTTCTTCAGGATATGTTATTTGAAGCATGGTTCTCTTCCTTGTTTGTCATGTGTACTATCTTGCATCTTGCATTAAATGTTATGATAATGAAAATGCTTAAACGTCTAACTGCTAGGCAAGTCTCAAATTTGATCCGTTTAAGTGCAGTGTAATCAGGGGCAGAGCTATTTATTGTGGTGGCAGGGCCTTGGCCCCCCAAAAATTTTAAGAGTCTCCTGGTGATAGGAAAGATACTGAAATTTTTTTTCTTTTTCTTAAAGCTAGCCCTAAAGCTAGCCCCAAAAAAAAGTTCAGGTATTGCAAGAAAGAAGGAGTTTCATGTTTAATCAAAATTTCTATCTTATATAAATTTATTCAATGTGTCATTTCATGAATGGTGGTTTTTTTTATTTTTATAATGCCTTAGTAATATGTTAACAAAAATATGGCTTAAGAAAAAAAAATAATAGGACCAATTCTTGTGTCCTTCAAAAGAAAATTTTTGGCTCTGCCACTGAGTGTAATATAAAAATATCTAGCATTCCTTTCTCTTTGGCTTTTTACTACTTAATGTGTTCCCATATTTTTAGATGGCAAGACAAAAATCGAAGCCTAAAGAAATTGTATACTTTGGTTGCCATCTGAACTTGAATAAATGGAGCTGTCATCTAGCATAGGTGGCGTATTCTACCATCATTAAATATGTTAAACTGCATCCAGTCATACCGATCAATCATACTGCCAGACATCATAATTATGAGAAAAAGGGCAGAATCTTGAATGAAGATAAAAGATGCCGGTTCTTCACAACAAAAGAAAAGATGCACAAGCAAATCAAAAATAGAAATTTGGACAACACAATTTCATTAGAACAAAAACTTATATCACAAACTAAAAATTTGGAGCGTACCACATTTATAATCTGCTGGGCGAAGCAGCTGCTGCGCACAGGAGTATTAGAATTTTCCCTCTCTTCATTATCATCAGCACGCAAACAGCCAAAAACAGAACCCATCACAATAGTTTTCTTTCTTGTTTCAGATTAGCCTTATGGTAGTAATCCTCCAGAGTAAAAACTAAACTGACGCTGCTTGATTCCTTGCCGTAAAAATAAGGCAGACTCAAACTTGGCACGACAGAGGAACTCCTCCCACAGATTTCACAGGTTTCCACTAAGCCCGAAACCTCTCTCCTCAAACTCACTTTCTGCAAGATAAGAGATCACTTCATTGACAATAAAGAAGAGGGTTTACATAAACTCAAAAATAAAATCAAACCACCACAACCAATGCACCTAAGTTTATCGTAAACGAATATAATCCTACAACCCTCCTAATAATTACTTCTAAATTACCCAAAATTAATAAAGGATGTCATCTTTAAAGCATTAAACAATAACAATACAAGCGCTGAAGTGCTGACACAAAAAACAATCCTCCCATCAAACTTCAAAGGAAACCAGCACAAAAATCTTCGATGGCAACTCACCAACGCCCATGAAAAAATCCAAAAATTAATAGGAGTACAAATCGAAAATTAATTCTATACTAATAGTCATCCCTTAGTAAAGATAGTAGTCCGGACTCTATTTTGCAACAAACGAACCTTTCACAAATAAATTATCAAAAAATCCCGCACGGAATCCACAACAATCCCTTGCAAAACTCGAAACCAAATCACAAAAACTTCCAAACAAAGCCTTGCACCAAGAAGGCAGCTCATCCCTTCCGATCCTCGAATGGAAACAGAGTCGAAGAAAGATACCGTGACAGGAAGGAAACGCGGAGGACTCGAAATCGATACGCTCCGAAGATTTTCCCAAACGAAACGCCTTAAACCCTTCGGATTTAACGCCGACGAACGAGAAGGGAAACAAAAAAAAAAAAAAAAAAAAAAGGGGGCGAAAAAGAGCGCGTAGCCGAACCGGATTCGGTGCTCAATCCACCGGCAATTAAATTACGTCATGGATAATCTTAGCCACCGGAGTTTGTTATTTTTACGCCGCTGATGTTTCTGACTGTTCGATGAGTATATGTCGGCGACGATAAACGGTTGAGATTGTGTTATGGAGACGACGCAGAATTATAGGAGTAAAAGCATCTGGAGCGAGCAAAGGTTCTAATCCATAGACGGTTTTGTTAAGGGCGGTTTTGGGGGCAGCTGTTTTTTTTTCTTTTTTTTTTCAGGATGGTGGTTTTAGGACATTTGACAGCAGTCCGGTTGAGAAAAAAAAGGACTTGTTATCTACTGTGCCTGCCTACAGGTGGAGAGAATTATGGGAACATGTTCAACAGGATCAAACCTATGATGATCGAGTTATCTGGAATAGGCTGAGCAAGGTTGAACCCATTTGATAGACAGAATGCAAGCATTTGGTATAATTTGATTTATTTTCCTTTTTTTTCTTATTAAAATAACTATTAGGGCGGTTGGAGGCTTGGAATCATCCAATGAAGAATGTTGTGGTGTGTAAAAAATTATTATGCAAAAAAATAAAAAGAAAATGATAATACTACTTAGGTCCGTTTGGTTGATAGAAATAATCTTTTGTTGTCAGAATCCTTACATAAAACCTTTTTATAAGATTAAAAGAAATCCTACATATAACCATAATATATATATTATTATATTATAATTTTATTATAATTTATCTTTATTTATTAATTTTTAGATTTTTATTTATAAAATAAATATTAAATTGAGTATATATATATATATATATATTTTAAAAACAAACAAATTTTTAAAGCTTTCAATTCAAAACCAAAATTGAAAGTACTGTTTACTTTAAATTCTGATGTTTAAATAAACCAAATAATAGCAATAGATTCTGCTTTTGATTATGATTTTTGTGTAAGCTAAATAGATGGAGAGAATAAGCAATTTTGATTTTGATTCCAATAGAATTTGGTTCTTATTTCGATTCTAATAGAATTTGATTTTGATTCCTATTTTGATTTCAATGTCAAACTAAACAAACTTTTAATTCCTTCCTGTAATGTGGCTTGTTAACTACTTAATTGGGCTAGCAGATGAACTTAAAATGTTATACTTTCCTAACAAGATAATTTATATATTATTTTATAAACCTCATAGTCTTAATATATATATATATATATATACATACATATATATATATACATACATATATATATATACATACATATATATATATACATACATATATATATATATATATATATATATATATATATATATATACATATATATATATACATACATATATATATATACATACATATATATATATATACATACATATATATATATACATACATATATATATATATATATATATATCAAGTCATCTCTAAGCGCGTACCTCCAAGAATTCAAACCATTTTTCATTCACTATATATATATATACCACAGCGGTCGATCTCAAAGCCTTCCAACCCAATCCGCTGCCAACCCCCAGCGTCCGACGCCCAGCCCCGCTACCGCCGCGAGCGCTCCACCACCGTACACGGAGGCGATCCCCGAGTCCACTCGATCACCGCCGACGTCCGGCCCTCCCTATTGCCATTGACTTTTACGTGTCAAACGCCCTGTTTTCTGCCCAATTTCAAACGAAGAAGGCAATCGGAATAGGCCTGGAATTAACCCAGAATAAGGTAGAATAATTCCAGAATAAGTCCGGAATAGCTCCAGGATAAGCCTAGAAAATGCTGGGATAAATGTAGAATAACCCAGAATAACACTGGGATAAGATCCCAAATTTGGGATATTTTCCGGTCTGGGATATTTTCAAAATAAAAAAGAGAGAGGTTTTCTTTTCATATTCAGCCGGGTTTTGTCATTATTGAGGCCCACATTACTTACTCATCATGTTGATCAAGTCATCAAAAAATATTTTTTAGATTCAGAAGTTTTCACCTCTGATTGCAGTCTCCGCCAATAAAAATAAGCAATGATCAATTGAAAATAATCAATGATCAATTGGAGCAGCAGATGGATGCGATATTGAACGATGCAATATTGAACGGTATTCGAAGAATGATAGTTTAACCTAATGTCTACAGAAAATCCTCAACCTTTTGAGAGATCAATCAGAAAACTATATTTATGATGTTGATAGAAATATTTACAAAAGGATGCAACTTAAGGTATTTGATTTTCAAGGAAACATAGAGTCTGAAGCTTTTATAAATTGATTTTCATCTATTAAAGAATATCTCAACTATCATAAATTAACTGATCAAAGAAGTGTTGAGTTTGTTAAAAACAATTTCAAAGGAACAACTAGAAATTGGTAGAAGGTAATTGAATATGCAACTTAAATTCAGCTCAAATTCATTTTGAACCTATCACCACTTAGGATGCTATGCATATGAAATTGAAAAAGAAGTATCTACTCCTGATTATAGCAAATATCTTAAGAGTTTTACTTACAAGCCAATTTTTCAAGTAAAGTGGTATTATACTTCAGGCTCCTATTCTATTTCTATTGAAGTTATAGTTTATGATTCTATCCCATCAAAAGTTATTTCTAATAAAATTGTAGCATAGAAGGTTCCTGCAATTATTAAAGAAGAAATCAAAGAAAAGAAAATAACGATATCAAAATCCAATCAGTTAAGAAATTGAGTTGAGAAAGATAAGAAGAGTATTATGGTTAAAAAAATAAAAAAAAAAATGACTTGCATATTTATAAAAAACTTCCTTGTGAGTATACAGTTGTTATCGTGGCTCTTAGCTCAAAATTCGAATTTGAAGCATCACAAGAAAAACAAGATCAGCAAGCATCGATGCTGCAATATTGCCACTTGTGGATGCTGGGATTTCAATGCATGATATAGTTACCTTCTGTAGTGCAGGATCTCTTTTCTCTCCTTTGTGTGGTGTAACTATTTGCTTGTCTTCATATTTACATAATTATCTATATCAGAATCTTGTCAACATCAATAGGAGGCTAAAACTTGTTGATTGCCTTCTAGACAAATCTAAATTATGTAAAAGATAGTGCTGGAGGTCCGGATGTCGCAGAGGGGATACTATTGAAGGTGGATAAAACCACTCTTCTTTAGGTTTATAACTAAAAGACAATTATAAACTGATCTTCAAAGTTCATTGGTGGTGCAAATTTTAGCTAGCGTGTTTTTAGTACTGCATTGCTGCTTATCTAACCCTATGACCTTGTCTCTGCTGCTTAAGCAATCTTAAATAAATTTTATTTGCTATCTATCATTTGGTTTTATTCATTTATAGGATGGTACTCATTTGATTTTAATCATTTATTTAGTTTAGACTATTAATAGCGTTTTGATAGTCTGAGTTAATATCTTATAACTTTTGTGCTTAGTTCTTTAATTTTAGTTTAATATGTTTTATCCGTAATCAAAAGATTTTTTGAAAACAATGTTGCATTGGATGCAGTTATTGTTAAGGTTTATATGTTATCTTTTTGCAGAAATGTTAGTGGAAAATGATTGAGCAATGCATATATCATAATGAGTGCAAATTCTTTCTTAGAGATCTGAATATAGAATTTCGAGATTATAAGAGCATATGTTATAATGCGAGACTATTTGATCTACCTTCCTCATCCGTGTACAAGGTCTTTCCGTGGAGTTACTCTTGCCTCTTGCCTCTCTTTAACCACAGTGATGGTCATATGTATTTCTTTTTCATTAAAGTTTATGCTTATCTATATCCCAAACTGGCTAAAATAGTTACTAAGATGTAGTAGATAGAGAGTGAACGGCATGTCTCTTTGTGACCATGCCTGTAGCTAAACATAGACATTTTTGCCTTGTTATACCAGCATACAGTCATGTATAAATACATATATAAATGCATGTTTAGAAACAGAAGTTGCTAGACTCCTCTCCACAATCTGAATTGCATTCCTTAAACACTTTCATTCCTTAAAAGCACTGGAACAGCATCTAGTTGATTATTTTTATTGTTCAAACCATTTCTTTTGCTGCTTGAGACCACATGCCAGATTCTTACTCTTTCATACAAGGCATTGTTGGATACTTAAATGAGTTTCCCATGGCTTCATTCCACCAAAAACGCACACATGCGCACCCCTAACTGCGTGGTTCATGTTTGGAGAGTGTAGTAACTATCATATTAGAGAAGACAATATAATTTGCTGCCATTAATTAAAGATGATGGGTTATTATACTCCAAGCTCGTCTACTAGTTTAATTAATCTGTTAGCAGATCAAAATCACGTTGCCCTAAAAATTTTGAGTGAAAGTTAATTGGTAACAGATAAACTTGAATTATAAGCATTTAAATCTTTTTTTTTTTCTATCCAATATGAAACTATTTTGGAAGCATTACAATCTACCTTCTGAGGTATATTACAATCTCTCCTTCTTATTTTTGAGGCATTGCAATCTACCTTTCGAGGTATTACAATCCTCTCTTCTTATTTTTGAGGCATTACAATCTACTATTGATAGCTCCACACTAACTATTATATAGATAGCCTTTTTCTCATACCCCCCAACTTCTACAAACTCGAATTAGCTCTGATACCTTTTGTAACGTCCTAAGCTTCCTAAAAACTCGAATGGAAGTTAATTAATAGCAAGTGAATTTGAGTTATAAGCACTTAAACTTTTTCTTTTTCATTCGATGTGGGATTATTTTTGAGATATTACAATCTCTCTCCGTGGTATTACATAGGTAGAGCATCTCTCATTATAGTGAATGCTGTATGCTGGGTAAAATGTGAATTATTTGTGTCCCAACTTTGTGACACAAATCATACTCCAAATTCCCTTAAGCAAAGTGTTCTATTTTTGCCATTGTCTCTTTGTCTTCCATTACTAAAGTCATGTACCAGTCCTGTCATTTGCCTGTTCTGTTGTATCTGATGGTTTGATTTATCCCCCCATGTCTGTTATCACTTAAATATATAGGCCCAAGGGTGGTTTCATTTCATTATGTTGCTTTGGCTTATGATCTATTGCATGCCAATGCCCTGTTGCTCTTCGAGTGATTTACATTTTTTTTTTTTTTTCTTCTGGAGAAAGGAACCGGCAATATGGTTTCATGTCATAGTCTGGTCCTTCCTGCTTTTGTGGGCCACTTCTGGGTTCTGTTGCACCAAGCTTCTCTCATGCCAGTTTAGAAAAGATAATGGCCACAAGTTTTCTTTATCACCATCCTGTGTTTAGCCTTTTAGCTTTTATAAAAGATAATGGCCACAAGTTTTCTTTATCACCATCCTGTGTTTAGCCTTGTAGCTTTTATATGGTTATTAAGTGCATTGGATGTATTAGTTTTTAAATTTTTTTTATTTTCTATAGGCTCCTAATACTATTGATTTGTTATTAATATAATATAATATTTAGCATTTTTTTCGATTCATCTTAGCCAAAATATTGATTTGTTGTTAGAGGATGTTTCAACTTGGTTTTCTTTGCCAATGGTATTGGAAGCAAACCCACATAAAATCATTGATCGCAAAGTCAAGCCAATGGGTTCCCAAAGTATTGTATGTTTCTAAAATGCATTGTATACTATTTTATATTATTCATGTATTATATGATAAGTACATATTAAGTGTATTGGATGTATTAGTTTTTAAATCTTTTTCTTATTCTCTCAAGGTTCTAGATGCTATGAATGCTCCAAATAATCCTCTACAAGTTCATGCTCAATCATCAAATTTCAATCAAGTTGATATAGATCATGATAAAATTTGAGGTAATTATTTTCTCTATATATTTTTTTAATATTTTATCTAAATTTATATTAACATGTGATATATTAATCATACTCAGTTAATGTATGCAGGTATAACATATGAAGTTGAAAGTGAGGGTAATCATGCTACTGCTAGGCCTTAATATCTGCAAGAAAAAATTTGAGAGCAAAGATCGAAAATATCTTTTAATTTGCTTATCATTCGTTTATATTTTTTTTGTTAAAATGTAATGAATTATCATCTTTTTAGTTACTAGATTAAACTATTTGGGATATTTTGAATGTTAAAATACTCATTGTAGATTAATGAAAATATTTTCTTTGTATATTTTTTATTTAATTTTTAATTAAAGCAAAAATATTATCTTGATCAATAATTAGGAATGTTGTATTTTGAAATCTAACAGGAATTGATATTTATTTAAAAAAAACTATACTAAGAGATGAAAACCAATTCATTCTAATAGACTTTGGGTTATACTGATGGTTTCAATTGTCGTTAAAAGTGAAAGCAAAAAATTCTAGTTCATGTCCTATATTGATACTTACATCTATTAGTAAGCTATATTGATAGAATTTGGTACCGTTGATATAGCCTATTAGGTTTATACCAATGGAAAAAAAATCTGTCAGTATAAAATCTATACCGATACCTCTTATGCTAACGGATTTTCTGACCGTCGGTATAGCTCAAAAAAGTCTATACTAATGGATTTTTAAGTTTTATCGTTGGATTTTGATTGCTAGTAAATGACTTTTTTTTTTTTTTTTTTAGTGAAAGCTACATTTTCGAATGATAAGATTGTTAACATCTAGTTCAATTTCTAAACAATGAGATTGTTAACATCTAGTAAATCTAGCCTAGAAAGGCAAATAAGAATAAAGTGAGTCATTATAGGCAAATAAAAATAAAGTGAGTCATTATGGTTAAGTATCACCTATCAAATTGTTGCAAATCTAGATTGTAACAATTAATAAAATAAAAAATTTAGAATAATTATAATGACTTCAAGAAGATTATGACCCCAAATAATTACTTTGAGAGCGTTAAATCTTCTGATAACCACTTCGAAAGGTTAAACCTCCGAATAGAAGAGAACCAAATATATTATTTCATTATAAAAAAAAGGGGGCTATTAGATACGAAGGATTAAGCCTTCAAATAGAAGAAAATTAAATATATTATTTTATTATAAAAAAAACTAGAAAGGCTATTACATATTTATAGAGTTAAGCCCTAATTTTTCAAAAAAAATCTAATACAATAAAGAAAATCTCTTAATATAACTAATTCATAACTAAATAGATATATCAATGACTGAGATTAAGAATTTTTTTAATAATTAGATCTCTTCAAATAAAAAAAATCTAAATTTCTCTTAATAATCCCTCCAAATCAATAAAACATTATAAATCGAAAGAATTTCTAAAATTAAAGAATTCAAATAACAATCTATCCAAGCTTCATTTGACTAAACTTTGAACTAAGCTTTAATCCATCCGACCTCATACCTAT
Organism: Metroxylon sagu; assembly: GCA_017589505.3. NCBI lineage: Eukaryota > Viridiplantae > Streptophyta > Magnoliopsida > Arecales > Arecaceae > Metroxylon > Metroxylon sagu. The sequence goes on from JACVBY030000370.1 coordinate 133,056, forward strand.
TTGCTTCTCAGCAGCCCTACTCCCTACTTTTGTTTCAGACCCGAATCCGATTCGTTAACCCAGCCGGATTCGGACGCAGTTCCTCTTACCGGGTCCCGAGGATGGTTGCCGGACCGCGCACCGAATAATTAGTAAAGAGGAAAAAGAGAAAAAGAGCGCAAAAAATCGTCCGCGAGAGAGAGAGGGGGAGAGGGAGGAGTCGGGGAGTCAAGGAAAGTCCCACCGTTCGATGGCTCCGCCGAAGAAATCGAAGAAAACCAAACGGAAAGCAAAGGACTCGGCTAGATTCGGCGACAAAAACAGCACCGAGCCCAAACCGACGGAACCCAAGGCGTTGGAGATCGATTGGTGGTACAGCTTCTGGCAGAAGAACTGTAATTCTGGTATTTGATCTCATCCATAATCCTTCTTCCATTTATTTTAAGCTTAAAAATGCTAATTGGAATTCGATTTTAGCTGGTGTTGCTTGTGGTTTCTCCTAATTCGTGCTTAATGTGAGTTTACTTGGACATTTGGAAGATTTTTTTGAAGAAACCCCAATGATATTGCTTTCTCGGTCTCCCTTTCCAATGCCCTCTTTCTGCACCACAATTTCTGATAGCCAGCGTGTTGTCTTATTCTCGTTTTCTATCCTTTGTTAGAGAAAGGAGGAGAGATCATATATACTTAGTTAAATATTTGTTGATTTTCTCAAGAGAAGGAATTCTAATTCTAACCAAGATGATGCTGAAGGTCTGTGACAATCAAGATCGTCACACTGAAAAAAAAAAAAACCCAAACTTTACTAAAATCAGTTTCTTTTCATATACGTAGTCATAAATAGCCGTGATTCTCTGGTAATATGGTTCATGTGAAAACACATTGAATATAATTAACTACTGAAGCTATGCAGTAATGAAAATTTTGATTTAATTACTTAAGTTTTGCTTGCATGATTAATCTTTTGTTAAGTGATATATAAAACTTCTGACCAACATTGTATGGCCTACATCAGTTGATATTTATCAGAATATGTTATAATGCAGTTCACTTCCTTCCCTTTTCAATGAAATATTTATGGAAAAATGTGATGTTACACTGCTGTATTGTTCACTTGGTTACCCATCCAACGTGGTGCTGATGTGGTACTGATGAATGGACCATTGCGCAGTGAATCCGCACCAGTTCTCTCCTGCCTTATTGGATGAGTAACTGGGTATGTAAGGTAGTGCTGGGGCCATAGTATTACTCCTACTCTGTTAGTTAAATAGAAAACGGCTTAAAAAGTCAGTGGCCTAGGGGCTTGTCGAGACAAAGGCAACGCTAGCTTGGCATCAAACTTGGCTCTCAAGCAGCTGCTTCTTGTAAAAGACTTGGAACTTACTTACCCACCTACCTAGGTAGTTTCTTTTGGCAACCTTGATGACAATAAAAGGCACTATGAAAAATTTCATACAGCTTTTTCTCTGGTACACTTAACACTATCTCATGGTTTATGAATAACAAAGCTTCACGGTGACTCAAGAGATGTATAGAGAAGGACTGATAAAAATCTTATGTTACTTAATCTGATGACTGCAAAAGAATGCAAGGAGCATAGATTGAAATTTTTTCTCAGCATTTATGATTTATATAGTGTTTCAAATCAAATGGGTGATCCTATGTGTTCTTGAATCGATGTTTCCAAAAGGTGCTGTTGGATGCAAAAGTTTAATTTCACCTGAGATGGACAAAATATGTTACAGTCATGAGTGGTATATCTATGTATTGGTTAGTTCACAATTTAGTACACATTTTTCTATATCTTTACGTTAGAAGTTGTTTACTTTTGTTCTTGTACTTGGTAGAAAGAGCTTCGGTAAGAGAACAAACAGGTATAAGCCACATGAAAAAGGATGGCAAAGTTTAAACACCTTCAAACAGCAAACCGAGAGAGAGAAAAGCGCACAGAAAAGGATACGATATATCAATCAAAACAAAACAACAAGTAAAAAAGAAAACAATCAATACAAAAGTCAACAACAAATGAAAACTCTTGTGGCAAGATGAAGACCAACCTAAATGCACAAGCTGGAATTGAGACAACCAATCATAGTCATATCCAGGAGGTCTCCTTCTAACTCCCATACAAATTATCAAATAAGTTACCTTGGAACTTCCAGATTATTGAGTGAAATTAAAATCTTGTGTTAATTAAACAACTGCAAAAAGGAGCATAAGTTGAAATTTTTCTCAGCATTTATGATTTATATATAATGTTTCAAATCAAATGGGTGATCCTTTATGTTCTTGGATCAATATTTCCAAAAGATGCCATTGGATGCAAAAGTTAAATTTCATCTGCTATGGACAAAATATGCTACAGTTATGGGTGGTAATATATTTATGTGTTGGTTAGTCCAGTACCCTTGTTTCTAGATCTTTATCACCAGTTGCTTAGTTTTGATCTTTTGCTTGGTAGAAGGTAAGAGAACAAAATATAGGTATAAGAAACATGAAAAAGGATGACAAAGTTTGAACACCTTCAAAGAGCAAACTGAGAAGGCAAAAAAAGCAAATAGAAAAGGAAATTATATATCAATCAATCCAAAAGAACAAGTAAACAGAAAACAATCCATACAAAAGTCAACAAACAACAAATGGAAACTCTTATGACAAAATGAAGACCGACCTAAGCATAAGCTGGAGTCAAGACAACTAATCATGGTCAAATCCAGGAAGTCTCGTTCTAGCTCCTTTACAGATTATCAATTTAAGATACCTTGGATCTTCCAAAACGATTGTGTGAAATTAAAATCTTGTGTTAATTAAACGTCTGCCAAAAGAATGCAGGGAGCATAGGTTGAAATTTTTCTCAACATCTATGATTTATGTGTAGTGTTTCAAATCAAATGGGTGATCCTTTATGTTCTTGGATCGATGTTTCCAAAAGATGCTATTGGATGCAAAAGTTAAATTTCAGTTGAGATAGACAAAATATATTACAGTTATGGGTGCATGTTTCTAGATCCTTACATCACCAGTTGCTTATTTTTGATCTTTTACTTGGTAGGAGCTTCTGTAAGAGAAAAGAATGCAGATATAAAAGGCATGGAAATGGATGACAAAGTTTAAATACCTTCAAAGAGCAAATTGAGAGCGGAAAAAAACAGAAACAAAAGGAAATCATATATCAATCTGTAACGCTCCAAACCCACTTGCTGGCCCAACTAACTTGTTAGCGGACCGAAATTACGTGGTCCTAAAAACTTAAGTGCAAGTTAATTGGTAGCGGGTGAACTTGGATTATAAGCTCTTTAAAATTTTCTTTTCCATCCGATGTGGAACTATTTTGGGATATTATAATTTTTGTCTTTATCAAGCAATGTCATCATCGCACGCCACAAGCTAGCTAAAATTTGCACCGAGTCAGGTTGTCGCATGCCACAAGCTAACTATAATTTACATTGAATCGGATCATTGGTGTTGCAAGGATGGTTCCACACTATGCGGAATTTTACCACCGTCCCATGAATAGTCCTTTCCTCCTGTCGCCAATTTTCTCATACTTGGATCGACTCTGATACCATTTGTAATGCTCCAAGCTCATCTGCTAGACCAATTAACATGTTATTGGGCCGAAACCACATGGCCCTGAAAACTCGAGTGCAAGTTAACTAGTAGCCGATGAACTTGGATTATAAGCTCTTTAAACTTTTCTTTCCTATCTGATGTGAAATTATTTTGGGGTATTACACAATCAATACAAGATAACAAGTAAAAAGAAAGCAAACCATACAAAAGTCAATAGCAAATGAAATCTATTTGGACAAGATGAAGTTCAACCTACATGCACAAGCTGGAATCAAGACAACTAAACATAGTTGTCCCGAGCAGAAGTCCTTCTAGCTCCAATATATATTATCAAATAAGTTACCCTTGGATCTTCCATTATGATCGTGTGAAATCAAGGGCTCCTGTAATAGTCGCACCCAATTAAACTCACGCATTTTTCTTCATCCATATAAACCAAGCAACTAGAGAATGTATGTCTTTGAATAAATGTCCAAGTGAAGCAATTGACAGAAATACTAAATATGCTTGAGAAATTAGAATAACTGCAGGAATTTCTACTAAACTTTTTGTGTTATTAAAAGGAAACAGTGTTCATTGTCCAGATTGTTTTGTTAAGTAAAAGGCAATTAGAGCGCTGTGCTCCATACTACTTACCTGATCCAGATATTTTAAAGAGTGGAGGAGATATTGAAAATGGATAGCTTGTACTTTGAAACTGAACCACCGAATGTATAAATTTTTATCTCATGTGTGTGGAGAAAATAATGAATGAAGATCGAAAATAAGATGAACTTTTTTTTGTTGAAACCGAACTTCATGGCGTTGTTTTTAAGCAAATAGTTTTTTACTACTACAACTCTTGTCTATGCTAACAGAAAGGGGCATTTGTTTAGTTCTCTGTTTTGATATACTGACTGCTTTTCTTGCTTTTGATTCTTTAATAGAAAGTCGAACTTCTTACAAGAATAGTTAGGTTATTTGCCATGAACAGCTTCCTTTGTTTTGATGTAATAAATCCAGAAGAAACTGATAGCCTGACATGCAGGGCCAGCTGTTCCATCTGATGAAGATGAAGCATTCAAATATTTTTTCAGGGTGTCAAAAAAGACCTTTGAGTACATCTGTTCGCTAGTGAGGCAGGACTTGGTGTCAAGGCCTCCATCAGGTCTCATAAACATTGAAGGCAGGCTTCTTAGTGTTGAGAAGCAAGTTGCCATCGCCCTGAGAAGGTTAGCATCTGGCGAGTCCCAGGTGTCAGTTGGGGCTGCATTTGGTGTCGGACAATCAACAGTTTCTCAGGTGACCTGGAGATTTATTGAGTCAATGGAAGAGCGAGCACGACACCATCTCAAATGGCCTGATCCAGACAGAATGGAGCAAATCAAAACAAAGTTCGAGACAACCTACGGTTTACCTAACTGCTGTGGAGCAATTGATGCAACCCATATCATCATGACGCTGCCTGCAGTGGAATCATCAGATGATTGGTGTGACCATGAGAGAAACTATAGCATGTTCTTACAAGGTATAGTTGACCATGAAATGAGGTTCATTGATATAGTGACTGGTTGGCCTGGAGGCATGACTGTTTCTCGCCTACTGAAGTGTTCAGGCTTTTTCAAACTCTGTGAGAGTGGGAAGCGTTTGAATGGACCAGTTATAATGTCTGCAGAGAAGGCAGAGATCAGAGAATTCATAGCGGGAGATGCAGCCTATCCTCTTCTTTCATGGCTCATGACTCCATATGAAGGTAAAGGCATGTCAGCTTCAATGGCTGCCTTCAATGCAAAACACAATAATGCCAGGTTGCTAGCAGGGAGGGCCTTGTCACAACTGAAGGGTGTATGGAGGATCCTACACAAAGTCATGTGGAGACCAGACAAGCACAAGCTGCCCAGCATCATCCTCGTCTGCTGTCTGCTTCACAACATAATTATTGATAATGGGGATGAACTGCATCCCAATGTTGCCCTATCAGATCATCATGATGCTGGTTACAAAGAACAAAGCTGTCAGCAAGTGGATCCTGATGGCAAGGGCATGAGAGAGATCCTGGCCAGACATCTGCACTATGAGGGATCTCGTTTAGGTTGGATGGTAATGTAATGGACTAAAATAGGCATGCTATTCCCTCTTACAGATGTCCTTTTGTTGCATCTGACTGCTTACCTGGAAAATGGAACTTGGTGTCTGTTGAAGTATTTATCTGTTTCCTTGATGCTTAATGTTTAAGAGAATTAGATTCTCTTCTTTTGCTATGCTTAGTTCCTAGTTTTAGCCTATTGTTACTGCTGCTTCTTGAACTATTAACTGATCCAAGTAGAATCCAGATTCAATCAGATAAAAACTAGACGATTCATATATGCACTGCAATCCTATTTGTATTGGATCACATGTACTAATCTCAAGCTTTATATGTGGCATAGCCTCACATTGCTGCATGACTTGTTTGTAGAAATGAGTCGTCTCACGTTCATTGCATGTGCCACCCTTCATCCCCTCTCCGCGCTCCTTGCGTTAAATTCCAAAAAAACCTCTTCCTTCTCCCTTTCGATCCCCTGCTTTCTCCCCGGAACCGCCCGTCGTTCCCCTTCGAATTTACGATTCCCTGCCCCTCGCCTGCCGGCAGCTCCGACGATGGACCCGCTGTCCGTCCTCCGGGACTTCACGGTCCGAGGACCAGATCGTCCGGGTGGGGAACGAGTTCCGGTTCGGCTTGGAGCACGCGTTCCCCTGCTCCGCGGACACCGCTTACCGCTCCAAGCAAGGCAGCCTCTATACACTGGAGACCCTCGTCTTCTTCGTCCGACACCACCATCTCAAGCACACTGACTACCTCCAGTCCGCCCGCAGCCTCCGCCTCCCCGCCGTCACCCTCCGCGACCACAACCCCTCCTCGGCCGCACCTCCTCTGCCGACGCCATCGAATTCCTTCCCCCCTCTTCCGCCGCCCACGACGTTGAAGAGTGCCGCCCACGACGTTGAAGAGTACCGCCCCGACGACCCCTCCTTCCTCTCCAGCGATCCCAACTCCGCCGCCGCCGACCAGTCTAAGTTCCCCGACGAGCCTGACGCTAGTGTTTTTGATGATCGGAGAAGCCTCGAGTATTTGGCCATGATCCGGGCCCTCGAGCGAGGCCGCTCAAGGACCGGGAGGCCATCCTTGAGTGCAGCAACCGCGACTTGTACGGCGTCCTCGTTGCCTCCACCCGCCGCGAGGAGGAGCGGCAGTAACTCGAGTCGCAGCAGCGCAAGGATGGCCTTGTCGTCAAGACCCGCCTCATCGGATCCGACGACCGCGCCAGCGGGGACGACTTCGACGGCGCCGCCCCCAAGCCCAAGATGCACCTCAAGGGGAGCAAGATAAGGGAGGGGGTGCCCATCATTCTTGTGCCGAGCGCGTTTCAGACGCCCATCACCATCTACAACGTCAAAGAATTCCTGGAGGATGGGATGTTTGTGCCCACGGATGTGAAGGTGAAGGCAATGCAGGGGGCGCGGCCCGACTGCGTGACCGTGCAGAAGAAGCGGAGCCGGGAGCGGGCCGTGGCAGCGTATGAGGTGAGATTAGGATGTTTTTGTATTATGATATTCTTGCATTTCAAGTAATAAGAGTAAGTGATGTCAATCACCTGCCCTTTTCTAAGATTTCTGAAAGGTAGTATTTCATCTTTCGCTTGATTTTTTGCCCCTCTTCAACTTGGTTTAGTAAAATTCTTAGGATATTGCTATGAACAGGAAATTTGGCTGATCAAGTGCAATATATGTTGTTATTTCTCTGAATATGATGAATGATAATGAGATGCGTAGTATCATTCATATTTAACCGGGTTAAGGCTGATTTATATAAGATGTAAAGGAAAAGATGGTGTGAGCTCTTATGGGTATTGAAGCTTCTCTTTTGTATTGCTAAATTTTTGCAGTATAGCGTTTATGTCCCATGTCAACTAAAAAGATATCATCTGCTAATCATTGCATATTATTTGTTGTCTCCAATAAGGCATTCAATAAAAGGAGGAAGTTGGAATGGAGCTTAAACTACATGAGACAAGTCCTATGCTTGTGATGATTCTAGGCATACCCACATTGATTTTCGTTTGTTATAGAGTGGAAAAAATTAAGTGACTCTATGCACCAGCAGTCAAAATATTTCAAATATACCATAAGAAAAAAATGTAAAGGGTTTTAAAATGCAGTGTATGTGGTTGTGTATGCTTCCATGATCCCATGACTGTGCCAAATTTCCTATGTGCAGCTAGTATATGCAATTGGGCTGCATATGGGCTAAAAAGCTAGTTTGCTTAGCATTGTGCAGATTCATATACGGCAAGGTTAGCCTTTTGTTATTGCACATGCAGCTTGCTTATCATTGTGGCCACTTAAGTGACCCTTTTATCATGGTTCAACGACATGTGGCCCACTTTTATACAAGCCCATGTGAATGGGGCAGGATCAAGGTGATAGTTGAGTTGGATGTCGGTTTCAAGGGGACTAGATACATGTATGTTAATAATGTTAATATATTAATTATGTTGCAATTATTGCTACTAGGAATTAGGTTCTTAGTAGAAAGCAGTAACTATTAGATGTTATTGTTATTAATATTCCTATTGGTACCATATTTAATATATTTTATTATTTTAAAAAATTTAAAAATACAAATTGCACCTGTATGTGCTACCTGTATAACAGATATGCACTACCTGGTCTCTTGCTTACCACAAAGATACCATGTCCAACAAGATTACAAAAGTCTGTATGACTAGAACTTAAAGAAAAAAACGTATCAAGATTGATGCTTTGCTTTACTCATGACTCCTCATTCATGTTCATGCTTCTTTAAGCATCTTTTACCCCTTGCTAAGTTGTCTTTTGAGTGACAATCCAAATATACTATGTTTGCTACAACTGATGTGTAATATACCTTCAACCTGTATGAAAAGGGGTATTAGATGCACTGCATCATATACATGTTTAAAAATTTGCTTAATGATGAGTTTTTCTCTATAGTTTGCAATAATTGCACCCTTACGTATTCAGTGGATGTGATATCTGTGTTATATATAGATTATGGACACTTAGATACTTGTTCCTCAAGCTTCAACTAGGTTGTTGAGGATCTTTGTTCTTTGCCTTAACCTTTTTTCCTTAATTATTTTCCATGGCATTATGGAGTACCTCATAAGCTTTGTCGAGTTGAGGTATCTTGGTCTGCCTGCATGTTACTAAAATGTAATGGAGTGGAGAAATACCTTTTTAAGCTATAAATATTTCAATTTCTTGGTATACATAATGCATTTCCATAATTTTTATAACTGAAATTCCATTGACATGCATTATAATGATGCGATCTTTTCAATTATTGCTTCAACAGATTTAAGATTTGACAGATAAAGAAAGCTTTATGCATTTGCATTCTGTTTTCAAACTTCATCTCAAGAAATTACCCTGCTTAATAGCTTTGTGTTTAACCAATAATTAACTGCAATTGCATGCTAGCAGTCCCTCAATATCTTACACTGTCTGATGTCTTACCTGGATAACATGAGATAAGCATGGATGGTCAGTAAAGTGATAATCAAATCTGATGCAGTCATTGAGTTTTATGTGCGAGTTGAGGATGATAGTCTGGAATCTGCAAAGATGGTGAAACAGTGGAATGTGAAGGTTATCTCCGTAAGTTGATCCATGAAAGCCCTTTTGTAGTTTGTCAATGAGTAATTTTTCTACATGGCATTCATGGTGCAGATTCTCCCTCCTCCTCCTGCTACAACTAAATCTTTCTACATGACATTCATGGTGCAGATTAGCAAATTTAAAAGGCATCAAGATAAAGCTGCAGCACCAGAGGTCTGGGACTGGCTGGAATAGTTCAGGCTGTCATGCTCTCATGCATGAACTGTTTTAAACCCCAAGAAAATATTAGTAAGCCTATATTTGAGGTTCTTAGCAGCACAAATTCCTTTGTCCTGTATTGCTACCTAAGATCAAAAGAGCACTTGAACTAGAGAAGAGTAGCCATTGAAATCTTGTTTAATAAATACTTTACAATATAATTGAGCATCCAGCTGTTTGATACATGTGCTTTAACAGATGTGGCTCGCTTGGTGTACTGCTTCTTTTTTGTTTCATTCCATCAAACTCTATAGTCATCTTTATCGCATCAACACTGTAGACATCTATTTTCCTACTGAAGATAGCAGAGGTCACAGAAAAAGGTTATAGCTGGAACCAAGGAGATGTCATTATTTACTTAAGAACAACTTTAGCAAAGTCAGGCTCCAGAACAGTGCAATATTGCAGGCTATATATTTTTGCTTACTTTCTGGATGGTAAATTTGTTAATTTTAAGTGCAAGGTCATATGAATGAACTGCTATAAAATGCTCTGTTTTAATATGGAAGGCAAACTACAACACTAATAGCGGGTGTGGAGGAATTTAGAAGCCTTGATTTCTCTAGGGAGTAAGTACATTCTGATCATGATGATTATTTTAGACATCATTTGTCTTCAGAAGCAATGTGCAAGGTTTAAATTTTTTGTAGAATTGCCATCAAGCTTATACTATTCAGATAATGCAAATACAAATGGTTAATTCATTTTAGTTGAGGTTATATTAGTTGGGAGTAAAAAACAATGACCCTGTTCAAAATGCATTGGATTCCTTATGTTATACATGACCCAAACCCCAAAGCCTGCAACCCATCCACCTGGGTTTGCATCAGGCCTTTAGCCAAACCTGACCTGGATTGACCTAAAGTGATCAAAAATCTAGATCTGGCCCATAGTTGTCTAGTTTGTTGCTTCACTTAGTTCAGGTTTGGCCTGTGATTCACAATTTTCTTTTTCGTTAATTTTGAACTTGGCTTGCTTGGTAAAGAGTGAGAAAATTCTTTTTTATACATTATATGAAAATAATAAATTATACTGATTTCTAGAAATTACTTTGAGAAAATGAATACAATGCATCAAGATACATAGAACTATTCAACAATGACATTGTAGGAGACACTTGGAGAGGAGAAATTTGGCATACTCAGTAATTTAGTGAAAACACCTTCATGAAAACTCCTGGCCTGCTTATCTTTTCTTATTAGACTGAACCATATTCTAATCTGGTTAAGTTTGTAGCTTATATTTATTCTGAATTTGCTTATAATTTTGTCAAACCAAAAGGAAAGGACCGGCTCTCCCTTTTTGGGATGCAAAGGGGAGAAAAGAAAGTATCCTTTTATTATTGCGACAGCTTTCCATTCTCCTATTTGGTTAGCTCATACTAGTGAAGAGAGCAAGAAAGTATCCTTTTTATTATAGCAAAAGCTTTCCATTCTCCTATTTAGTTAGCTCATATTAGAGAAGAGAGTGATAGTATCCTTTTGCTTTCTCTTGTTTGTATGGATAGGATCTCCTATGCACATTTTGTATCTCCTTTCCAACCAAATTATTCATATCTCCTCTTCTAAACTAGGGATTTGCACCTTTCTTCCTCCATTTTTGCTTATTTTCTTTAAATCTCAATCAAAATGACAATGGGCTGGTTTGAAATTTAAATCTTATTTTTGAGAATGGGATCTGGTCAGTGATTGGCAACCAAGGTGCAACCTCTAGATTTGAAAATGTAGCTCATTACTTTTCTTGGTTGGATATAGATAATGGCATGATAGATGTGATGAGGGTCATAAAATAGGATTGTTAGATGGTGATGCTGCAACTTTTAGCTACTATAAGCCCAACACATGTCTCCATATTGTTGGTTTGCATATTTTGGCTGTAAACACGGTGCCTGCTTAATTGATGCAGATCCAGATAAGCGAATGCCTGGCTGTTGACAGTACAGAGGAGGCAAAGGGAGCACCATTGGGGCAATGGCTGCAAACTACTGTCAGCACTTATGTGATATCGGCATTGTGCAGCCAGGTTCCCAGGGTGGTGATTAAAGCCTGGCAGTTGAGCTGGCAACGCACCTCCATATAGCATGGTCACTTGGATTATGGTTACTCATTACTTTTTCTGGCCTTCAAATTTGCATCTGTTTTGATGATAGAGAGAGCGCTGGTGGTATTAAGGGTCTCTAAGTCGAGCATGGATGGGGTTCAGCCTTTAATATAGCTTTAGTCCTCGGATTTTGCAAATTCGAGAGGAAAAAGGGCTGAGATGTTTTAGTGTTTCTTATAATGCTTAGGGATTTTGTGCTCAAATAGTAAGTGCACTATCATCATTTGCTACAGAAGCTTTGAGGAGTTGGTAAAACCCCTGATATTTTTCTCAAATAGAATGATTTTATCTAAACCTTCCATTGTGCGTCTATTACTCGTCTCCTTTTGTTTTTGGCTTCTGTCCTGTCTTGGGGATATGTAATCTACAATCTGTCCAGTGTTTTATTTCAGAGTAACAGTCTATTTCAATGATCTAATCAATAGATAATAGAAGAGTATGAACAGTCCACCAAGCTGGTACTTCTTTGGTAAAAAAAAATCAGTTCCTAAAAGGAACAAAGAGTTAATCAAACTGGTATCTATGTAACAAAAAACAATCTAGTGCAACTTACAAGCAGTCTTTGCCAAGCCAAAAGGATTAAAACACAACTGGCCTGCAATCAGACATGTGGACAGGGAGGCTAGCTGAAGAGGAAGCATTAAAATTGGAGACGTTGAGTTGGTAGAGGATGCCACACTTGCCATGGATCTTCTTTAGTCCAATTCCTTCTTGAACATCATGACGCATTCAGGAACACTTGGAAGGATGACATTCTCTGTCTTTGTAGGGAAGCTAACTACCAATTCATGGTGCAAACATTCTTGTAGTACTGTTTCAATGATGGTCGGTAAGAATTTAGAAAGGAGGCAAAGATATAATTTCCATGCAAACTGCTATGAAGGGGAAAGTTCGAGATGTATCCATCACTAAAAATAGGGTTGTTTTGAATAAAAATAATGGGAAAGAATTCTGTGTTGATACCATATGTTTTGTTGTCAAAGTACACATATATAGTTTAGATCATCTGATCATATGAAATGTCCAAGAGGTCAAAGAGCAGTGGATGACACTGTAGAATATCTGTGGTAGGGATGTTATGGAGCCTATCCATAGGCCTCATTTTGGAAATGTCTTGGTTCAGGTCATCAGGTCAGGCCTATTAAGAGTTTTGCATAAGTTTTGCCCAGGAGATATCAACATAGGTCCAGCCAAACCTGATGTGGCTTAGATTTAGTAAACCTCAACATAATCTGTGCCTGAGCAAGATCAGGTCGACCCAAATGGCTCAGAATATCAGACTTAGCTCACTAGCATATGCATGCCAAAACATAATGTACAGATGGGCAAGATTAGGTCCAATGTTTTTGGTTGAACTAACTTGGTTTTGGAATGATTTGTTTCTAAATTTCATCTTGGTGTTTAAATTCTATGACAAGTGAAGCAGGTTTTGTTATTTGCCATTGCCAAACTGTTCGTAGCACAACTTTGGCATCAAATCCTTGAGGGTTGATATTAAGTCAAGGAGTTTTTTTGAATGTTCTCAGACTTGGATGATTCCCTACTCCTTTTTGGGGAAGAAAGACATGCATTTAGGCCATAAATTTTACTTCTTTTGCACAAGCTAAGATGACTGCACCAAGGTAGGATGCATCATGGAGCAGATGGTGGTGTCAAATTTTGAGGTTGTAGCTGTCATGGTATTGAAGTATGTGTTCGCATGGCAATGCCATTCATCAGCAGTGGTTTCTATAAAGATGTATTTTGTTGAAAAAAAAAAAAAAATGCAGTTAGTCATCGTCATCGTCATCATCAGTGGTTGTATTAAGAAGGTTTTTTCTTTTTTTTGTGGGTGAAAACAGAAAACATTATGGGATGACTATGCACTTGGAAACTGGTCTGGCAACTTATGCTTTAGCATCATCGTCATCATCATTGCAGGCCTTACACAGGTGGAACAAACTTTCTTTTTCGATTGAGACCCTAAGCAACAGAGATGCTGTGCCATCAGCCTCAGTGCAGAGGTATGGTGGATGGCATGGGGGAGCTGCTGATGTCAGTGATGTTGTTGGGGCAGGGGACGGTGTTGATGAGTTAATCTGTACAATCTGATCGCTTGCCTTGTGTTATTGCACTTATGGAATTGTCAAGCAGGAGCAGAAAACCCATCGGTGTGCTACCGGTATGCACAAAGGAACTGACTCTTGGGGTATGAGATGGGAAGAGAATGGACTTGGGGAGAAGGGGATGACAGATTTTTATAGGAGAGTAACTTAGTGCATTAGTGTAGTTTGTTTATGGGTTACAAATTTATAATCTATAAGAACTAGCTGCGTTCAAGTAGCATCTAAGAGTGATATGAAGTGGGTGAGGCTTCTTTCTGCGCAATTAGATTGGGTAAGTGGATGAAATGAGTAATATATGGCATTGGATAAAGGTGATGTAGGTCATGATTGGGTAGTGGGTAGGAAGAAGAGTTCTGGAAGAAAGAAAGATTGATTAAGGGTTGGACTTCAGTCAACCAAGGCCACCATACTGCCAGTTTGAACTATCAATGGGAGGATCGGGTGGGTAAATAATGATGATAGAAGGGAGGAAGCTTCGGATTGCCTCTCAGACACTTTGAGACCTAAATTGTAGAATTATGGGAACTATTTTGAAGGAGATTTCAGCCTTTGTTTTGTGTTGGGAAAAATCAATGGAAGACCTGCTAGGTGGAAAGGCAAGACTACCGGCCAAGTGTGGGAGATTTATAAGTTTTGTGGCTTCTTCGGCTCTCTTGGCCCTTTCTCTGCTCCCATAGGATTTTAGGGCTTCTGTCTGCACTTTTTATGGACACTGGACTATTGACCACTTTCTGTTAAACCTACAAATAATCATATAGTCTGAAGGAGAATCTTGGAGCATTGGATTAAACCTTTTTTACCCCCCTTCTTCCTTGATGTTAAACCTGTGCTCAAATTTGATAGTTAAAAAATGTGTCGCACGCACGCACGCACGCACAGATTGGCCTCCAGCCTCCACTTAGAGATTTCTCTGGAAGTTCATGAATTGCGTCAAATTAATGTGCGTGGGCCTGGGACCCTTGTCTTTAACTTGAAGAATTATACATCCTTGGAGGAAGAAATCTCTTTTGGTGGGAAATATACCTCAAGAAAGTCCCACCTGTTCACAGACACCAGCAAGAAAGCAAAAAGTGTCAAACGTTACAAAAGAAGTTGCATGCCAGTCGATTGCAACGTCAAAGCTAATATAATCTTGTAAACGTCGTCGATCTAAGACGCATGTCGACCCAAAATTTTATAATCTAATTTAAATCTTTCATTCCCTCAAGTAAACTCATTTCTAGTAACTGAGCTTGCCCAAGGTTAGCAGCTTCCATACTGAAATTCAAATCTACCCTCTGTCACCTAATCAATCTCTTTGCCATTATAAATACATACTCTCCTCCCTCCCTCCCTCCAACTCCATTCCAAGCTCTAATATCACCGATTTCTCCACTTCTCCACTCTATAACTCCATACTCCACCCTTGGAAAGAAGGAAACATGGAGAAAGCCAGATGCTTCAGCTTTGCAATCTTGGTATTAACTGCCATCTTGACGCCGCCTCTGGTCTCCGGTCAGAATGCCAAGGCGTGCGCGGGTTCGATCCGTAGCTTCACTCCATGCCTGAGTTACCTCTGGGGCGCCACCGTTGGTGTTGGCTACCCATCCACGGAGTGTTGCTCAGCTCTCGAATCGCTCATCAGCGTCCGCATTGACTGCACCTGCCTCATACTCACAGGGAACGTCCCCTTCAAATTCCCTTTCAATCGGACGCTTGCTATCTCACTTCCTGCCATATGTGGACTGATGTCTGTGCCCCTCGAATGCGAAGGTTTGATGCCTTCTTATGGCTTTTCGAGTCATTTTGTTATTAAGCATATGTATAATTAAGGTTCTAAATCTTGTGCGGGACAAAATTATCTTAATTTTTTCTGAGAATGAATTCCATTTCATTCCAACACCTTGAACAGCAGATGATGCCACATGTCTCACAAGATGCAGCAATTAAGATACTGAAATGTTAGTAGAACAGTTCTATTCTAACATTGGGACCTAAACTTCGTTGAGATCTAAAACCTTACAAATGATAAATTATTAAATTCCAACCTCACATTGCACGAATTTGATCTATATATAAAGTTGTTTTAACTACTCAAAGTTCATACATCATACTTGTTCTTATACAGTGATTATTTTTTTCAAAAAAATAATTTCACAGGTGCAGCGACGACACTTCCTGGTCCAGGTGCAATACCATCTCTCTTTTTTTTTCTTGTTTTGGGGGGGGGAGGAATTATGCTAATAAACTTGATGTAGGCTAACTGTAGTTGGTCTTTGGCAGGCTCTGTCCCGTCTTCACCATATCTGCAACCTCTACGTAAGTTGCTCTTCATCACACTTGGTTTGATTCGATCAGCTGTATGGTGTATCTTATGAGTGGATTGATGAATTAATGGTGCACCAAAATATTGTCATTTGATCACGGATTGATCCAAAGCCAATGGCTATGACTGCACTGACGGCTCTTTTTTTAAAAAATTTTTTCTTCGTGATTTCTTTGCAGCACCTATGCCCTCGGAGTCAGCACCACCATCGCCGGCGCCATCTCTACGGCAGCGATCAGATATACTGCCACGGAGGGGTTTAGCCAGGGGGGACGACCCCTTGTGCTGCTAGGTTCTGCCGTGAAGCTTTCTCAAATCTTCTCCAAATCGTTTGCGCTTGGGCTTTCAGTTGTTTAGAAATTAGAATGTGCTCAGTGGCAATGTAAGGCGTTCGTTGTTATATATTTTATTAAAGAGTGAAATGGTCAAGGGTTGAAAGGTCATAATATCATTTTCTTATTCAATGAAAAGTTTGATTGTTTATTTTAATCTTGCCATCACAATATTATTTACTATTATATGATATTTTCATTTTATTTTCTAGCTATAATTTTTTTTGAAGAAATTTTAAATATAATCATCATTCTATTATAATTAGGCAAATTGTACGATGCTCGTTGATGTTTTCGGGTGATGCCTTAGATAAAGAAAAGTTCAAAAGCACAAGAGGATGGTACAAATGATTAAAGGTATTGAATGAAGTTCTTAAATGAATGGAATTAGGATTCAAAAAAAAACTTTAAAAAACACCGCCCGTCTTGGACTCTTATAGTTAAGAGAGACTTTGGTGGGTCAGGAACTAGCCTTTATTTCAATTGATTCCTGGGATCCTATTTAACCGGTGGACCATTCCTCCACTCCATCAATGGATTAGTCCTGCATGAACAGTCCAGATTCATGCATAGGTTTGAATCCTCCTGCTTCACTACGACTTATAAATAAGAGACACCGATTAAAGCATGGCATGGAGTGAAGATTGTCATCGAGATTTCAATTTTCAAATCTAATTTTGAGAGGAGATTTAGCAACAGTGATTTTTTTTTGGATGTATAGCTCTTTGACAACTGTGATCTTTTGGATGCGTGGCTGTGCTGGCATCCTGTCATTGGGACTTTGATTGTTAAAGTTTCTAGAATCTCTGTTGACATTCCAGAGTTTTTCTTGCAAATATAACAGCGCAGAAGGAAGACTTTAGAAGTGGATCATAGACTTACCTTCAATCTTTGAAGACCTGGTCCGGACTAAGCAGGTCTGGGCTAATGTTCAGGGAGTGCCAGTTCCTAATATCTCAAATCACTTGCTCAGCACGAAGACTCGGAAACTCTGTTCTCATCTCGAGTTTCTGTTTTCGGGATTGATATGCAACCCTTTTATAGGCTACTGTTTCTCTTATCTCCATCACCATCGCTTGTTAAAAACATCACAGAAAGCGATTGAGGTAAACGAGAATAACACAAACAAATGAATAGTTTTATCTACTAATGGTCTAACTACCATAAATAAAATTATACTCTGCCAAGGAGCCAAGAGGAAAATATTATTAAATAAGATTTTTGACAACTAGAAAAGATGGTTACCATGCACGCATTGATGTTCCGTGCAAAGTTTTATTCTGCTATGAACTATGACAGTAATCTTAGCCAATAAGCCACCTTCTTATCAAAAAAGGCTTACAGCAATTATCGTTGTTAATTTTCCAAATGTTTGCCTTGAATCCGTGATGCTATAGGCTACTACCTTTTTTTTTTTTTTTTCTTGATCCTAGTATGTGAATGTAAATTCCTTCTCTCAAGATGCTTCTTTGGATCTTCACTGCACCTTTCTCAAATAGTGCTGAGATTCTTGATCACTTTGTTTCCAGCTGGTGTATGATTACATTGGATTTCTTAATTTTCCATGCTTGATCTCTATCATCCATAACAATACATCGACAGGAATGCATATCTCACATGACACCTTGACCATGTTTCAGTATCTACCTGGCTCAAATTCTTTCCCTTCATCAACCAGTAGAAAATCCTCTCAACTGATTTCATAGATTTTTTTTTTTTTTTTTCAATTTGACAGCCAGTAGAAAATCCTCTCTAACTGATTTCGTAGAATTTTTTTTTTTCAATTTAAGACAAAAATATGATCTGTAATCTAATTAGTTACGCCAAGCATGTTCAGAAGCCTTGTATTGCCAGGGTAAACAAAAAAATACATGTTGACCATGGTTGACATATATGCACTAAAGTGCAGTGGAATATTTAATTACAATTATTGCCTGAAAATGGAAGACAATAAACAAAGATCCAGTTGTCCAGTCACCAATTAACTAGCAAGGATGATTTCACCTTTAGATGGAAAAATAATGAATTTAGTATTACTGATGAAATCAACATAATAAGACGGCATGCAAGGGCAAATTAAAGCTTGGTGCAGGCACCAATGACAGACTGGCTTGAAACATAAAATAAAATGGTTCATTTCAAATTTAAAAACAAGGTTTGCAGATATAATCTGATTTCATAAGATTCATCTTACACTGTCCTAATGGTTAATACTAGATGATGACAATAAACCATATCCAGTGACAACTTTATGATTGTAGGAACTACCACGTGTAACTGATTTCACTTCACAAAATTAATATGAAATTCAGATTTTGGGGAATACATATCTTGCTCAGCTTCACTGAAGCAAAAAAATAGTACTAATGGTTCAACATCATGGTAGCTCTTGCAACAGAACCTGAAGATGTTTCAGGTTAAATAAGTTTGTTTGAGAATAAGTCACTAATTGCTTTTCGAAAACAAACATAATGCAAAAGGAAGAAATTGCTCAACAAATGAAATTCTGTATAGAAATGTGAAAGATCACTAGTTAAACTTGAAGATGTTTCAGGTTAAATATGTTTGATTTCAAGTCACTATTTGTTTCTTCCAAAACAGACATGATGCAAAATGAGGAAATTGTTTGACAAATGAAATTTCATAAAAAACAGTGAAAGATCACTAGTTAACACACTGTCATAATAAATTGTATCTGAACCACATTCCATCCTCCATTCCTCACACAGAATCAAGCCATAAGGCTCATTCAAGAGGAAAAAGAAATAATCATCTTAAGCTGCAGCAACTCCAGCATCTTTCACGGATTCACGCCAGGCGTACTCCCTTGCTCCATCCTTGTCGACAATCTTGATCACAAAGTTTGGTGGGGCCATAACCAGTCTAGATCGTATTTCCATTATGCACTTATCCACCAAATCAATTGCTTCTTCTAATGACATCCCGCTATGATAGTGTCTGTCCATCATTGATAAGGAAAAGTAGGATCCATAACCAAATGCACCCTTTTCAATTTTGTGCAGAGTTGCAATGTAATCAATGTAGTAGAGAGATGGACCAATATCCTTGTCATAACCAGCCAGTAGAATATTCACAAAATATGGATTCTGGGAAACAAAAATTCAAAAGGTTTACCATATAATCATGCTCATATAATAGCTTAAAAGTTAAAATTTAAACAATTGTCCCAATGCATATGGGACTTCTTTTTTTTTTTGTTTCACACTAATAGCACGATATCAGACTGCATTAGTGGTCATAGACTGTAACCCCCTTGGAGGTCTTACGTTACTTCCTGGTTCCTGATTGAGCACTGAGAGAACTTGAGAGGACAGAACAACTAGGCCTTCATCTGTCACATATCAAAATACAAATGCCAGAAAAGGTTGCCCGTCTTTTATCTGATGTAGGATTGAGCCTGTACTGTTATCAACTTTTTTGATGTTCATTTATAACATGATGATAGGAATAACTGATACTGGTACCATAACTAACAACGGCAGCAATCAATATTATCACAAACTTTCATGTTGAGAATTGAGATTGATATCATAATACTGATAACAGACCAACCAACAAAAAAAGAAGCTGTTTCTCATAATAAGTGCAAATGTTGGTACTGATACCATAGTCTTAGCATGATGAATTATTGATGCTAATCTAAGTATCAGAAATAGTCACAATATAATGCTATTAGTAATGCTTTATCAAAACTAAAGCTAATGAATAATAGCGCTGAAAATGGTAAAATTACTAATTTCACATGCCACCCTTATATCAACCATGCTACTGATATATACATGTACTAAAACCAAGTAGTACTAACAAAAATACCTACACTAAAATAAATACTTCTGGGGAAAAGGCTTTGGTAGGGAGCATAAACTCAAACTGATAATTCATAAGAGAAGAAAAGTACTTGAAGAGGTTGCGTGGTGCCACATATACCTAAGAGTTGTGAAACCACTAGCAGAGGTAGTTCTGATATAAGCCTAAAAAATAAATGCAAGGTAGTTCTGATCTGCATAAATTACCATAGTTTTCTTACATAAATTTTATTTTCTAAAAAATGATTTGCTGTTGCATGCAGCTTATCTTATGCCCATGCTAGCAATTATGCATTGATGCACTTGTAGGAAGGTGAAAAGACGCCCAATTTTGCATATAATGTTAATATGAAAAGCAAATTACTTCAGAAAAAGGACAGAAGAAAAACACTATGGTCATGATACATGTGTCATCAAGATGTGTATAATAACACAAATATCATAGGTTACCTCACAACTCAGACTTTAGAAACTTGTGACTTATCATTTTGAACAAAATTGTATATCAAAGCCAAATTAATCCAAGTCACTCGGCTGGATCTTGTAATGGGCAAAGCTACGGTCCAGATACACATACAATTTTGCAGACAGACACAGGATTTGTCATTTACCCAGCATTTCAAATATATCATCTTCCATGCAAGTATTGAATCAGTCACAGCTTCATTTTTCTTTTAGTGGGATGCCATAAATCAGTGAATACGATAGACTCATAAACTATGCAAGCAACAGATTCAGAACTCACACAGGAATTTCTTTGCATGTATCTCAGATAGATAGCAATGTCCGTCTCATAGGAACTTTCAAATTCTTACTGTGTCTAACGTCCTTTTTTTTCAAGTAACGCTTTTATTCCTTGACCCAGCTAACTGGGACATAGACTGATGGTTATGGTTATGGTTTCTACTCATATCTATAGAATTTATAATGCAAAATAACACTAGTAATTTAACTTTCTAAACCATATCTAATTCTCAAAATAAACAAAACCCAGCACCAAAACTCCTTGACATATGAAGGCTGATTCCTTAACACCATCAAATAACTCAGAGCTCTTCCTTCCAACAAATTTTTACAGCACATGACACAATGCTCAAACTCAATAATCATACCAAGCAATCTTCTCTGTTCCCATACTTCTGTCAAAAGAAACATTGGGCTATTTTCTCTGCTCTGCATTCAATTACAGATTTATAAATCAGGAATCATAGTCAGTGCAGATGCTTATACCAAACTCTGCAGAGAAATTATTCAGCTTCAGAGAAAAGCCTTACATGAATCAGGTTTTCTCAACCAGGAAAATCTGGAACAAGAATGCATACAAGTTCATTAGAACTGAAAAATTGTAAATGAGATGCCCAAACTCAGAGTGATTTGGGCTCTTCTCCAAAATTATACTTTAGCTTTCATGATATGCTCTGAATTTAAGCTCATACAAAGCAAAGATTCATGGCATTATAGCATTACGCCACGGGAGATGAAAGATGATGGATGCATCCTTCCATTTATCACAGTACATTCTCCTATCTTAGAGGATATTGTTTGGCAAATATTGCCAAGTATGTGACAGGCAGATCATAAAGGCCCTCAAAAGCTTCATTACTAGGATGCTTTTAAGTCATGGCAGGATGGGGGTATCCCAGCTGTCCCATTCCATTCCCATAGGAAAAAGGGGTAAGGATGGGGGGTACGACTCCGAAACACATCACCCAAGAAAAGAAGAAGAAAGAGAATGAAGGAAAGAAAGCCAGAAAAAAAAAAAGAAAAGAAAAGAAAAGAAGGAAAAAAGAAGAAAGAAAGGAAGGAAAGGAAAAGAAAAAGAAATAAAGGAAGGGGGAAGAAAAAGAAAACAAGAAGGGAAGAATGAATGATGGGAATAAAGAAAAAGAAAAAGGAAAGAATAATAGAAATAGGTGAGGAAAGAATGAAAAAAGAAACAAAGTAAGAAAGAAATAAAGGGGAAGGGGGTTCTATCGGGATGGCCATCAAGATGAGGCATGAGGTGCCTTGTTCTATAGATAAACAGGGACACCCCTATGAGAGCTAAAACCTTGCTTCTTGGTGCCAATATTCTAATGATTCCACAAATATACTCCTTAATATGCAAAGTATTTCAAGCCTTTCAGACAGTGTGAATGTGTATGGGTGACAGTTAGAGTGAGAGAGCTTGTATTTGTCATTGCAAATCTCATTCCATCTGTATGAACCAATATAGCCAATATGGAGACTGCACATCTTGACGTGCATTATGAACTTAATGGAGCAATCAAAATTACATAAATCAAACTTGCTCCATTTAAATTACTAAATGGTCCAATAACCAAGGTGCTTGCAGTTTATGTCATTGAGAAAGAAAAATCAAAAACTTAAGCATAACTAAAGAATAAAACCCTGATCAGGCCCTTTTCTCCTACAAAACCATACAAGACATACACTGAAATTAATTGATATGCATAGATGTTGTCAAGCATCTTTTTTGTTGATTCCAACAAATATAACTAAAAAGAAGTATGCTCTGCACCAAAAATAAATTAAAGACTTAAAATGAATTGGATGAAGTGCAAGAAAGAACATATAAAAGCTTGTGCTCACACAGGTAGATGCCAACCATGGGAACAGATATTTGAAGACCAATCTAAGAAGCAAACAAAAATTGATGCAATAACCTTTTCTTGATTGTGAGTATTTTTTGTGCTTAAACAGCATCAAGTGCTACCAGAAACATAATTTTTTATTTTTCTTTTCATGATCTTTACATAACAAGGATAGAAACATTCCTGTTTGTTAATTGTATTACAGGATGAGGATGATAATAATTGACTATGTGACAAAAATCATTTTAGACAGCCACATATAATTTAAGCTTACATGAGTTCAACCACAAAAATAGGTATGGGAAAGAAGAATCTATAAAAATGTGTTAGAACCATAAAACTTCATACACAGTTTGAAAGGGCTTTCTCTTAATAAGGCAAGATGCAATCCTCAATCTGTATCGGTTAAGCTACATAGATTTTCCATTTCATAGAAGAGAAGAAAATTCACAAAGAAGGTGATGCAACAAACACAAAGAAGATTCATCTACTCTCTATCATCTATGATACCAGCACAAGGAGTGAAAAGAGATGACTTTACACCCATGGCCAAATTCAATGGTCAAGGTTACAATATAAAAATTAAAACATGGATATGATCTGCAAGAACTAAGGAGCCTATAAGAAGTGCACAAGAGGTAGAAAAAAGAAAAGCCACACCACAACATGGTTGTTCCTTCTAAGATTTGTGGCACCATCGACTTCAAATCTAAACTCCTGACCTCTTTGTCAAGGGCTTCATCTTTGAATTTAACCCCAATCTCATATGTTTTTGAGGCTCCTCAGTTATGCATTGTCATCCAAATTAATAGTTCGAATGGCAAAATTTCATGTTTTGACCTTGGGATGACTTGATGCATAGGGAAGGCATCTCCCAAGACATAGGGAAGGGATCTATGCACATCTAGTCAGGACGTCAGTAATAACTGCATTTAGTTCAAAAGAAATTCCTACAAGACAAGAAAACTAAAGGCCCAAAATCTTCAACCTATAGGTCCTTACAAGATCTTATCCTGTTCCAATAACTTTGAAACTGATATTTATGTCAAAATTATTATACTATCACAAGATTTAAAGCAAATCAGTTTTACATTAGTTGTAAAGATTTCATGATGAAATTACTTTTCAATCGAATTGTTAGGATGCAACATTTGAGCATTAGGTATTCTCAAGTGATACTTTGATCGAACAATTTGGATTGTTGTTATATTGATGATGGATCTTAAGAGAAAAAACAAAAAGAGTTTATCACCAAATCCAAATTCAAAGGCCACATTTTTATTATGAATACATTTGAGATAATGGGAAAAATCTCCAACTCCGTTCAACATGTTGGTATTCCAAATTAAATTGTAAGTGGATCATTCATGCCCAGTCCATTTTTTATAAATATGCACCTTGAAGATTGAAATATGCACTCATAGTTAAGTAGCTAGAGAACCACCACAAATAGAATTTGCTTCATATTCTTCGTATTGAACTCCTACAGGCCATCCATCAAAAATAATATCCTTCGTATCAGTCAATTAATTTTAAGTTCAGAGTCAAAAATATAACCTCTTTGGCTCTTTTGTAAAAGATCTCAGTTATAGTCCAATGATACAGATGGGGAAATTTGTCTTCACTTGTAGTACACAAGCAACTCTATGGATATCATCTTAATAAATTCCATCTTCTATTGCCTGCCATTGAACATCAACATCCAGCAAAACCACATTATAACTATTCAACTTCCTTGTAAATAATCTTTTATTTCTATCTCATCCAATAAATAATATTTTCTCTTGGCCTAAGGGAAGCAGTTTCCATCACAATACATTGTAATGGCAATAACCATGTCCCCTTATTGTCCATCCTGCTTTCACATGAGGAGGAGAAAAAATGAGGGTCTCAAACCAGTCCGTTCAGTCAAGCTGCAGTTGTGTTCTCCCTATTCTAAAGAATGGCCATTCAAGAATGACCCATTCTAAGCTCTTCTTCCTGTGTTCACTTGTCTTTTCCATCTCCCCTTCCCAATCCTCCTCTTCCTCAACCTCTCCTCAGCACCATCAGCTTGATCTCCTTGACCCCATCCACTATGTCGCATCCTTCTTACATCTCCAATGCCTCAACTTCTACAACATTTTCTTTACCTAGCCCCACCTAGAACCCATTTTCTTCATACTCTTCTTCAAAGATCTTGTGTTTGGCTCCCTGCAGCTTTCTATTAGGTGAAGTCAAGACTTTGCATGACTTGATTTTGGTTCCTCCTAGTTTTCGAGGTCAAAGAAAATAGAGAATAGTGAAGAGATGATGAGAAGAAAAAATTGAGGATCTAAGAGTTTACGAGAAGCTTCTAAACTGGTTTAGAAATCCCATTTAAATTGGACCAAACCTACCCATTCAAGAAGCAAATTTTTTTTCCAATTCAAAAGCAGGACAGGTGTCGCCTTATATGAGGAGGAAACCATTACTGCATTTGCAATGCATCACAACCTAAACTACTTCCTGGCTTAGGAAGTCAATATGAAAACAATAGGTACTGCCTTTTTTTATTGAACATTGCAGCAGTTGTTTTCCTTTAATGGTTACAATTGAGACTTGATGAGTAAGTATTAGAGTGAATGTAATAATCGTGATAACTGTTTTGAGGGAAACAAGTTCGAGCAATTTATATACTTACAACATGCTTGAACCACAGACACAGATTACATTCATCCATGTCAATATGTGCATATACTATTAATGTTAGAGACATAAGGGGTAGCAGTGAGGGGAAGAAGCACTCTAGTATGGGTGCAAATGTGTTTGTGGTAAAAGATGAGCACAAAGAGAGAAAAGTGATAAGCATCCAGTGTTCCCAAACACACAGGTCAGAGCATTTCCATAAGCAAGCAAATGAGAATGTTACCAGTAATAACAAAAGCAATCAAAAAATTAGATGCTGCATAAGGCAGAGCTATATAGAATAGTTTTGGCTCAAAATTTTCAAAAATTTAGAGAGCATAAAATAAGATGCAGCTCAGCCATTAGATCTGTGATATAATGGTTTTAAGGTTTATTCACTAGTTAACATTATAGCGCTTCAAGACAGGATTAATGGGATAGGGTAGAATGGAATGGAAGAAATGATTAATGGGATAGGGTAGAATGGAATGGAAGAAAGGTAAGAAAGCTGTAGCCTCCAATCCTCCATCTCTCATGTTTCCTATTAGCCTTTTCTCAGATATAAGAATGGCCTCTCCAGTACTCCCAGTTTCACTCTATGTCTTCGGCCTCTCAGATTTGATAACCAACAACAGTTGCACCCAGTCACAAATCTTAACAGAGTCTACAGTGACCAGCTTGTCTCTCACAAAGATGAGAATAGCAGCAATCCCTTTTCTACTCTCCTCTCTCTCTTTATCTCCCTCTCTCCAGAGCCTGCTACATCCTGATCCCCCCCTTCCCCCTCAATCTGTTTTTCATCCATTCAATTCTCCTTCTTAACCCCAATGCTTTGAAATCTCTTGATGAAGCCATTCTGAACAAGCTTATAACCGAGCCCAAGCAAGCCAAGCTTGACCTAAACTTATTTATTTTGGAGCTGAGCTCAAACTAGCATTCAGCTACCTTGTAATTGGCTTGTTTACACCCCTACATGTATCACAACATCTGAAAATTCATTAAAACATGTTTTTAAAAACCTAACCCAAAAGGAAGAACAAGAACCAAAGAACTTGGCCATCTCAAGTGCAGAAGCCATGTCTTTAACATCAAAACTCTCTAGAACTAAGGAGCCTAGACTCCCTTCCAAACCATCTATTCAATGATTGAACAGCAACACATCAGGATCGAAAGGAAGACCTAAGAAATTTGGTGAGTTGGAGGTCCAAAATCACCAATCTATATGTCATTGCAAAATCTTATCACTTGTAACTAACTCTGAACCTAATAATTATATCGAAATGATTAGCCTTTGTTACATCTCACAACATCATGCCATATGATCAGAAATGATCAAAACTTTTCTTTTATCCATAAACATGTTGTGACAAACTTAAAAATAACTTTATAATACAATTGTTAAGAAGCCATACATGAACCATGGTGTTTTCTATGCATGATCCTTCAACGAAAACATTCAGATTGCTTGTAACACTTATAGCAGGCCTGAAGACAAAAGGAACAAGAGTTTATAGGCAATTCAAGCTTTAAAATTAACAATTATGGTTGAAAACATTTAAAGTAATATGAATAGCCTACAAGGCCATTCAAGATATTGATGTTTCAGCTCCAAAAATTAAACTGGGTAGACTGTTAGTGCTTACCATTATTTTGCCATTATAAACATTGAAAATGTAATTATGGACTTGAGGTTCATTTATGAGGCTAGAGATCTACCATAGCAAGGATACGTACAAGTGGGAGAGCAAATGCATTATTCAACCCCAAGATATAAAGGCAGTCAGCAATTGATTCTAGTTCAAGCTGAATAACTGTTATACAAATGCACGTGGCATTTTATATTAATCATAAAAACATAGGCAAAGGTGTAGATAAATAAAAATGAAAACATGCACCAATATATGCACAGACCCAAAAAGAGTAAATATGCACAGACCCCAAAAAGAGTAAATTGAAAGGGAAAAAAGGAGGAAGACCTTTCAGTTGAAGAATATGCATCATCACTATAAGGAGCATGGTCACAAGGAAACAAGCACATTCACAAGCTAAGAAACATTTAATGAATCAGAGGCAAAAATCTCCAAAATATGGCCCAAAAACTTGGAGGGGCAAAAAAATAGAGATTCTATATCACAATTTGTTCACAGAAAACTCCTTTCAACTATTGGTATCCATCAACAGGAGAACTAGAAAAGCATTCATTCGATTTCCATAGCTTCAT
Source organism: Metroxylon sagu (assembly GCA_017589505.3). NCBI lineage: Eukaryota > Viridiplantae > Streptophyta > Magnoliopsida > Arecales > Arecaceae > Metroxylon > Metroxylon sagu. The sequence continues at coordinate 160,615 of JACVBY030000370.1, forward strand.
TTCATCCCATTTAGAAGATATTGCAATTTATCTTTAATGCTTTATATATAGTCAGCTACTACGCAATAAGTTTTAGAAAACAATTATGTATCTCAAACCTAGAAATCCTAAATGCACATTACAGCAAGAAAGAAAGGGGAAATATCGGATCACCTAAAATTATCAATATCTTCTTTTCAATCATAAAAGCATACCTATGTTCAACTAATATTAGGCTTTACCAAATGATTGCTTCCCAAAAGATTCATTTTTCAACAATTATACCGCATCATAGTGAAGTAAGCTAAAAATCATAAATTTGCTGGCTCTTTCTCCACAATAAATAGCAATATTAATTTATAACGGTATTGTGTACCAAGATCAAGAAAGAACCAAAACTCCAACTTTTCAAATAGAAAAACCCTAGAAAAGAGGGTGGAACCGGAGAGATAACCGCCTACCTTCCGGAGGGCAACGGCGAGCTCGCCGCGGGTGAAATTGGCGGCAGCAGCAGTGGTGAGGGGGATGCCGTTCCGGAACTGGTACAGGTGCACGTTCTTCTGGATGTATTCCGTGAACTGCACCCTGCCATCCACCATCAAGCCATCGATTGAGGGATCAACGAACAAGATGTAAAGAAAGAAAGGAAGAAAGTAGGAACGAACCGATCGCCGCCCTCGCCGGAGGCGCCAAGGAGCTTGTGGGAGTCGAGGATCATGACCTTGTCCTCGTTGGATTTGTGGACCAGGATCGAGTGGACGGCGGATGTGTCCGCCGCGATTAAGGCGAAGTCGCGGCCGACCAACCCGAACACGCACTCCATCGCGGGCGCCGGAGGATTTCTCTCGAGACGAACCGAAGAAGAGAAGGAAAGGAGAGCGAAGAAGAAGAAAGCGAACCGAAAGGCGTGCAGGTAGATTTGTAGCGAAGCAGGGACCCTTGGACTTGAGGAACAAGAAAAAGAGCAGGGATCCGGTGGTCTGGCGGATCAACCTAACGAGATTTCTTATACCCTATTGGCTACGGGCCAGCTGGAGTTTATGTCGTCGGTGTTACACCATTATTATTGCTTTTTTTTTTGAATAAATTAGATGAGGGGTTCAAAATGAGCTATTATCCTAATGTGCTAACACATAAAAGATATATAATTTAGAAAATCTTATCCTATATATTAAATGATCAAAAAAATATATTATTTAATATTTTAACTTTGATGAATAAGTTAGAGATAGGAATGGTAATGAAGCAAGGGGCGAGAGGCGCTCTCTATTTTCATCTTCATTCTTACTACTATTTTAGCCTCTCATATCCATTCCATTCCTATCCCGCCAATAAACATAGAATTTTTTCATGCCCATCCCCATAAAGGTACATATCCCCACTTACCTCATTTTTAATAAAGCTTTTATTTTTATTCTTAAAAAAATTCTCGTTCCATGAGCGTCTTCATACCCACCAACCCATCTCCATCCCCATAGAAATCCATATCCCCAGCTACCTTATTTTTAATAAAACCCTTATTTTTTTTCTTATGAAGATTCTCGTTCCATTAGCGGCACCATACCCACCAACCTTATTTTTAATATTCAAAATTTTAATTTTTTTAATACTAATTCTTAATTATTATATTTTAAAAAATAAATATAAATATATAGTTTCATATACCAGGCCAATAATTAATATGTTAACAGACTAAATTTACATGACCTTAAAAACTTGAATGTAAGTTAATTGTTAGCAGGTGAACTTGAGTTATAATTTTTTAAACCATTTTTTTCTCATCCAACATGGGACTATTCATGTATAGGGTTATTTTATAGTCATAAGCTATTTTACAAGAAAAATACATTCAACTATAAATTTTAATAAATATAAAGAAGGTAAGCGCATATGGTCTTAAAATATTTTAAGATTATATATGGGGCTATATTTAAGATATTAAAATAATATAATAGCATTTAAGTAATATAAAATATATAGAGATCCTGTGGTATAGAGATCCTGTGGGGTAAGAATCGAAGACCCCATAGGATGGAAAGTATCCTACCCATCCCCGTCCCATTCCCTTAGAATTTTTTCTATCTTTATTCCGATGGAAAGAAAAATTCCTCTATCTCTACCTTCTTTAAGGCAGATCCCGACGGGGATTGAGAAAAATGAAGAAAATTACCATCCTTAGTTGGGATCAAAAAATATACATGATTTTTATTGTCACCTCTGTTTAAACATAGCATATCGCATTTAATGGCTTATATCATCAACATGGAACCTTTATCATCTAATCAATATGAAATCTTTATCATCTAATTCAAAAATATAATAACTTTATTAGAGTTGAATCAAATAGGCTTTCACCTAATGTTATATATATATATATATATATAGCTGTATGTATGTTTATATATATGTATTTAGATATCTATACGTATTTATTGGTCAAGATCAAGTTATGTTAAGAGAGCTATATCTTTTTCAAATTAGGCTAAACTACAGTTTTAACCCCTGAACTTAGGAGGTTGTGTTACTTTGATCCCTGAACTTTAAAAAATTGCAAACCCGATCCTATACTTCCATTTTTGTTTCCCTTTGATCCTTACCGTTAAACAGGGCAGACGTCGTTTGATTCTATCCTGCGTGACAGCTGACATGGCATTCATCGTGGCGAAATAAAATAAAAATCCATTAAGGACCCGTTAACCCATTAAATGTTATCCAATAACCCATTAACCTCCTCCCCCCTCCCCCCCTCAAACCCTTACCCGTGAAACCATTACCCTCCTTCCCCTCCCTCCCACCTCTCCCCCGCCCCCCCTCCCCAACCGCCGCACGACCCCCGCCGTCGGCCGCCGTCCACCTCATCAAATTCCTCCTCTCATCCAAGAAGAAGGGACTCCCACCGAGCCCTCCTGCCTTTCCCTTCATTGGCCATCTCTATCTCTTGAAGAAGCCACTCTACCATACACTCGTCCGCCTTGCCAACCGCCATGGTTCGATCCTCCTCCGTTTTGGCTCCCACCCGGTCCTTGTTGTCTCCTCTGCTTCCGCCGCCGAGGAGTGCTTCACCACCAACGACATCACCTTTGCCAACCGCCCCAACCTGCCTTCGACGAAGTACTTGTCCAACAACTACACCACTCTCGTCACCGCCAGCTACGGGCCCCACTGGCGCAACCTCTGCCGCATTGCCACCATGGAACTCCTCTCCACCCATCGCCTCCTCTCCTCCACCAACGTCCGAGCCGAAGAGGTTCGCGAAATGGCCCGACAGCTCTTCCTTGATTCCAAGGGAGGGACCGAGGGGTTCGTCAAGGTGGAGCTGAAGTCAAGGCTATTCGACTTGGCGCTTAACATTCTGATGAGGATGATTGGAGGGAAGAGGTACAACGGCAACGACGCCGAGGTGTCGGAGGCTAAGGCGAGAGAATTTAGGGAGATGGTGGAGGAGGCCTTCTCACTGAGCGGGACTTCGAACCTCGAAGACTTCTTGCCGATGCTAAGGTGGATGGATTATCAAGGAGTTAGGAAGAGATTGGTGAGGCTGCGGAATTGGAGGAATGAGTTCATGCAGAGACTGATAGATGAGCATAGGAAAGGGAATATGGAGATAAAAGAAGAGGAGAAGAAGATAAAGATGAACATCATTGGTGATTTGTTATCTCTGCAGAAGATCGACTCGGAGTACTACACCGACCAGACCATCAGAGCTCTCGGGGGAAGACGGACGGCGGCGGGTTTCAAGATGAGGGAGGTGGGCGGCCGGTGGGCAGTCGCGGTGGGACGTATGCTGCAGCAGCGGAGGGAAAGAGGAGGAGAGGGAGGCGGGACGTGTGCTGCGGCGATGAGGGGGGGGAGGAGGGGGAGGCGGGAGGGGCTTCACAGGAGGAGAGGGAGGCGGACGGCGGCGGGCTCCAAGATGGGGGCGGCCGACGGCGGGACTCGTGCGGCGGTTGGGGAGGGAGGGCGGGGGAGAGGTGGGAGGAAGGGGAAGGAGGGTAAGGGTTTCACGGGTAAGGGTTTGAGAGGGGGAGGGGGGAGGAGGTTAATGGGTTATTGGATAACATTTAATGGGTTAACGGGTCCTTAATGGATTTTTATTTTATTTCGCCACGGTGGATGCCATGTCAGCTGCCACGTAAGAAAGAATCAAACGGCGTCTATCATGTTTAACGGTAAGGACCAAAGGGAAACAAAAATGGAAGTACATGATCGGTTTTGTAACTTTTTAAAGTTCAGGGATAAAAGTGACACAACCCCCTAAGTTCAGGGGTTAAAACTGTAGTTTAGCCTTCAAATTATATTATCGAAGTTTCGTACCAATGACTCAAAATATAGGAAAAGTCTATGACCTCTAAATTGCTTACAGATAAAAATTAATGTAATTTAAAAGACTTCTAATCTATGCATTAAGTGATTAAAATTTAGATATTTGAAATAATAATAATTATTAACCATTCAATGCCTATGCTAGAAATCTTTAAATTATTTGATTTAGAAATAGTGTGCATATATGTAAATTATGACTATTAGAAGAAATTAATATTTATATTAATATAAAAGTCATACAACATGATTAAATTGGTATTAAACGAAGAAGCAATTTTAAGTTCTTCACCAGTGTGAGAGTTTCGTTAAGGAGATCTTGGCGGACGAGAGGGACAAAGGTCGTCCCTCTTGGTTTGCCAGCGTTCTCCTGCGCCTTCCCCTTTCTAGTGAAATCCTTCACTGATCTCTGTCAAAATGTTCCTTTGGTTTCCAAACCCTATCCCTCCTTCTCCACCTTCTTCGTTGGGAATCCATCCTGATCCCTGCGCTCTTTTCCCAAATCCGGGCCTCCCAGGGCCTCATTCTAGTCAGAAATCTTGGGAAGGGCCCTGCGCCCCCTAGATATGGGTTCAATGTGGTTGGTGGGGTCTCATTTACCTCAACCATACCCTCTTTTTCTCATGCTCCTTCCCATCAGAAGAGAGTTATGAACATTAACTCTTATGCTGTCCTCTCCTTCAGAATCTTCTTAAAAAAAGTGAAACTAACAAAGACCCTTTTAAGAAAAATTCTTACCACTTTCTCCTATTGGAATGGAAAAGCTTTGCAAAAGGTAAGGAAACTCAAGCTCACGGCTTTCGAAAAATATCATCTCCTCTTCTTAACTTGATTGTGTAATTTTATTTTGTTCTAAATTATAAATAAATGCTTAGGGAAGGGCTTCCTTTCACTCCCAATTTTATGTTAAAAAAAAAGTTATTAATATTTAGTCTGAATACAACAATAAGTTATTGTGCAAAAAGAGAAAATTTAATCATGCTTGCAAAATATTTTGCACAGCAATAATCCAAGTCTTGTTTGTCATTTTGCTATATAAGATGGTATATACATCTTAAATTCAATAACATAAAAGGATTACTAGATTAGATGTATTTGAGAGAGAGCTACCTATTATATATTCTATTATCTAGAAACTTATTGAAATGGAGACAAAGAGAATCAATATAATTAAGTTTATTTTCTGAGAAAAAATAATCTAGTTTATTTGTATTAAAAAATATGGCTCACAACGAAAACTCAGGATTGCTAATAAATTGCAACAAATGTATGGACAAGGATTTAATAGGTAATAATCACAAAGAGTGAAATATTTTATCATGTCCAATTTTAGTAGGCTCTCTGCATATTATATTTTTATACTATTCGAGTTTTATTCAAGTTAAGCATACAAGCTCCGATCTTTAATGACTTTGCACAAATTGAAGCATTTAAATTTATGGTTCCATTTTAATTTTCATTATAGGTGGTTTGTGTAATGCGTATCTTAGATTCAACAACATGTCCATAGAATTACTTCTTCTTTTTTATTCTTTTTTGCTGCTTTCTTGGGAAGAACATGTCCACAATATTATCATTTATATTAATCCCTGGAACATCTAAGGCATTTTATAACTTGGGATAAAGATGGCTAGACACAGAATGGAATTAGTCAATATATTCAGTAATGCCATTCTAATGATTTGTCTGAAACGCTATCTATGAGCCAGCCTATCTACATCATTCTTTCCATAATATAAGATAACATCATTTCAAGGCCCAAACTCAGACATTTTGCTCGCATGACCATTGAGGAAATGAGGTAACCCTCACCATCAATCTCATCACTTTGTGATACATGGAAAGCTTAGGAATCAAGCAAAGCGCCTCCTCTAACAATAATGATCAAATTTAGATTTTCTTTACACTTAGAGAAATACTACTTATACTTTTGGGTAAAAAAGTTCTCGCATAAAAGGGCTGTGGTATTTTGTAAGAATTGATGCAGCTAAGAGCTCATGTAGCGGTGGTATTGATGGGATCAGACCTTTCAAGTGCATTCAAAATATATATATATATATATTTTATCTAACTTATGATACATTAAATGTGGTAAAAAATTACACCATTGGAGAAGAAGGGGAAAAAAAAAAAAACATATATCTTGATTACGAAATTTTCTGCTGCTTAGACTGAAGAGGAACTTTGCCTCCATGTTCTCCTCCTCAAGGTACGGATCTTTATTTGGCGTTCCAGGCTTCCTATTAAACTATTGCATGCACAAACTCACGTGCTCTCTCTCTCCCTTCTCATCGCTCACGAGTCATCAACGCTCTCTCATACTTATCCTAGTTAACACCCAGCAAAACTTGGAACGAACTCCAAGGTTGGTCGTCCCTCTCCTCCTCCGGGCGTTCCACCGGGCCAGGCAAGAACCCTTCCTCCCTCTGTGCATGGAAGACCTCGTCGACCACTCTTGCTGGCACATTGAAGGACAGCTCTTTTGCTACATTCTCCATACCGTCTAGCACGTTGTTCCTCCCTACACACAAAAATTGAAACCATTAAGACAAATAAACAAACCGCCATGTGAACAAAAGCCACAGTTTACACAAAGAAGATGGAAGGCAATTGCATGTAAAGACCTGCAAGGAAGTAGATCCGATTGTCTTTAGCGTTCATTCCGAAGAACAGCACTTGAAGGTTCTCGTCTCGAGAGGCGACGGCGACCACCGGGTGGCCGGCGGGGATCACAAACACGGAATCACGGGAGAGTTGTGATCTCACCGCCTGATAGTGTGCGCCATCTTGCTCCTGTTCCTTCTTGTGCAACGGGCCAGCAGTGTGAGGACAAACCATCTCAAAATAGCCTCTCCCTTCTACCACTAAGCCCACCAAGGTGGCCTCAGAGTTGTAATGAGGCGCCATCATCGATCCCTACGTTATATATAATTGGACAACGGTTCATTTAATTGTATCAAGCAAAAGAAAAGAAGACCAGGGCTAATAGAAACAACAAGAGTCGAACAGTGATGCTCACACGACTGATGTTAGCAAAGGAGATATCTAAACCGAGATCGTGGAGATCCCTGTACTCGCAGGCGTAGATTTTGTAGAGCTCCCCATGGTCGTTGGAATACCGGACACGATGTCGAATGCTCAGTAGACTGGTACCTGATCCCCGGCAACTCTTCGATGGCCCGAAAAACCAACCACCACTGGGAAATTCGCTCAGTACCTTGATCTGCTCCTTTGTTGCCTTTACGATCTCTCCCTTCCACTGTTGCCCAGTGAGTTTGTTCACCCTATCCATCGTGGTCTAAACGTATAACCACTTACATAAGTCTTCTATGAGCCACTAAATATGAATGAAAAGAAAGAAGCATCACACATTAGTTAGAAGATCGATAGAAGAAGAGCATACATTGAAGGCAGCCTGAAGGACTTCAGTGCTGAAGCTTCTGTACAAGCTCTCTGGATTCCTTCCCCCTGCACCGAAGAATTCCTACATTGCAAAGAACGTGAAGAAATCAACGGATTTTTTCTAAGAAAAAGAAAACCTTGAGAGATAGCACTAAAGCCGAGGTAGAATCTAGCCCTCAACCTTGAAGAGACCAGGAGTGGAGACGGGTTGGAGAAGCATGGCAATGCGGAGCTTATTGTTATCGTCGTTGTTAAATAGATACACCTGAGATCCTGATGAAATTAACATGATGTCTCCTTTTTCTATGTCGTGTGACTTCCGATCACTCCCCTTAAGAACATTTAGAATTCCTCTCCCTGTGATAAGCGCAACCAATCACAGTTAGCAACAGATAGAAGTAGGACTAAAGGAAGGTGATGCCAAGCATTACCTTCCATCACATAGAAGAGTTCCACTGCATCCCAATGTCTTGGCAATAGAAAAGTATTTGTGCCCGCCTCCAGGATCGCCAGCCGATACTTCTCGATCCCTTTCAAGAGCTCCGATCTCTCGGTGAACCTCTCGAGCACCTTGAAAAAGCCCTGCTCTGTCTTCGTCCGGTACTCGAAGCTCTCCTCACCAAAGTAGTATGGGTTCTGTTGATCCTCTTCCTTCTCTCTTTCTTTTCCATTTAATCCAGAGTACTTATCAAAGCAAATCTGCTCGCAGTTTTCCAGCAGCTGCCTGTCCTGGTGGTAAATGAAGCTCTCTTGGCAACTACTTAAGCATTCCTCCACCTTTCTCGTAGGTTTCGGCTTTCCAAAGGAGGAAGCGGTCAGGATGGCGGAAGAGAGGAGGAGGAGGAGGAGGACGGGAAGGAGAACATGGGATCTAGTTTTGGCGATCATGTTGGCTTTTCCTTTTTGTTTCACTCACTGTTCCGAACCCAAGTGTTTGAGGATAGGATTTATGGCCGAGAGAAAGAAGGTGGTAGTTGTGGTGGTGAGAGGAGTAGAAGGTGATGCGTGATCGCAGCCTACATCCATGCCGCCGTGTGTTAAAATGGGGCGACTTGGGGATAGAATAAGTCTGCCTCCTGGATCAAACACTACGTGGAACTCACAATATTTTTGAGATCTAATGACGAGACGGTGTGCAAGGGAGAGAATTCAGAATTGTTTGCCTGGTCTTTGGGGGTACCTCTCCACGGGCGGCCGTAGATTGCTCCAAATATGTCTTTCGTGTACCTTTTTATCAGGCTTTTTGAAATCAACTTTGATACACCAGTTCATCCAAAAAGATCTCGTGCAAGTATGATTATTTGGGATCATTTTGGTCGATTGTTGTATGCTTCAGCTATTCCCGTTGTGTCTACATCTGTGCCTATTGTTGAGTTAACTGGAGCTTGGCATGGGTTGGAAACTGCCCTCCAGAGTTTTCAAACTTCACACCTAATATTTATTGGAAGGAAATTCGGCAACTGTGACACCTTGGTTGGGAGGAAAGACATCTTGTCAGCATTCCTGGCTTCGAGAGTTGATTGACACCATCTATGTAACCCCAGAGTTTTCTTATCAACATATTTATAGGAAAGCAAATCTGACTTCCTTGCAAATTGTGCTGTGCAAGGGAGAGAATTCAGAAGTTGGACTCCTAACATGCCTCCTTACCTTTCTAATCCAGTCCGGGCCGGAGTGGTCTTCGTGAGGATGTAGAACTCGTTTATTATTGTTGTCAAAAAAAATGAAGGGAACAAAGGGCATCATCTTATTTTTACCAATCCTTTTAAAAGTTGTGGTTTATAATAAAATTAAAAAAATAATTTTTATTTTCTTCTACCAAATACATTTCCTAAAGATCAGAAAGTAGGAAATAAAAATTATTTTAAAAAAAATCGAAAACTAAATATAGACTGGGCCTTATTTTCTATACTCTCTATTTGGAATCAATTCTATAATAGAATTAAATTAAATTAAATTCTATTAACAGAATTAAATTAAAATGAATTTGTAATAGAATTCAGGCGTTTAGAATAAATCTTCGAATGTTAGAATTCAACTGAATTTTATTATTTAGAATGGATCAAAATGAATTAAATCTATAGAACTTTTAATATTAACCCTCTAAATAGTTATCTATCTTTAGCTCTAATCAAGTTGATGCATTCTGAGTATTAAAAAAAATATTAGTATGATATCTTCTTTGTTGGGAAGGTGTGGAGTTAGGGTTTATAATTTAAAGTATTCGGAAGAGTATGATATAAAACATAAAAGAAAAAAATAGAAAAAGAGGAGTAAGTGTTGGGAAAAAGTATTTTAATCTTCTTATAAATAAGTCTTACAAAATAAATTCTACATGCTTTCTTTGTTAAACCATAAATAAAATGTTTATGGCATGATTAAAAATACTAATCATTGCAATGGTTTCAAATGCTATCCACTATATCAGCACACGCAAACACAAAGTAATTAATTAATAATTATTATTTTTCCTTTTCTAGTAAAGAAATAATTATTCTTCACAACTATTTAGTTTCATTATTCATGCAATAATTATACTTATTAGATTCAAATCTCCAAGTTAATTTAAAAATAATATTCTATTTTAGGGAGAGTTCTCATAAATAGATATTACCATATTGTGTTTTTAATTTTTCATTAAAAAAAGTCATATATTTTTGTTTCCAAACAATCCAATTTAATGTAAAATAATAAAGTAATTGATATTAATTAAAGCCAATAAAAACTTGGATTAAATTATTAAAATTGTGTCCCAGAAATAGCTCTCAGAAAAGATCCAAACTTCAAATCCTAAGCTGGAATATTAGCATTGTATGCTTAAAAGAAAAATAATAACAATTAGGGTTAAAAAAAATCATGTATATGAATGATATAGCTCACATTTTATGCATATGATTTTCAAGAAAAATATTAAGCTTGATATCTATGATCCTTTCTCTATCAATTTAATCTTTCAAAGTCAATTGGTTGGTTAACATATTATTAGAGTTCAGATTAATTTGTAATCCCTTCAATTCAAGTTAATTATTTCCAATTATCAATTAGTTATCCCTCCATAATTGAGAGAGGAGAATAAAATGCACCTTTTCTTTGCTAGTTCCTCTTGGTCTTGAGTATTTATCCCATTGACCTATATATATATATATATCAAAAGATATTTTCATGTATTCGAGGGTAGAAGTCCTATCAAGTTTGAACAAATGAAAAATATAAAAATTTCATGAATTTTCTTATAAAAGAGAAGATAGACCACTCAAAGAAAAACTAACAATTGATTTCTTTTGATTGACAGCCATTTCGTCTATAAACCCTGCTAATTAATGAAACTTTAATTCTCGTCCTATAAATACGTGCAACATAGATATAAATTTTATGCACGTAGGATGACCATCCAAGCATGCTCAGCCCCTGCTGTGCAAACGATACGCTGCGGAGAATTCCCGTGCTGCAACTATTTATTTAGAAAAAGCGATTTAATGCGGGAGATTTTTTTTTATTATTTTTGTAAGTTGACCAAATCGAAGCACTTCATCGAACACGTACACACACGAACGATGAATCGCTCGTAAAGTAAATTAAAGCAAAAGCTGCAGCTACAACGCGAGCGGTTCATAAAACAGCATGACCGCCAGGAGGTCTTTTATTCCAAGGCACCTTAAAAGTGCTTATTCTAAAGAGATTTACATCACTCCCACTACTGTAACTACTCTCGAACCCTCATACATATTATACCTCGCTCTGGTACTCCCTATGTCTCTAGTTCTTCCTTTGTTCCATCTTAAAAGGCCGCTCTCTCCCTCCCCTGCTCGCGTTCCTTCGGGCCCTCCAAGAAAACCTCCTCCCTTGCGGCATTCAAGACCTCGTCCACGTCCCTGGCTGGCTGGTCAAAGGATAACTCCTTAGTCATCCTGTCCATCTGTTTCAATATGTTATTCCTCCCTGCGATTCACCACAAGAATTAAATTCCTTTAGAGAGCCATATAATGGTATATGTGCCTAAATAAACAGCTAAAAACACTTGTAATGGACTGGCCCTCAAGCTTGATACAAGTCTGCGAAAGACACCTGCAAGCCAGGTCCTCTGGTTGTTCCTGGCATTGATTTCGAAGCACAGCACCTTAAGATTCTCATCGCGAGAAGAGACGGCAACGTGTGGGTGGCTGGTAGGAACGACGTACGTTGTGCCACGTGATACCTCGGATTCGACTCGTTGGTAGTGCTGGCCCTGTTGTTGTTGTTCCTGTTGCTCCCCTTCCTCCCCGCGTCGTCGTTCCTCCTGACCCTGTTGTTGTTCCTCTTCCTCCCCGCGTCGTCCTTCCTCCTGGCCCTGCTGTTGCTCCCCTTCCTCCCCGCGTCGTCGTTCCTCCTGACCCTGTTGTTGTTCCTCTTCCTCCCCGCGTCGTCCTTCCTTCTGGCCCTGCTGTTGTTCCTCTTCCTCCCCGCGTCGTCGTTCCTCCTGACCCTGTTGTTGTTCCTCTTCCTCCCCGCGTCGTCGTTCCTCCTGACCCTGTTGTTGTTCCTCTTCCTCCCCGCGTCGTCCTTCCTCCTGACCCTGTTGTTGTTCCTCTTCCTCCCCGCGTCGTCCTTCCTTCTGCTCTCTAGACAAGTGCGGGCGCACTATCTGGACGCGGCCTTTTCCCCCTATCACAATGCAAATCTTGGTTGCCTCTGTGTTATAGTAAGGTGACATCATGGCTCCCTGCCAAACAATCGCCATATAATTATCTTCACAGTCTCACTGAAACAAAGAGCGAGAGAAGAGGGAGAAGGAAAGCCAAATTACCTTGGTGATATTGGCGAGGGAAACTTGGATGTTGAGGTCCCCGAGCTCTGGGTAATCAGTGCGATCGGCCTCTCTTAGCTGTCCGTGACGGTTGGAGTGGGAAGGACTCTTGTCAAGCAGATTGAATGGCCTCCTCGATTCGCCGAAAGGCCTATACCGACCTTCGGAGACTTGGCGGATCATCTCCCTGATCTGCTCTTGGCTTGCCTGTATTATAGCTCCACCCTCCTGCTTCCCAAAGAGCCTCTCCAGCTTGTCTTCCGGTGACTAACAGATAGACCAACAATAATTAATTCACTCAAATCGTAAGAACTAAGAACAATAACTAATGCAGCATGGATATTTGTGCAAACAATTACATATGGGTTTTGTTAACCAGTGCCCTAGGCACTCGTTAAGCCGCATCTAATATCCCTTTATCCAGTTGTTCATGAGAAATAAAGGAGAAAAAGGAGGGGCGTTTAATGTCTCAAATCGTGCATATCCTCACTGAAGGCATCCAAATAAGATCATCTGCGGTACAAATTTTATGTCATCCTAAAGTACTAAATAAATTTGGGACATTAAACGCTTAAATGCCTCTTAAAGTCCCCCCTTTTTCTACTTTGTTTTCCCTGCAAAGCTGAATAAATGGGTATTAAGTGCCTCCTTAGCGAGTGCCCCCGGGGGCACTCGTTAACAAAACCCATTATATATATAAGAAAAGAATGAGATAAATAGAGAGATCATGTATTGTACATTAAAGGCAGCTCTTAAGACTTGCTTGCTAAAGTGCCGGTAAAATGACTCGGGGTTTCGTCCAGCAGCACCAAAGAACGCCTGCACGGGCACAAAAGTCAATCGTTAGTAACTTAGATGACTTGCAGAGATGTGAGCGGCAGATGTGTATATGTGGGTGACCTCAAACATGCCAGGAGTGGCTACGGGCTGGAGGAGCATGACCATAACGAACTTCTCGTTCTTATCTTTGTTCATGAAAGACACAATTGATCCTGCGGGCAACCTCTGGATGTCTCCCTGGTGAAGCTCATATGTCTCCCTATTATCTTGGCGCAGAAGAGTAATGATTCCATTTCCTACAGATCATCACATATAAATAACTATCGTTAGCCTGTGTATGAATCGGGAGGAGGGGGAAAAAAAAAAAAAAAAATTAAACAACAACGACAGTAAAAATATGCAGGAGTGGATGCTAGCCTTTTACCTCTGGCTACGAAGAAGAGGACCTCTGCGTCGAAGTGGCTTGGGAGCACAAAAGTATTGGGATTAGTCTCAAGGATGGCAACACGATAATTGGCAACCCCTAGCAAAAGCCTGGATCTCTCCAAGAAGTTCCTGATGACCCTAACATGGCCGCGTTCGGTCCTGATCCAGTGCAAGAAGCTCTTCTCGTGGAAGAAGTAAGGATCGCTCCTTCTCCCCCTCTGCTCCCTTCCTTCCTCTCTTTCTTCTTCCTCCTTTTTCCTTCCACGACGCTCTCTGTACTCCTTCTCGCAACGCTGCTCGCACTCTCTCCGCTGCCTGCTCCTCTCTTTTTTCTCCTGGCACTTCCTCCGGCATTCCTTTAACCGCTTCTCGGGATCCTCTCTTTTACCACCATGTTGGCCTCTCTCCTCGCCTTGCCTCCTCTCCTCTTGGTACCGCTGCTCGCACCGGCGCTCGCACTCCCGCTGTTGCTGCTTACCTTGTCGGCTCTCCTCGCACTCCCGCTTGCACTGCTCCAGCCGCTGCTCGGGATCTTCAGCCTCAGTGGAGGTGACCGCCAAGGTAGCGAAGAGAAGGATGGAAAGGAGAAGAAGGAAAGAAACGAAGGATCTTGGTTTGGCCATCAAGGCTGGCTATTGCTCGTACTCACTCGCTCACTCAGATAAGGGAAAGCTCGACTGGGACGATGAGGAGAGGAAAGAGTGGGGATCTATTTATAGAGAGAGAAAAGGTGGTGGGCCTTGAGAGGGCGGGATAACGTGGCAACCAGGCCACGAATGCATGGCTACGTGGACGCAGGATCCGCTCATGGACAAAACGGCTCGCCACGTCCGGACGTTTGATCACGAGATCGTCGACGATTTCCTGAGCGAGGTCGGAGATGGAGGTTTGTACGCGTGTGGCTCTCGTCTCCGGCGAGCTGCACGCGTGTATCTCTTGTTGTCTCGTTCAGGCCGAGACGTCCACGTGTTACGCTAACGGACGGAGTATCGAGCTTGGCTTCCGTGGGCTGTATCTGGCCGTTACGTCGCAAACGATTCGCTCTACCGGGGCCAGCGGAAGGTGCCTACACGCGTGATGTTGCATGATGCCCTACGCCTACACGCATCCGATCCTTTCAAGCCACTAGCCTTTCGCACGAAGGCTTCAGCGCTATCTAGTAGCCGCATCCAACCGAACTCGTGACCCGCTGGCAGGACGCGTGGAAGCAGGTTGGAGGCAGCGTCTCAGCCCTGCATGGTTGCCGCTTTGTGCCCAGTTACATTGCCGCCATCTTTTCTCTCTCTCTCTCTTCATTGTGAATTTTGCTAGATTAAATTTGAGCTGGTGTTCCATCATGGGACCCGTGGTCCTTTGCCCACGTCACCGATGATTGTGATGAATGGTTGATACCAAAAGAGCATGACTCATCGGGGTCTAAGCAGAGGTGCAAATGCAATAAGACAGCAATTATGTTATACATATCTCTGTAACAAAATATAAAGACTGCAATAGATGAAGCAATACCATTCGATAATCAACTTCACCAACATAGCAAAACATGCCACTGCAATATACGTAGCCTTTACGCTTAAACTTAGACTATCTATAAGAGAAAATCTTATCCTAAAATAGATGATTTTTTTCCTCCCAGCTTCTCTCTCCTCTTCACCTTCATTAGCCATAAGCTGCAAAACCCCTCATTCTCTTCCTTCTTCAAGCTGAAAGATTACGAAGTCTACCCTTAGCCCCCTCAATCTCTTTCCATCTTAAGCATTGAAAAGCTTTAACTAGGCAAATCCTCACAATAATGCTAGTCCAAGTGTGAAGCTCTTTCTCACAAAACTGAGCTGACCGAGTGCTATTTCAGTTCTTAATTCATCATCTTTGTTGGAACTTAAGATCAAATTTCGATGCTATTATACATATATATAGTTGAACTTGACCATATTTATATATTACTAAATTCAAATCCATTTACTATCCCATCATTAGATTCATACGAATCTTAAAGCCAAAAAACCTCATGTTAACCACCATTGACTTCTTTGAAAAATAAAAAATCTAATAAAAGTAACAAATAAATGCAAATATGATGAAAATAAATGCTTACTCTTTTGAAAACGATGATAAATACTAATTTTACATAATAAACACTAACATATTAATAATAAATAGTTAATTTAAACTGATAAATAAATTAGATGAGTTGCCCAATGTGTTGAAAGAATATCATTCTATTTGATTTATAAATTACAAATTTTTCTCTAGTTTGTTCCTAATCTTCTGCTCAATCCCCATCATTCATCCAAATTATACGGTGCTCCTATTTTCTTGTAAAATACATATATGCTCTTGTAGATTCTATTATTCACAGCAGTACAAAAAGTCAAAAGCATCGTAATATCTACATTCCAAAAGATCTCCATTGCACATAACTGTTTCTTTAGCCTTACAGCTGCTGCATCATAATCACCATCATGAACCTCTAATCCGACCCATATTGAGTTCCATTCGTTTTCAATCATTAAGATATCTCAAGGTAGAAAGTCGAAACCAATTAAGTGAGGGGAGTCCCCACGATAGAGCATGAGTTTCTTTCGTTTCCTTTTATTTTTTTGGTGTCTATAGGTTTCTAAAGCCAATTTGTAGCTGATATGTCCGTGAGGGTCCTGACTGATGCATTCTATCTCACTCCCACTCTAATTCTCGGCAAGGCTTCTACTCACATGATTCTCAAAGCCGATATTACAAAATCAAACACACATCAATTCTAATACTTACCGGCAATAAAATTCTTTAATACAATACAAGAATTTAGCTTTTAAAAGAAAACTTGTCCATTATATTCATGCTGCGTTTAAGGCTGAAATGAGTCGAATCAGCTTTTGAGCCAATTTGGTCTCGATCCGATTAAACCTGATCAAATCCGTATTTAAATACTCAGATTGGATTAGGTTAACAAAATTAAATCTGATCTAAATTTGAAATTAGATTTGGATCTTATATTTTGTGACCAGATTCACTCCAAACTTGATTTGTCTCGACCTATAAAATATAAATCTTATTTTTCTTCAATCCAATAACCTTTATAAATTCATTGAATGAATTTTAATTTAAACTAACTTTTATTTTAATAACTAAATCTCCTCCCATCTTTTTATAATAATTATATTTAAATGTTTATATTTTATTATTTATTTTGATAGTTTGTTAGATATAGTATCTTTATGTATGTTAATAAATATTTTAAATATCATATTTAATAAACTTAAGGATAATTATTTAATTGGACAGAATTAACAGTTTTTAAATAAAAATTTAAGTTTTAGTTGATTTCTTTTATCTTATTTAAATTTTTTAATAGTATTGCCCAGCTAAGCAACCCAAGAGGAAAGGTGAATTGGGTTCCTTTTCAAATTTTAACCAAGATGTGCAATACTTGCAAAGTTATAAGAGTGGGTGAAAGTGAAATGTCAAACTTAAAACATACAGCAATAACAGTGGAAGGCACACACAAACACAAAGGTTTATAGTGGTTCGGTGTTAACCCTTGCACCTACATCCACTCCCAAGAACCCCTTGAAAATTTCCACCACAATCGTTCTCCAACAATTACAACCTAGCTTACTTAGCTAGCTTCTTATTTCCAGGCACAAGAGAGCCTTTACAACTACCAATTAAGGGTTTGGCACACCCCTCACAAGTTTCAACCAAGTTGAAACTCAACAAGATACAATAAGAAACAAGTTCAACAAGAATAGCTCCTTAATGAGCAAATAAATATAATAAAGTGCACTTTACAGTTTTGAAGCCTTTTTTCCTTGAATGAGCTTCACTTCTTTGAATGCTGGAGTTAAGAGCACTTGATGAAGCTTCTGGAGTGGTTAGTGGGAGCTTTGAATGGGCCTCAATGGATTTTCAAACTTCAGCTACAGTGATTTTTGAAAACTGGAGTAGGCTGAATTTTCTTTGGATTTGGCTTTATAAATCTCTCTTTTTCTCACTTGTAATCCTTCAAAAATCCACTTAACTTCATGCTAATCCATCCCATTAACTTGTATTTATAGTTGGTTGAGGGATTGGACCGTTGGAATGGCCATTTCCGAACGTTGGAATGTTAGAACTAGCCGTTGGGCAAGTTCTCAAAGTGTTAGTCGGCTCCAGAGCGGACTAACCTGAGATTTTTTCAATCCCAGGCAAGGTTAGTCGGCTCTAGAGCTGACTAACACCACAGTAGTTGGCTCTAGAGCCGACTAACATGGGTAAACCCACTGTTTTTCCATCAGAAGTCGGCTCTAAAGCCGACTAACATGAGATTTTTTCCATCCCAAGCAAGGTTAGCCGACTAACACCACAGTAGTCGGCTCTAGAGCCGACTAACGTGGGTAAACCCACTGTTTTTCCACCAGAAGTCGGCTCTAGAGCCGACTAACATGGGGAAAGGCTCTGTATGGCCACAGTAATCGGCTCTAGAGCCGACTAACCCATGAATTTCTTCTGTAAAAATTTTTGTGACACATTTTTGACTTGTTAACTCACATGTGGGTCGGCCAAGGGCTCCATTCTTCCATTCCAAGTTCCAGTAGTTGCCGTAGGAGTTGACTAATGTCTTCAAAACTTGAAAAATTATTCCATGGACTTGAAAATTCATTGAATCAAGGAAACTTGGTGCCATAACTTTCATAATTTGAACTGTCTTCACTTGAGAACATTGCCAATTATCTGAGATTTGCTTAATCTGATCTTGAATCATCTTTTTCAGATCTTGAAACTCTCTCTCTTGAACCATAAACTCTTGGTGACTCTTGTATACCTGTAAATCACATTGATCTACATCAAAATCATCAGTAACTTAATTATTTTGTGATCATTAAAATCAATGTGAAGTCAACAATCTTTCCCTTTTTGATGATGACAAAACCATTAAGTATAAGATTAAAATAATAATTTAAAGCAATGCAGCATTGAACTTAGCACAAGGTTGAGAATATTTGGCTCATATCAGGAGAAGTTTCTAAGTCAGTTTCAAATGTAGGTTTTGTGCCAAAAATCTCAAAAAGAGTGCCAAAAGTGAGAGTATGAGTCAAGAGTTAAAAATTTTCATCAGATTCTTTCAAAAACAATATGATATTCATTTTTTATGTTTTGAATCCAGAGAAATCAGATTTTTGGTAGGATTTATGATGAATTTCAACTCAAAAAGCTGAATTTTCAGCAAAAATCTGAATTTTTCATGAAAAAGTTAAATTTTGTGCCAAAATGATTAAGTTCAGTGTCAAATTCAAAAGTTATGTGCTGAGAATGAAGATTTATGCTAATAAACTTTGTCTTTATGCTGAAATTATAATTTTGATTCTAAAAATTTAGAGTTTCGATGGTTAAATCAGATTGTGCCAAAAGCGTGCCAAAAATCTGTATAATGTGTCGAAACTTTAGTTTTTAATATCAAAATTTTAGGAAAAGTTTTCAAACAAAGCTCAATTGTTTTAAAAGAAAGTAAGATGAAACTAACAAGTTTTGTCTCCCCCTTTTTGTTGCAAAGATTCAGAAAGATCATTTTGTTCTTAAGAAGGTGAATTTTGTTGAAAACATTTTTATTCTTCTCTTCCTGAACATATGCTCAAATTGTTCCATTTTGAAACTTCGAAACTACTTAAAACATAATGAAACTTTTGAAACATGATGTACAATTTATAAAAACTTGAAAAACTTTACTGAAACATGATGAAAGATTTTTAAAACTTGCTGAACCATGATGAAAAAATTTGCTGAAACTTGACAAGAAAGATCCTTCTCCTTTTTAAATGTGTGTTTACCCTCTTTAATCTTTTCTTAGCCCTCTTTAATCTTTTCTTGGGTCCATTCTTCCTCTTTTTGTCATCAATCAAAAAGGAAGTGAACGATTAAGCACTTAATTTTATACATCTCATCCTTATAATTCAATATTAAAAATTTTCATGACAATTGAAAGATCTCTAATTTAAAATGGAAGATTAACATGACACATTTCATAAGAAGAAAATTTCATACACAGAATTTTAAAAAGAGCATTTCATTAAATATAAAATTTCATATATAGACTTTCATACATAAGAGTTTCATACATGATTAGAATCATAAACATTTAGTTCTAATACAAATATTTCAATGCATAGAGATCCTAATACATTCTAAACACAACAAGATAACCTAAACTATTCCTCATCTGAGGATACAACAGATGGTTGAGCAGAAGATCCAGAACCACGTCCTTGTGGCGGAGGACGATAAGAAGCATGAGGTGGCCTGGAGCGGAGGTGAGCAGATGTGAAGCCAGGCTGGGGAGGTGGCTGAGCAGGATGGGTAGGTAGCTGAAATGCAACTGGAGCAAGTTGGTCACTGATGGTGGAGACCAAATGGTGAAGAAGACCAATAGACATTTTTAGTCTCTTAGATCTTCCACCAAAGGTCACAATCTGAGCTTTCAGCTGTCTCACTTCTTCAGCCACACGGGCTAAATCCTCAGAGTCACGGTTAGATCCAGATTCGTGACCTCTCATCTCATGCATCATCAGCCTTCCACTAATAACATTTACAGAGTGCTTCAGCCTGTCCAACCTCATCATCATCTGAGTCATGGTCTCATTTACAGTATAAATATGAGGTACCATAGTAAAATTATCTGTAGATGAGCCACTATTCCCTGAACTTATGCTGGAGAGAGCAAATGACACCTTCCTGACAATGTACTGCAACTGAACCTGACTGAGCTCAATAGATGTCCTCTGCGTGCTGTGGGCTCCTCAGGTTGCTGCCTAGTGCTTGGTCTAGCCTCCTCATGTGAGGAAGAAGATGGACCCTCAGCTACAGTTGGCTCATCTGCCTCTACTTCTCTGCCTCTTCCTCTGGTCGACCGCCCATTAATCTTTACAAATCCCATTCGGCACAGAGAGTGATCATTATAAAAGTCCGAATAGTGCAGTTTGGTGGATTCCTCACCCTTCAATCTTACTCCAAAATGCTTAAAAAAATGAGCGAGAAGTATACTATAGGGAAGAGCAGATTTGGCTCTATTGACTGTTTCTCTCTACACAGTCAACATCAACTCAGAAAAATCATAAGGGATGTCACTGATACTGTGATACATGAGGGTCAGATCCTTTTTAGTGACCAGGTTGAAGCTACCAGTCTTAGGAATAAAAATTCTGAAGATTATATGATGGAGTAATCTCATTTTCACATTTAGGGTATTGGCCTTCAAATGGTCTACACCCTCTCCATCCTCAATTCCTAGAATAGTCTCAATCCTGTGGGCTCTATCCTCAGAAGAATCCTGACAGACCCCACCAACAGGTACTCTCAAAATATTCCCAATATAGGCACAATCAATCTCAATATTGACACCCTTCACTATGGATGAAACAGAGGTAAAATCAACAGAGAGATTCTGATAAAACTCTCTTATCAATTTTGGGTAGATTGCAACCTCTGTCTAGCACATTAAGCTCCATCCCCTTTGTTGAAGCATCCGCCCAATAGTGAACCGTTCTCGGGCAAGAAATCCAAAATCCATGATCCTTCCATTTGAGATAGCTCTTGTGGACAAGGATTGGATGCCAGAGAACCTCGAGGGAGAGGGCACGACAGGGGCTTGTGTGCCTCTCTCGAGGGAGCTCTCCGGGGATTCATCTTGCTGCATGCGGGGGATTCTCATCCGTGGAGCCATAGAGTAGGGGCACTAGATCTGGAGGAAAGAAGGGATCTAAAGAGAGTGGAGGGAGGGATTTAGAGGATTCTAGGCTTGGGGAAAGAGTTGGGAGGAGTTTGGGAAGAAATGAAAGAGTGGAACACTAAGAGACACTAGGCCCCTTTTAAAAGCCGAGAGTTTCTTAGAGTTTGTCGGCTCCCATGCCGACTAACATGGGGAACATGACGCCAGGCCTCCAGAAAATCCAAGAAATTTCACATAAAAGATTTTTACAAGCAACATATGTTATGGGATTATGAAGAGGGGTCAGTTGGGCTAATTGTCATGATTTTTAATTATTAAAAGCATGTCTAGAAAAAATTTAAAAAATCAATCTATGTAGCTGACTCATTCTAATAGGGGGTCAAACATGCCAAGTTCTCTTCTAATTTCATAAAATTTATTTTCATCAAGGGGTTTTGTAAAAATGTCAGCTAATTGCTTGTCAGTACTAACAAATTCAAGTATTATATATCTATTTTGAACATGATCTCTAATGAAATGATGCCTAATTTCAATGTGTTTGGTCCTAAAGTGTTGAATTGGATTTTTAGTTAAATTAATGGCACTAGTATGTCACATTTTATGGGAATGTCTTTAAGTTTAATGTCATAATCTTCTAATTATTGCTTAATCCATAAGATTTGAGCACAATAACTTTCAGCAGCTATGTATTCAACTTCAGCTGTAGACAAAGCAACTAAAGTTTATTTCTTGCTAAACCATGAGATTAAGTTAACTCCTAGAAATTGGCAAGTTTCACTAGTTAATTTTTTATCAATTTTACTACCAGCAAAATCAGAGTCTGAATAACCAATCAAATCAACAGTGGATTGCTTAGCATACCAAAAACCAAGATTTTTAGTTCCATTTAAATATCTTAAGATTCTTTTTACAGCATTTAAGTATGTTTCTCTAGGATTAGCTTGAAATCTAGCACACATGCATACACTGAATAAAATATCAGGCCTACTAGCAGTTAAATATAAGAGATATCCTATTATGCCTTTATAAAGCTTTGAATCTACTGATTTACTATTATCATTCATATCAAGTTTACAAGATGAGCTCATAGGGGTACTGGCACATTTAAAATTCTTCATGCTAAATTTCTTCAGAATTTCTCTTGAATATTTGCTTTGGCTAATGAAGATTCCATCTACATTTTATTTTATTTGAAGTCCAAAAAAATAGTTGAGTTTACCCATCATGCTCATCTCGAACTCTCTCTGCATGAGCTTAGCAAAGTCTTGGCACAAGATTTCATTAGTGGCACCAAAAATGATGTCATCCACATAAATTTGCACAATAAGCATATCATCATTTTTTCTTTTTATAAATAATATAGTGTCTACATTTTCTCTAATAAAATTGTTGCTTATCAAGAATTTGCTTAATCTATCATACCATGCCCAGGGTGCTTGTTTCAAACCATACAAAGCTTTGTTCAATTTAAACACATGGTTTGGATGTTCATGATTTTCAAAACCGAGTGGTTGTTCTACATAGACTTCCTCAACAATATATCCATTTAAGAAAGCACTTTTAACATCCATTTGAAATAATTTGAAGTTCATGAAGCATGCAAAAGCAAGTAATAATCTAATAGCTTCTAATCTTGCAATTGGAGCAAAGGTTTCATCAAAATCAATGCCTTCTTCCTGATTATAACCTTTAGCTACCAATCTTGCTTTGTTTCTAATTAAGTTTTCATGCTTATCCAATTTATTTCTAAAAACTCATTTAGTGCCAATTATGGGATAATCTATTGGTCTATCAACTAGGGTCCATACATTATTTCTTTCAAATTGATTTAATTCTTCATGCATTGCATTTATCCAATCAGGATCATTTTTAGCATCATCAAAACATTTTGGTTCAATTTATGAAACAAATGCTAAATGATTACATGCATCTCTGTAGGAGGACCTAGCTCTTACTCCTTGAGATGGGTTAACAATAATAAGTTCTTTGAGGTGATTGTGGACATACCTCCATTCTTTTTCTAAATCATGTGTACCTTGAGGTTCAGCTTGTTGGAGTGTTTCAGTGCTATCTTCCTGATTACTTTGTTCATTTGATCATTCTTTCTCCTTTAGAGTAATGTCTTGCATTCCTTCTTCAAGTAGACCTGCATCATCAACTATATCCTTCTTCCTTGATGAAAGTTTATTAGTTTCATCAAATACTACATGAATGGATTCTTCTACCACTAATGTTTTCTTATTAAATACTCTATAAGCTCTACTATTGGTAGAATATCCAAGAAAAATTTTCTCATCAGATTTTGCATCAAATTTATCAAGATTTGATTTGCCATTATCTAGAATAAAACATTTACATCCAAAAACATGAAAATATTATATGTTTGGTTTTCTACCTTTTCAAAGTTCATAGGGGGTCTTTTTCAAAATAGGTCTTATTAGAGCTCGATTCAAAACATAACATGCTGTATTGATTGCTTCAGCCCAAAAATATTTTGGGAGATTGCTTTCACACAACATGGTTCGGACCATTTCTTCAAGGGTTCTATTTTTCCTTTCAACAACACCATTTTGTTGAGGGGTTCTAGGTACACAAAAATTATGGTTAATTCCTTTTTCGTTACAAAAACTTTCAAAATATTGATTTTCAAATTCTTTTCCATGATTACTTTGAATAGATGCAACTTGAAGACCTTTTTTATTTGTTATTTTTCTGAAAAATTTTAAAAATGCAGAAAAAGCTTCATCTTTGCTCGCTAAGAATAAAACCCAAGTAAAACAAGAGAAATTATCAATGATTACAAAACCATAACGTTTACCACCTAGACTTGTGGATCTAGTTGGTCCAAATAAATCCATGTATAAAAGTTCCAAGGGCCTAGAAGTTGAAACCATATTTTTGGATTTAAATGAAACTCTAGTTTGTTTTCCAAATTGGCATGCATCACAAATTTTGTCTTTTTCAAAACTTAATTTTGGCAAACCATTTACTAAATCTCTTTTAATTAGTTTGGAAAGCAAATCCATGCTAACATGAGCAAGTCTACGATGCTATAACCAGCTAGAATCATTAAATTTAGAATTCATGGCAACTAGACATTCAATCTTTTGGTCATTAAGCTCATTTAGATCTACTATATAAACATTTCCATGTCTATGATCAATAAATTTTATGCTATCATCAGCAGGATTTGTAACCATGCAAACAGATGATTCAAAAATGACTTTGAAACCTTTAGGACATAATTGACTAATGCTTAACAAATTATGCTTTAATCCATCAACAAGATAAACATTATCAATAAAAGTATGGGAAGTAATATCAATTTTGCCAATGCCAATGATTCTTCCTTGAGCATTGCTCCAAAAGTAACTACTCCTCCATCCTTAGCTTCCAAAGTGATGAATTGAGATTCATCACCCGTCATGTGTCTTGAGCACCCGCTATCCAAGTACCATCTTCTTTTTGTATTTCGGGACACAAGACATATCTGCAACCATAATATCAAGTTATGTTTTTAGGTACCCAAATTTTCTTGGATCCTTTGGGGTTAGCATGAATGGTTCCTTTAGGAACCGAAATTTTTTTGATATTCTTGTTGATATGAGAGTTACATGCATAGGCTTTATGTCCTGATTTTTCACTTTTGAAACAAGTAATTTTTGAAAAGTTGTTTGGGAGAACAAAAATATTTTTTAAAAATTTCTGCTTCTTTAAAGGGTTATAACCTAATCCAGCTTTATTAAAAACAACCCTTTGATTGTCAATAATCATTTGCAATTTTATGGAACTTAAAGTAAATTTATCTACAATGGGTTTTAGTTTGTTAACTTCATTTTTTAAATTTAGATTTTTCTGGGTTAAAATAGAATTTTCATTTGAAAGATTTTCTTTTTCAAAAACTAATTTTTAGACTTGATTTTTTAAATCTTTATTTTTGCTGCCTAACTTCTTGAATTCAGTAAGTAAATCATAAAATGCATCTTGTAATTCATCAAATATAAATTCAGTATGAGAGTTAGAGATTACCTCTTCTTCACAAGCCATGAAGCATAAGTTTGCTGTTTTTTGTTTCTCATCCTCTGAACTTGTGTCATCACTATCACTCCAAGTTGCCATCAATGCTTTCTTCTTAGCCTTTTTGGGACCTTTCTTTAATTATGGACAGTCAACCTTGAAATGTCCAGGCTTCTTGCATTCATAGCATGTGAGAGGCTGCTCCTTATCCTTTTCCTTGCTGAAGTCTCCTTTCAGCAGTGGCCTTCTCTTCACTCCTTATTTCTTCTTCCTCATGAATCTTCTAAATTTTCTTGTGATGAGAGTAAGCTCATCATCCCCTTCACTCTCTTCTGAAGATTCATCACATTCATCCTTTTGATCTGAACACTTTAAGGCCATGGTTCTTCTCTTCTTGGACTCCTCCTCATCAAGATGTTGTTTGACTTGAATTTCATGGGTCATCGTGATCCCATGAGCTCTTCTAGAGGAAGGATGTTGAGGTCTTTTGCCTCTTGAATTGCAGTCATCCTGACTTCCTATGACCTAGGCAAAGATCTCAAAATTTTTCTCACTAGATCACTGTTAGTATAAGACTTTCCAAGGCTTTTAAGGCCATTCACAATATCAGTAAATCTAGTGAACATATCAGCAATGGATTCATTTGGTTCCATTTTAAACAGTTCATATCTATGTACAAGCATATTGATTTTAGATTCTTTCACTTGATTTGTGCCTTCATGAGTGACCTCAAGTCTATCCCAAATTTCTTTGACAGAAATACAAATGAAAATTCTATTAAACTCATTTGCATCAAGTGAACAATATAAAACATTCATGGCTTTAGCATTCAGCTGAGCCATTTTCTTATCATGCTTATCCCAATCCGCTTCCGGTTTGGAGATTTTGAAGACCATTTATCCTAAGAATGGGTGTGTGAGGACCATTGACAATGATACTCCATAAATCATAGTCAAGTGCCTGAATAAAAATTTTTATCCTAGCCTTCCAATATGTGTAATTTATGCCATTGAATAGAGGTGGTCTGTTTGTGGACTGTCCTTCAGTCAACAAGGAACTCATTTGGGCTGCCATAGATCTTGGACTCTTTATCGGTTAAGACAAATACAAGCAAGAGAACCTACTCTGATACCACTTGTTGTCCAGCTAAGCAACCCAAGAGAGGGGGTGAATTGGGTTCCTTTTTAAATTTTAACCAAGATGTGCAATACTTGCAAAGTTATAAGAGTGGGTGAGAGTAAAGTGTCAAACTTAAAATACACAGCAATAACAGTGGAAGGCACACACAAACACAAAGGTTTATAGTGGTTCGGTGCTAACCCTTGCACCTACATCCACTCCCCAAGAATCCCTTGAAAATTTTCACCACAATCGTTCTCCAACGATTACAACCTAGCTTACTTAACTAGCTTCTTATTTTCAGAAACAAGGGAGCCTTTACAACCATCAATTAAGGGTTTGGCACATCTCTCACAAGTTTCAACCAAGTTGAAACTCAATAAGATATAATAAGAAACAAGTTCAGCAAGAATAGCTCCTTAATGAAAAAATAAATACAATAAAGAGCACTTTACAGTTTTGAAGCCTTTTTCCCTTGAATGAGCTTCACTTCTTTGAATGCTAGAGTTAAAAGCACTTGATGAAGCTTCTGGAGTGGTTGGTGGGAGCTTTGAATGGGCTTCAATGGATTTTCAAACTTCAGCTACAGTGATTTTTGAAAACTGGAGTAGGCTGAATTTTCTTTGGATTTGGCTTTATAAATCTCTCTTTTCCTCACTTGTAATCCTTCAAAAATCCAATTAAATTCATGCTAATCCATCCCATTAACTTGTATTTATAATTGATTAAGGGATTGGACCGTTGGAATGGTCGTTTCTGAACATTGGAATGTCAGAACTAGCCGTTGGGCAAGTTCTCAGGGCGTTAGTCGGCTCCAGAGCTGACTAACTTGGGATTTTTCCCATCCCAGGCAAGGATAGTCGGCTCTAGAGCCGACTAACACCACAGTAGTTGGCTCTAAAGCCGACTAACGTGGATAAACCCACTGTTTTTCCATCAGAAATCGGTTCTAAAGCCGACTAACATGGGGAAAGGCTCTGTATGACCACAGTAGTCGGCTCTAGAGCCGACTAACCCATGAATTTCTTCTGTAAAAACTTCTGTAACATATTTTTGACTTGTTAACTCACATGTGGGTCAGCCAAGGGCTTCATTCTTTCATTCCAAGTTGCAGTAGTTGCCGTGGGAGTTACTAATATCTTCAAAACTTAAAAAATTATTCCACGGACTTAGAAATTCATTGAATTAAGGAAACTTGGTACCATAACTTTCATAACTTGAACTGTCTTCACTTGAGAACATTGCTAATTATCTGAGATTTGCTTAATCTGATCTTGAATCATCTTTCTTAGATCTTGGAACTCTCTTTCTTGAACCATAAACTCTTTGTGACTCTTGTATACCTGTAAATCACATTGATCTACATCAAAATCATCAGTAACTTACTTAATTATTTTGTGATAATCAAAATCAATGCGAGGTCAACAAATAGATCTATATTTGATAAGCAAAGATTTTAGTTGTAAAACAATAGCTAGATACTCGACTTAAATTCAAATATAATTCAATTCAATCCCATCCAAACCTTAATATTTTGGATTTGATTCGAATAAATCTGAATGACCTATTAGATATAAAATTTCGTCTATAAATTCAATGTGATCGAAGCTGATTATCAAATGGATTAGATCTAAGTTCAAACTCAGGATTTGAATATAAAATTAGGTTAGATTGGAATCAAGTATAATTCGATCTAGCTTGATATATTTGTAATGCTAGCCTTATTGGAAGGTGATTTGGGATGTATAAATACAAATTTCATAACAAGAGCTGAAATTTTATATAAATCAAAACGATAAGTGGTTGGCCATCAAGGAGGCACACTAACTTTTTAAATTTTCAATCAATTGGGAAGCCATGTTTTTTTTTAATACTCTCACGCAAGCACGAGAATGGAGGTCTTTTTTTTTTTTTTTAAATTTTACTGGGATGAGAGGTTTCAGCATCAAATCATACCAACGGCAGCAATAAAACGCCCCAACTCAAACCTGAAGAGACCCGCAGCACCTCGTGAGCTGCCTCCTGCCTGACAACTTGTCTCCCACGCCAAAAATTTCTTTCGGCAACCACCTCGTTCATCAAACGGGCTGCGGGAGAGGTTAAGGTTTCCGGCCCCCAGGCTAGCGTGTGCACACCTCACATAGTTCTCAACGTGTTGTTTAGCCACAGATTTTATAAATCATCACTCTTATTCCAGTTGATGGAACGAGAACAACGCAATGGATATTATGCGTTCTGACGCGAATATCATTGTAGTCTTATGACAAAACGTGCACAATAGAAAATTTGTCTCAGCCATCTTTATTAATAAACTAGAAATATGCCCCGTACAATGTACGGACTGTGAATGATAAAATTTTTTTAATAAATATATCTCAATATAAAAAATATAAATTTATTTTTTTAATGTTATATTGTTAGATTTAAACTTTATAATATTTTAAGCACTACTCTTAGTCTTCGGGAAAAAAAAAAAAAAAGTGGTGATGACATGGGGTTTTCTAGGAGAGCGGTGCTTAGGTGTGGCACGTTGCCAATTGGATTTCGTCTCCCTTTCTGTTTTTTTTTTTTAGTGTCACCTCAGTATCCATGTAAACCAAATGATGATCGAGAGAAATAAATAAAGAATTAAAGAAGGAACGAAGGATATGTAAGTACGTAATCCATGGCATCTAATTCCATCCTTTGTGAAAAGGAAATCCAGGAAGAGAGACGCACTAATGATAATTACTTTTTTAACACATGCCTATAAATGCTGCTAAGAGGAACTTAATGGACTCCTAAAAGAAAAGAAAGAGACTATTGAAAGCTACTTAGTATGGCCATCCATAACTATAGTCAAAGGCCTTCATTATATATAAATATAATAGATGTGTTGAGATAAATTATCTTTGAAAGCATACATGTTGGAATGAATTTACCAATGTGAAACGCCTGCTAATCCAAATAAGTTCTAAAACTCTAAGGTGAATTACGGATATTTTAAAAAAGATTAGAAAGTAGTAACTTACCACATATATTCACAAAATAAGTCTAAGAAGAAAACTCTTGAATTTGATCTCCACATTTTATTCTTTTTAAAGATCTCCTCTTATCTACAGATATTATTTCTTTAAATATTTTAAGAATTAATATTGTTCCATTTATATTTGATGACTGCCATTTTATTAGAGTGATATTTTGTTTCCCCATCAACCAATTCCATTTCCATCCTCTGTACCCATAATTTTCCTCTCCTGATAATATAGCATGGAACAATGGTCCTTCTCCAATAGCAAAGGCTATTGAAAAGCATTTTAGAATGAAAAAAAAAAAGAAAAAGTATTAACAAAAAAATATTGTAAATTTTAAAGAAACTTAAAAATTCATTTATTTTGATGATACATTTTCCAAAATTAACAACTAAATAATATATTTTCCTTGTAAGCAGTTACTAAATAATGTTAAAAAAATCTTACATAAATGTTTAGCTAAAATATATTTTTTTCTCTTCCAACTTTCACTCAAAATTCATCTTGATTCTTAAAATTGATCCATTGAGTCCTTTATATTTAATGAATTTTATATTTCTAATATTTTATTATATAAGTTAGTTAATTTTAACAAATAGTTGGCTTATTACCTTCGAATACAAGGCTTTTTTATAAACATGTCAATTATTTTTATTAATTTTAAATTAAAAATTAAATTATAATAATTGAAGAATTAAGAATCGAAATAAATTTATAGTGAAAGTTTGAAAATCAAAAATATTATTTCAACCATCTTCTTTCATATATTTGCGTTATCATATGCTAGCACTAGCAGCGATGTCTTGCAATTCTGTGACAGCTCTAATTTTAACCCATGCTTTAACGGAGAGGCTGGACGAAGGAGAGGCAAAATCATCAAACAATTTAAATGCTCCAACGTGGATGCATGGAGTCATCGTCACCTCACGTGTCAACCGGGGAGAACTCCCGTGCTGCACCGAGAAATTGCTGGCGCGTTATCGGTGCCATGTCAGGCTATTAAAACCGTGCAAGACGTCAGCCGCTCCGTGAAACCCGGTGTCCGGATGTCTGACGTTCCGTTTCCTCTTCGCGTCACCACTCGTGCGAAGGTGACGGCTTGTGACGCTCGACGCGTGCCATTGCGTCGCGGCCGTTCACGCGTCCGAGGTTTCGGATGGAATCGTCCGTGCGGAGCCACCGAGCTCGCCAATGGATTTTATCCCGGAAGGGTAAAAAGAGCGGACTCTCGCTATCTGAACCGAATCCCCGCGGCGGGTCATGGACTCTGACCACGTCAAGGATTTCTGGGGCGCCCCATAATTTTGCAATCAGAAGGCAGCGGGTGTTTGCATTTCTGGTCGCTTGACTTGGATTTAAAGCGGTGGTAAGCCCAGTACGCGTCCCAACACGAATGCCAACTCTATGGGGTCAAATCCAATGGATATCACACGATTCATGTACCATGATATGCATGCATGTGAATGTTTTTTTTTTTTTTTTTGCATATTTAATGAGGTAATAATTTGATTAAACTTAAAAAATATGGCCAGCAAGCGAGGTACAAAAAAAAATCAAATTTAAAAATAAGAGAGGTTTAAAGAGGAATGAGTACTTTGCATAGAAGGGTGGGACCGTTGCAAGCTTGACTGAGCTTCGGCCTAGACCTTTCATGGGCTGAGCTCGGCCAGGTTCAGGTCAAGTTCCGGCAGAAAGTAACTCATTTTAGTTAGGCTCGGGCTAAGCTGGGCCCATTCTTTGGGCCTGCTTTTCAAGCCCAAACTTGGCCCTTACTTGAGGTTTGGGCTTTCAGTCGGGCCTTCAGCTTTCTAGGCTGAAGATAAGGAGATGAGGGGAATTGTATGATAAGAAGATCAAAAGGTAAGGAGATATTTTCCTGTATTCGAGGATAGAAGTCCCATCAAGTCAGAACAAATGAAAAATATCAATTTCATGAATTTTCATATGAAAAGAGAAGATGGACCCCTCAAAGAGAAACTAACAGTTGATTTCTTTTGATTGACAGCTATTTCGTATATAAAAACCCTGCTAATTAATGAAACTTTAATTCTCGTTCTATAAGTATGTGCAACATAGATATATGTAAATGTGTGCGATACTGGTGTAAAAAGATGCCATACATACCACTGCAAAATTTTACGCATGTAGGATAACCATCCAAGCATGCTCAGCTCCTGCGGTGCAAACGATACGCTGCGGAGAATTCCCGTGCTGCAACTATTTATTTAGTAAAAGCGATTTGATGCGAGAGATTTTATTATTATTATTATTTAAGTTGACCAAATCGAAGCAATCCATCGAACAGGTGCTTGCCCGAAATCATCGCATGAACGATGAATCGCATGCGAAGTAAATTAAAGCAAAAGCTGCAGCTACAACACAAGAGTGGTTCAAAAAACAGCATGACCGCCAGAAGATCTTTTATCACAAGGCACGTTAAAAAGTGCTTATTCTAAAGATTTTTACGTCGCTCCCGCTACTGTAACTACTCTCGAACCCTCATGCATATTATATGCCTCGCTCTGCTACTCCCTACGACTCTAGTTCTTTCTTTGTTCCACCTTAAAAGCCGGCAAATTCCAGGATGGACTCCACTGGACCATCGCGGCCTTGCCCTCTCTCCCTCCCCTGCTCGCCTTCCTTCGGCCCCTCCATGAAAACCTCCTCCCTTGCGGCATTCAAGACCTCGTCCACGTCCACGTCCCCGGCTGGCTGGTCAAAGGATAACTCCTTAGCCATCCTATCCATTTGTTTCAAAATGTTATTCCTCCCTGCGATTCACCACAAGAATTAAATTCCTTTTAGAGAGTCATATAATGGTATATGTGCCTAAATAAACAAGAATAACATTTATAATACGCTGGCCCTCAAGCTCGATACAACTCTGCGAAAGGCACCTGCAAGCCAGGTCGTCTGGTTGTTCCTGGCATTGACTTCGAAGCACAGCACCGCAAGATTCTCATCGCGAGAAGAGACGGCAACGTGCGGGTGGCCGGTAGGAACGACGTACGTCGTAAGACGTGATACCTCGGATTCGAGTCGTTGGTAGCGCTGGCCCTGTTGTTGTTCCTCTTCCTCCCCGCGTCGTCCTTCCTCCTGTTCTCTAGACGGGAGCACCATCTGTTTGTGGCCGTTTCCCCGTGTCACAATGGAAATCTTGGTTGGATCCCTGCCAAATAATCGCCATATAATTATCTTCACAAGTTCGCTGAAACAAAGAGTGAGAGAAGAGGGAGAAGGAAAGCCTAATTACCTTGGTGATATTGGCGACGGAAACTTGGATGTCGAGGTCACTGAGCTCCGGGTAGTCAGTGCGATCGGCCTCTCTTAGCTGTCCGTGACGGTTGGAGTAGGAAGGACGCTTCTGAAGCAGATTGAAAGGCCTATACCGACCTTCGGAGACTTGGCGGCTCATCTCCCTGATCTGCTCTTAGCTTTTACCTGTATTATATCTCCACCCTCCTGCTTCCCAAAGAGCCTCTCCTGCTTGTCTTTCGGTGACTAATAGATAGACCAACAATAATTAATTCACTCAAATCGTAAGAACTAAGAACAATAACTAATACAGCATGGATATTTGTGCAAACAATTACATGTGGGTTTTGTTAACCAGTGGCATCTAATATCCCTTTATCCAGTTGTTCATGAGAAATAAAGGAGAAAAAGGAGGGGCGTTTAATGTCTCAAATCGTGCATATCCTCACTGAAGGCATCCAAATAAGATCATCTGTGGTACATATTTTATGTCATCCTGAAGTACTAAATAAATTTGGGACATTAAACGCCTAAACGCCTCTTAAAGTTCCTCTTTCTACTTTGTTTTCCCTGCAAAGCCGAATAAATGGGTATTAAGTGCCTCCTTTGCGAGTGCCCCGGGGGCACTCGTTAACAAAACCCATTATATATATATATATATATATATATATATAAGAAAAGATTGAGATAAATAGAGAGATCATATATTGTACATTAAAGGCAGCTCTTAAGACTTGCTTGCTAAAGTGCCGGTAAAATGACTCGGGGTTACGTCCAGCAGCACCAAAGAACGCCTGCACGGGCACAAAAAGTCAATCGTTAGCAACTTAGATGACTTGCAGAGATGTGAGCGGCAGATGCGTATTTGTGGGTGACCTCAGACATGCCAGGAGTGGCTACGGGCTGGAATGACCATAAAGAACTTCTCATTCTTGTCTTTGTTCATGAAAGACACAATTGATCCTGCGGGCAACCTCTGCGAGTCCCCCTGGTGAAGCTCGTTTGTCTCCCTATTATCTTGGCGCAGAAGAGTAATGATTCCATTTCCTACAGATCATCACATATAAATAACTATCGTTAGCCTGTGTATGAATCGGGAGGACGGAAAAAATAAAATAAAATAAAACAACAACGACAGTAAAACTATACAGGAGTGGATGCTAGCCTTTTACCTCTGGCTACGAAGAGGAGGACCTCTGCGTCGAAGTGGCTTGTGAGCACAAAAGTATTGGGATTATTAGTCTACATATATTATTTCTTTAAATATTTTAAGAGTTAATATTGTTTCATTTATATTTAATGACTGCCATTTTATTAGAGCGATATTTCGTTTCCCCCATCAACCAGTTCCCTTCCCATCCTTTGCATCGACAATTCTCCTCTCCTAATAATCTAGCATGGAACCTTGATTCTTCTCTGGCAGCAAAGGCCAATGAAAAGCATTTTAGAATGAAAAAAAAAAAAAAACAGTGTTAACAAGTAAAATATTGTAGATTTTAAGGAAACTTAAAATTTTATTTATTGTAATGATACATTTCCACAAAATTAACAACTAAATAATATACTTTTTTAGTAAGCAATTACTAAATAATATTAAAAAATTTTAGATAAATTTTTAGCTAAAATATACTTTTACTTTACAACTTTCGCTCAAAATTCATTTTTATTCTTAAAATTAAACCATTGAGTTCTTTATATTTAAATATAAAAAATATTATATATTTTAATATTTTATTATATAAATTAATTAAAATTAATAAAATAGCAGATTTATTATTGTGATATAAATATATTAATTATTTTATTAATTTTAAATTAAGAAATTAAACGGTAGTAATTGATGGATTAAAAATTAAAATAAATTTATAATAAAAGTTTGAGAATCAAAAATATATTTTCATCTATTCTCTTTTATATATTTGTGTATCGTATGCTAGCCCTAGCAGCGATGACTTAAAATTCTGTAGACTGCCCTAATTTTAACCCATGCGTTGATGGAGAGGTCGGACGAAGAAGAAGCAAAATCGTCAAACAGCTTAAATGCACTGACACGGAAGCATAGAGTCATCGACACCTCACGTGTCAACCAGGGAGAACTCTGGTGCTGGACCGAGACATTGCTGACGCGTTATCGGTACTATGTCAGGCTATTAAAACCGTGCAAGACGTCACAGCTCGACCAAACCTGGTGTCAGGATGTCTGACGTTCCGTTTTTTCGTCGCGTCACCACCACTCGTGCGAAGGTGACGGCTTGCGCCGCTCGACGCGTGCCATTGCGTCGCGGCCGTTTACGCGCCCGAGTTTTCGGATGGAATCGTCCGTGCGGAGCCACCGAGCTCGCCAAAAGATCTTATCCCAGAAGCGTAAAAAGAGCGGACTCTCGCTACCGGAACCGTGGCGGGATGCGCGCTCTGACCACGTCAAAGATTTCTGGGGCGCAAACTTCGCCAAAAGTTCGCAATCAGAAGGCAGTGGGTGTTTGCATTTCTGGTCGCTTGGCTTGGATTTAAAGTGGTGCTAAGCCCCGAACGTATCCCAGCTCTATGGGGTCAAATCCAATGGATATCATGATGTGAATGTTTTTTTTTTTTTTTTTTTTCACATATAATGAGGTAATAATTTGATTAAACATAAAAAAATATGGTCAGCAAGCGAGGTGCACAAATCAAATTTAAAAATATATGAAGATATCTCTTCCACGGGTCACAGCCGACGTTCCGTGGTCTCGGATTGGTCCGTTCAGGTAAACAAAAGAGGTTTAAAGAGTAATGAGTACTTGTATAGACCTTTCATGGGCTGAGCTTGGCCAGGTTCAGGTCAAGCTCCGGCAGAAAGTAACTCATTTTAGTTAGGCTCAGGCTAAGCTGGGCCCATTCTTTGGGCCCGCTTTTCAAGCCCAAACTTGGCCCTTACTTGAGGTTTGGGCTTTCAGTCGGGCCTTCAGCTTTCTAGGCTGAAGATAAGGAGATTAGGGGAATTGTATGATAAGAAGATCACAAGGCAATGAGAATAAGCTTGCCTGGGCTCGAGATAGTCACGGTAGCTCCTTTAGGTTGGTTGACAAGGGCAATAGCAACACTGTTGTTAGCCTATGAGGAGATGAGGGTGGCGGTTATCGGTGGTAATGTTGCCGTCGATGGCAAATAGGAGAGTATAAAGAGAAGAGGGGTAGCCACTTGCTGCAATGAGAAAAAAAGAGATGCGCTTGCAATGAGACAGGAAGAGAAGGAAGAGTCAAGGAAGAAATGGGAATCCAAATGAAACAATGGTGAGCTAAAACTAAGGTTAAAGACATAGAGATGCGAAAAAAAAAAAAGAAAGAAAAAAGGACTAAGTTAAGATCTGACTTCAAGCTTGATTTTAGCCCATTTAATAGATAAGTTTTTTTTCAAGGATATGCTTGGGCCATTGGGTCTAAAACTTTGGCCCAAGCCCACCAAAATGGCTTTAGACATAAGCAAGCTGGGTGAGTTGCCCGACTCATGAATAGGTTTATTTGCACTCAATCAAGCCTGGTTTAAAATTAATTTCAAATTTGGACTCCAGGATTAGGTTTTATTTATTTATTATTGTTTCAAGCCTAATTCAAGCTTATTGTTGAAATGAGCCAAACATGAGTCTAATTGATCAGCTGTATAATTCTAAATTAAGTTGAAATTATCTTCTCAATTCAAGTTCTCTCTAAACGGGTTATAATACAAGCCAACGAACTAGAGAAAGAGTAAACAAGGCCTTGATTCAATAACTATGTCAATATAAATGTAAATGAAAATATAAGCACATAGACATAGACATAGACATAAACATAAAATATAAATATATTCAAGCCTTATTAATTGGATTGAGTTTTTGTTTGCCTTGAAATTAATGGTGAGGCTACTTTGTTAAGTTAAATCAACCAAAAAAAAAGGCAAATCCTTATTTATTTCTTTTTAAAAATTTTAAAAAAAAATTCTCAATCATGCATCACAAAGGGATTGGTGGTTTATACCACAACTTCACCGTGTATTACACTCAAAGTAACACTCATCGCCACATGCAATGTTGCTTAGATTTTTAGTTGCTTGATAATTTATGGTCTACACAAGTGAATCGTTCCTCATGTGCCCGTATGCTATAAATGTTTCTCCAGTGCATGATCTTTTGATTACTTTAAGGAATGATAATCTTTTATACTTATGGTCTTGCATCACTTTTACGATGTCCGGAAAGGTTCAGCCATTTCTTCGTTAACTTTTAGTAGGATTTATTAAAAAATGAAATATATTTTAATTATCCGAGCGGGGATAGCTCAGTTGGGAGAGCGTCAGACTGAAGATCTGAAGGTCGCGTGTTCGATCCACGCTCACCGCATTAAATAATATCTTATTTCATATTAATATTTTAAGAAATTATATAAATATTTTATATTTTCTCTCTCTTTAATATATAAAGAGAGAGGGTGCCTATGAGCCGGTCCAATAAGTTTTCACCCATAAAGCTAGGCCGCGCTATAAAATTTAAGCCGAAATTTCGGATCGGACCGAGTTTATGAAAAATAAGCCCGATTGTTAATTTATATTTTTATAAATAAATAAATATTTTTAATTTTTTTATTGAATATATAATATATTTTTAAAATATAAAACTTACAAACATGGGGAAACCTTGCGTTCGGTACCTCACCTTTAACCACCCAACTACAATTAGATTGTGTAAAGATACACATACATATGTATAGGACCCAGGTTAGGCTTGAGCCTTTGGGTATTGTTATCGAGCCGGGCTTAGGTTGGTTAGTTTTAGTCTGAATTGAGCTTGGCTCAATGCCTCGGGCTAGACTTTTTGCCCTTGGTCCAGTCTGCTTTATCCCATGCCTACTTTTAGTCATCTTTTCTACTCTTAGATTCATATAATTCACGAATTCCAAAGATAAGAAAAGTAAAAAATATAGGGTTGGCTCCAAAATTCATATGGATCTAAAGGTTGGTTACAGGATTCAGTCACCTTTCTCACCTTTCGATCTATACAATTCATAGATTCTAAAGGTAAAAAAAAGTAAAAAAGATGAGTAGCTTCGGGATCTGTATGAATCCAAGAATAGAGAAGATAATCT
This sequence comes from Metroxylon sagu, assembly GCA_017589505.3. Classification (NCBI taxonomy): domain Eukaryota; kingdom Viridiplantae; phylum Streptophyta; class Magnoliopsida; order Arecales; family Arecaceae; genus Metroxylon; species Metroxylon sagu. Next base: position 198,496 of record JACVBY030000370.1, read on the forward strand.
CATATATATATATATATATAGAGAGAGAGAGAGAAAGAGGGGGCACACTTGGTTATATCTGAATGTAGCCAAGCTTACATCCATTTATATGTCCCACCGTTATATCCATATAGTTTATGGATTCCAAAGATAGAAAGGATAGATAGCTTAAGAATAAGAAAAATGATTGGATTCTGCATTTGGATACATTTGAATGTAACTAAGTTTTTATATATATATATATCATTTTTAATGATGCCAAATTATTAGAAATACATGAGAAAATTGACTTTTTTTGATGAAGTAAATAATCTTTTTTATAGTACTCAAACTAATGCATGCTTAACACATGTTCAAGAAATTGTTATCATTTATTAGCTCTGACCTACGAAAATATAGTTAATCTATACTAAAACAAATAAATAACTCAATTTGCTCTACGTTAGGAATATATTTGGATGAATTTTTGGTGTGTTTATATGCTAAAAGGCTGTGGCACGTGCTTGCTTTCAATATTGAGGAGTTAGATTGGAGCTTCGGAAATTATGGCTCATGCAAATTTGAGTATTTTTTTTTAAAGGATTTTTAAAATAACATCAATTCAAGGTATCCAAATATCATCTGTTTTCAATGATGCTTTACACACGCAAGTGTTTAAAAAAAAAAAAAAAAAATAGTGTTTAGTATGCTTGCATCATAAATAATACCAAGCCTACAAACTTACGAATATACTCTTCCAGATCCCTATTTGAGTTTACTAATCAATACGTCATAAGAAATTGACTTCTTTACGTCTTCTAATTTGGCAGACCATCGACATGGATGTTTACAGGCAAAATCCAAACCTTGAAAACTTTCCACACAATGACGCGGACTTCCACATCTTGCTGGGGTCAGTGCGCATAAAGAAGTTGTCTGCCGAATAGTTTTATACAGAGTAAAACAGTCACGGTTAAGGCAACCCTTGATGGAACAAAGTTGAGGATTGTATAAGAATAGTTCTTTGACGTTTGGCTGAATAAAACCTCTATTATTTAAAGTTTATTTGATTGATTGCTTTGGAATTTGTTTGGTCTACGAGGCTAGGAGAAAATAAGACTATAAGAACAGTTCTTTCACGTTTGGCTGAATAAAGCCTCTATTATTTAAAGTTTATTTGACTGATTGCTTCGGAATTTGTTTGGTCTACGAGGATAGGGGCAAATAAAACTACGTGGCAATTGATGTGAATGGTCCACCAAGAAGTGACATCAAATGGATGATATTTTTGGTCCATTTCTCGATGGTAAAATTTTAATAAAAAGCGCTGGAAAGACAAGCAGGATTTTTTTTTTTTTTTTTAATTTGGAAAAACATCGCATTCCAGAAATCTCTCTATCTTGTGGAATGTTGTTTTTATTTCTGAAAATTTTACAGTTGGGAGAAACATTTTAGTACCGTCGCGAAATCTAAGGCATTTCGGTTCCATAGATTTGTGTGATTTATGGATGGTTGGCGTGTTTCTCTGAATCTATTTCAGTTCAAATTGAGACGCAAATACAGCGCCTTTTTTCTAATAAAATAAATGAGAAAAAAAATTTCTTTTTTATGTTATTATGGTGTTGTCAACTACGGATGCGAACGGGTGTCGTCCAGTTAAATTTGTGAGGATAAGAGCATGAATATTTAGTCTACCATAAGAGCTTGTTCTCGTAGGACTGAAAGTGAGTTAAGCTAGAACAGCTTAGAACTTAGCTTGAGCGTAGTCTAAAATTTGCTCAGACTTCATGCCAAATTTAGATTCAGAATTTTTTTTTATAGAAATTAAGCCCAAGCTTGATCCGAGCTTAGACCCAAGCCTGGCCTAAAACCCAGTTGGACTAACCCACAATAATCCATCTAAACCAAAAATTGGACCGATTTAGTTAATTTTCAATTTTTAAAAGTTTGCACAAAAATAAACAATAGTTAAAATTATTACATTTAAATTATTTTAAAAAATTTGCTATGATATGAAAAAGCTATTCTTAGGCCATTGACAAAAAAATTTAAAATAAAATTTAAAAATTCTACTATATTTTAAGATTTTGGAATTATATTCAAGTCATATTTGAGTTTGACTACGAACTAATACTTTGGGTTTTCTTCAACTTCGGGCTTCGAATCAGGTTCGGAGCAGGGGCAAGTAAAAGCTTGAGTCCAGTCTAAAATTTTTTGGAGCTTTAATTTTAAGCCCAAATCCAACCCGTGTTAATTCGAGCCTTGCTCATGGCCTGACCTAAAGTCGAGCCGACCCGATGGACTTTGGCCCATCTGAGGTCACTTTTATCTCTATGCACTGATAAATGATTATTCTCATATTAAATATGCACTAGATAAATCTTAGTTATTTATCCTTATGTGCTGATAAGTATTTAGTTTCATATTAATTATGCACTAAGTAGATCTTGATTATTTATACAGATTAAGAACAGATATAATATATTTCGGTTAGTTTTTTTGGATGAGGTATTGAGCCGTTACAAATGATTTCAAAACAAATCTAGCTCATGGCCTATGTAGAATAAGAAACACTGCAAGTAAGCTCTTTTGGGACTAACCATGAAATGATTATAATGTTTGTTACTGTGATTGAATTGATTAGGCCTAAATTTGTACTCTTAGCTTAGCAAGAATGCTAAGACTTAAACAAAAAGGTATGCAAGGGTCTGCACTAATGAGTCTTAGTCCTAAATGAGTTATATATTTGATAGATTTTGAGTTTTTATATAGATTGAAAGAGTTCAAATAATATCTTTTGATTAATCTTTTTGAATGAAGTCCTAAGTCATTGCAGTTACACACATTGCTACATGAGTGCTTTTGAGAGTAAACTTGAGCCAATTGATTAGATAGGCACAAATATTTGTTTAAAGGTTCTGGATTTTGGGTTCAAGCAATGAGTTAGGATTTTTGGCATAAATAATGTCTAATTAGACAAAACTTATGTTGGTTTAGCTAAACTATACTTCACGTTGAATTAAAGTTTATTAGAGCCTATTTGCCTAAATGAACCTGATTTAATTTGGGTGTTTTAGGATCGGGACAGCTTGAATCATTCTAAGCCCAACTGAGGGTATTATATTTATCTACCAAAATATATTCAATTCAGAATACATCAGACTAGTCGAGGCCATTTTAGGGCTGGTCTTGGCTTGGGATTATCTTAGCTAACCACTTTTGTGGTTGCTCCCTTATTTTTAAAACATTGGCAAGCAGGCATGGATCTTAGCAAAAAGTTCAGCTTGGATCCAAGCAATGTGACGTTCCTAGAAACTATAAGAAAGTGCTTGAGTTTTAATTGATGTATAATCCTTCAGTGGGCTAGATTTTAATATCTTTATTAATCGACCATATAATATCTCATCTACAATATTAAATTTGATATAACCATGTTCAACAGATGAATAACCATATTCAAAAGGTCTAAACATCAGTTAGTCCACAAAACCAAACGTTAAGCCTGATCCACTGAAGGCTTGGACATTAGCTTGCCCTTAACTTAATCTCATGAGGGGAAATCTAGTGAGGCTAGCTTTGGATCATAAATTTAAAACAAAGATGCATGGCCTACATAAACTTTCAACCATCCAAAGGGGAGTCAAAAAAGTCTCACTTTAATAAGCATAAATATATAAATATATATATCTGTTTATCCCTCTGACCATTTTTTTTAGTCCTTAAAATACCTCCCCAAGAATGCCCACAAGATCTGTCATTTTCCTGCTTTTTATGATCTCTATAATAGGAAAGAAGCAATAGAAAACAAAGCAACCTCCAAAGACGATCATTGGCACAAACTTTTTCAGCTAAAACAATAAACCACGCCCTCTGAGCAACAAATAATAGCCACATTCTTTTATCATAATGGTAATGAGTATGAATGCAGAGGTCATCCTCACTTTCCAACTTATATAACAGAAAAAGAACTATACATGATTATTTGTCCAGAATCATTCTGCTGCTTCTCAAACCACAAAAAATTCCCTCAGACTTGTTCAGAAGAATCGTGCCATGTGCCATAATTTGGATTATGTGGCAAAGAACCCTTTCATACTGGTCAACAACTCTCCAAGAGTTCCTTCATCTTGTCATGGCTTCATTTTATTAACTAGCAATAAGGAACTTGAATATAGGCACCTTCCTGGATCCAATTGCTAGCAACTCTCCAAGAGTTTCTTCCATCTTGCCATGGCTTCATTATATTAATTGACAATAAGGAACTTCAATTTAGGTACCTTCTTGGATCAAATCGCTTATCTCCATTCTCAACTGACAGCTTGGTCAGAACACTGAGGGCTCTTAAGAATGCCAAACAAGCTGGTGGAGTGACAAGCAACTGATTTATTGTGGATAAGTTTTTCTTTTGATGTGTTTGTTTTGTGGACTTGGTTAGTTACAAAATTCGAACAGCCATTTCCTGTTAGAACCAAGAAGAGAAGCAGTGCTAATGGTTAATCCTCTAATAGAAGCAATAATGGTAGAAACAAGCCAAAATTAAAGGGGACAAGGAATTACTTTTGAGTTGGCATTTCTGGGAATTTTCTTCTTTGGTCTCTGCCACAAAGACATAGTTGAAATCAGTCTCATCAAGTTACATGAAGTAACTTCTTATTTTCCAATATCTACCCATCACAGCATTCCACTTGCTTAGAAAAGCAAGTATGACAAACTGATAAAGATAAATCAACATCTAATCAACAAATGTCAAAATGAAAAGATCCTAACATTAACCAAATTTAGTGTTGCAAAAGATTATACAGGCGCGCGCGCACACACAGACACACATTAGAAAAAGGATCGGTGAAGATTAGTTATGCTAAAAGATGACTACCTGCTTGCTTAATCGGTTTATCACCCCCCCAATCCAGAAAGAGATCAAAGCTTGTTTTTTTTTTTTGGGATTCAAGAGATGCACAATAACCTGCATTGTCATAAAACACATTTCAGCACTTCAAATAAAGCAGAAAATATAAGATAGAGGATCCTTAGGTGATTACTCCAAAAATATATATAAAAAATTATTGTATTATCCAAATCACTCTTCATAGGTTTAATAATATCACTATAATTGAGTACATGCAATTGAAAAAATATGTGAGCATCTTTCATCATCACTTACCATTTGAAAAAGCACAGGTGGTCTGTGTCCTTTTTCAGGTATCACTGCATTTAGCAAAATCAACTATATATTTTCTTCAATCAAAAGAAGAATGCACCTTAACAGAGGTCCTGTATGGTTGGGCCCATCAAAAGAAGTTGAGATCAGTGTATCCATGCGAGTATGGCAAAAGTTCTTCAACTTCTACTCTAGAGCTAGAACAACCCATGTTCCTCCTGATCCAGCTATGATTGATTATTTCAACCTCTGCTGAAAAAATGCTGTACACAGGTCTATGGTCGGAGAATCTGGACTCACCACGAACATAAGCCAATTGACCAAGGCCTCTTCCATACCATAAAATGCGGTCACACCTTTACACATAGCAGTAGCCTAATTAGCTCCACAAATTCAAGCAAAAAAAAAAAAAAAAAGGGATGTGAAAATTTCTTCTAGTAGGATGTCATGCTTTCAGCTTTTACCATGCTGGTGTCCGCCGCTTCTCTTTCGGATGCATGTCATACCCCGCATACCGATCTGAGTTAGTTGAATATTTATACGTCGGAGGAAAATATATTCTTCCTTCTTTCCAGCCCTCAAAAACACGCCCACATCTTTGCTCTATGCGAAGCTGTTTACGAAAAAGACATAAAAGATTTGGTTCCTTGCTTTCACAATAATTAAGAATGAAGAATAGAAGAATCATGGCTTTCTCTTAAGTCATAAGAGATCTTGCATCTTTCCTCCTCTAATATAGAGAAAGTAACAAAAGGAATGAGGTACTTCTAATACCTTAAGCGATCTTCCCATAATTCATAGAAGATTTTCAAGACATTGAAAAGCAGACTAAGAATCTGGCCAACACAAATAATAGTTGTATGGCACCCAGCAATTGGAAAAACTACCTGATCTCTTTGTAACAATGCTCCCCAGTTTCGCATTTCAACCAGAGCCCTTGCTGAGCGATATGAAAGAGCAATACGGTAATTCAAATCTCCTAGCCATATTATCCGACTGAAATAAGAAAAGCACAAGATTAAAATAAATTTAAATTCTTTCTCTCGGTCGGTCAAGTCTGAAGAATAGGCTTACTCATGTGCAAGAATTGTTTCAGGTGACTTCTCATCAGCAACACCATGCACCCGTGGAAATCTAGTTTTCCTCAGAATCTCCATGACATCAGAGTTCCTTCGTAGCTCATCCCCCTCCTTCTGCCCTGATGTCAAGTGACTGCAGATGAAGCAGAAGCTAGTTTGGTGCAAAGACATGCTAATGGAAATTGAACCCTGGACAAAGGACAAACTTCTTCTCATTACTCATGATTTTCTAAAGACACCAAAATATATAGAACATTGAAGAGCATCGATATCTTGCGGAAAGGTCTGATTCAATGATGAAAGTGAAGTAGAAGTAAATGGTAACTTGTTCAAGCTTATGTTGGAAAAAATAATCAGAATACATGATGTTTACCTTGTTGCCAAGATAACCCATTAAACCCCTGCCAACACAAGATACCTTCAAGTTCTTTACATCATCTCTAATTTCACTCCTCACCCATATTGTAAGAAATAATCCAACCATCTGCTTGCTTGCCACCAAACAGTACCTGGCATTGTCCCAAGTTTAAATTTAAGACTAACTCAGCAATGGTAGAGGCTTAAGCCTAAAGAATATAAAGTAAAATCATGATAAAAAGAGGAGGAGCAAGCTTAACATAGATTAAAAAAAGATTTTAAAAATCCAATCCAAACTAATTGAGCAATAGACTAAGATTGTCACTATATATATATATGGAAATAAATAAGCAAGTCTTGCAAAGTACTACCTAGATTTTCCTGATTGTCTCTCCCTCTCTTCGATTGATGAAGCACCATAGCCATATGACATCGGTGAAAAAATGACAGTACTAGGTGACTCCATGCCAAAATTTTCATCATCAGATGACCCACACCATCTAAAATTGGGATCAAAATCACTTGGTCTGCTCCCAAAGCTGACACGTTCACAGACACTGAATCGGCGATCCAGCCTTGGCTGTGGAACCATGATATCGCCATCAATTCTTAGACTACGGCTCAGGGATTGGAATGACCGTCGATGAAAGCACAACGAATTCCTCTGCCTCATTGTTGCACCCTCAAAGTCAGCATCAAGCTCAGCAATTGGATTGGGAACAGGGGAGGGCGTGTGGTAGCTCGTACTTCCACCAATACCAGGAAGATTGTTCAGTGTCTTTCTAATGAGAGACACCCATTTTCTTGCTGGGCCACTGTCTTCAGCACCTAGAACATTTCCCGCATTCAAAGGAACGATTTCCTGAAACCTGAGAAGCAGCAAGGATTGAATAAATGAGATTTATGTTAACCATCAAGAAGTTGACATGCTTTAGATTAAGTGTAACAAGATATACCCCAAAACATATATATCAGCAGGAGGATAAGCATGGAGCCAGTCCTCAAGTTTCAAGGAATTTGAAGGAGACCTTCCACCTACATTCCATGTTGCAACAAACATCCTACACATCAAGTGGAGCAGAAGAAAAGGGTTGGTATCACATATGGAAGACACATTGCAATTAGCAAGAGCGAGAGCCAAATAAGGTTGATGGGGAGTTAATTTGAATTACATGTATTCCTGTATATCTGTAACTTGAGCTAAATCGAGATCATTCCTTCCTCGCCAAACTCGATCCATACTCCTCCCGGACAATCTCTCTGAGGACCCATATGGAAAATTAGTGAGCAGTGAGGAACAGTATTTAAGGGGCAGCCCATTCAAGGAATCAAAGAAAAAGAAGAGCAAAAGAAAGAAAAGCAAGCAACAGCTTAGATGTGGTCCAGAGATTTTAGGCAGGGAGGGGCCTGGCACTCCAACCTGTTCTGCTTTTCTTGACTGTGGATGCCTCCCTCTCTGAGAAGCTGGTCCTCCATGCTTCATCACCTACTGAAAAGAACACGCAGTTTAACAAAGAAAGAAAAAGATAAAAAAGGTTGTCGCTTGAATCTTAGAGTGCTGTTGGTAGCATCAGAGCTCTAAACTTAGACATTGAAATTACTTTTTTTTGGTGAAACATTGAAATTACTTTTTTTTGGTGAAAACAAAGAAGGATTGCAGGATTAATCAAGGGATGTCGAAGGAAAACCACAGCTATTTGGCGAAAATTAAATATTTCTATTGACAACAATGAGGATCCAAGGGAAAGAAGAGATCTTTAGGAACAAAAAGATATAAAACTGAGCCCAAATCCACGAGCTGGAGACTTCTACACTAAAATCCCAGAAAAAAGGAAATCACAATTAGAAAGTACGAGCTGAGGCCAAATCCAGAAGAGAAGCAACGAAATTACCTCTGCCAACAACATCATCTGCATGAAAGTTCTGGGCTTTGCCCTTGATGCTGAACCACTTTCTAACTGTCTTGGACCATGACAGCTTCTCCCATAAAATGAGGGGGGAAAAGATAAATCAGCAATCCTAAAGACGATACATTAACTACTGCAAAATAGAGGAAAGAAAATCTTTTATTGAGAAAAAACCTTGCTTTTCTTCGAATTTTCATCTCTCATTGTTCCAGAACTCCTTCATAAAGCTTCAAAGAAATGGTGCCCCCCTCACCTCCTCCACCTCCTCCAAAAAATTAGCCTCTATTGCCAATGAAATGAAGTGGAAACAAGGGGGAAAATGGATCTTTACCCTAATACTGCTCAAATACAGAAGAAAACCAAGGAGAAAGTGGCCCACCTCTTTCCTCCAACACTCTGTTCCCCAATGTTTTTTCCACTGAAACAATCAGAAGACAGAGCTTCTAAGCGGGAAACAAGGAAAAGGGCTGTTTTCTTCCCCATCCAACTTCATAGTTTCTAGCCTTCGGATAGATATAAAATCTCAAATATGAGACCCAAAAAGCTAAAAAACTTGGATTGGAATAGTATAGGCTAGAAAACAAATGCACCGGAGTTTAAAAATGAGATTTTGGAGACAAACAAAACAATGCGGACACCAAAACACAGAGTGCAAGAGAGGTTGGGGGAGCGAAGGACGGACACGCTCTCTTCTTCGAAACCTCGTTCTCAATGGTACCGCAAAGCATCCAACTTGTAGAGAATAAAGCGCAAGGATTGAGCCCTCCTCTCCCTTTTATCGCACTCCCCTCCCCCATCCTCTCTCTCTCTCTCTCTCTCTCTCTCTCTCTCTCTCTCTCTGCCCTTATCTTCTCTCTCTTCCCCTCGAGGCCTTTTGCCCCAAATCCGAGGCAACCCAGAACAGTGCAAGGCAATATAAAAATATTTTCTGAAATTATAGTTTATATTATTAAAAAAGAATAAAGATAGAGTTGCCCGACCACCTGCCCGGGCCAGGTCACTCTTCAATGTCTGCCTCCCACCTTCTGCCCGCGGTCACCTCTCCATTTCGCCTTCCATGGGGGTAAGAAACAGCACTAAGTGGAGGAATTTTTTTTTAATATATATATGAGATAACGATGAGAGTAACGGAGATTTTTTTTTTTTTCTTCCTTTTGTTAATGCATTGGTATGTGTGAGAAATCTCATTTGTTTATTTTCTATTCTCCTTTTTTTTTTTTTTTTTTTTAATTTTAGGTTTTGGTTGGGTTGTTCTTTCGATACACTAAATCTTGCGGTTGTATTATATGGATGCGTGGCGTTTGCGAAGTGCTGTAGGGCAAGGGGAATGTCTTGAGAATTTTCCTTTTTGCGTGGGGAACAGGGGAAGTAGGGGGGGGTGCTTTCCGGGGTTTTGAGGGCATCAGCCTTTGAGCGACCCTCAAACCTCACCCTTTGGCTGTTGACGTGATCAACATGGTCCTAGAATTTTGCGCTGCTTGGAGTTGGCCTTGGCTGAATCAATAGACTACGCCTTGAGTCCCCTTATAGGCCTTTGATAGGTTAGTGTTTTATAAGAACATACCCTCATGAATGCCGGGTGATGATTGGATGGTGGTCATGGGTTTTTGAGACAGCGCAGCGTTCGCATTGTTTGGATCTAGGATTTTGCCTCAGGTGCACAAAACATCATGACAAGTTTTTATATCTTTGAGGAGGCTACGTGGGTTTGCTTGAGTTCTTCCAGGCCAAATCTAAACGCATGCATCGCACATTTGCACTAGTTCAGGATCTTGCTTGAAACCACTAAGCCGAGATGGTTCAAACTTCAAACTTGTAGTACCTCACGCTCTCCGTGGTACAGCCTCATATGATCGACTTCCAAGCGAGAACCTTCGCTTGACCAACACCACCCCATAGACCGCATCCAGCGTCGGAGACTGTGTCGGTCCCCGTGGCACGGTCTTAGATCACGCGAATCTAAAGTCCTCGCAATCAAGTGAGAGCAATAATCTATTACGTCTGAGAATAAAATATATCGAGTTGACGGCGAAACACTTCGAGAGAGAGGAGGCTCCTGGAGCCCCCCTGCTACTATCACCAAATGGAGAATCCCCATCAACAACCTCACTACTCTAGTGAAGGTTCCACTCATGTGAGGGCCCCAGAGACGTGAATCTAAACTGTTCAACATTGTCAAAAGGTGCCATCGATCAATGAGATGGCTGCAAGTTAAGTGGACAAGATTATGGTGACCGTCCTTCACTTCGAGTCTATTTGATGTTCTTTGTGTGGAAGTTGGCCTAATTTGATTTGTCCACGGGCCAATACTATGAGACTACGACACCACCATTGCTAAATGGGCAATGGTGGGTCATTTTCCATGTAATTTAGAAGAAGAGGGTGGTGTCCTTGGTAGCCATTGACCTGGCTTGAGCCAATTGAAGGAAAAATGAGAGGGCATGCAAGTGGGAAAAAGGGCGAGAGATGATGATCACAAGGAGAGGGATGCCGGACCCAACACCAGTACGTCTGAGAGTGACCCTACTGCCAACGTCTTTACCCGTTTGAGGTCCATTTGATGATTCCACCCACCCATGGGCTTGAATGGGATCCAAGGGGACAACTTAGGGGCCTGGTTTCAATAAAGGCATGATGATTTCATTACTCCAACACCTAAGGAGCCTGACTTGGATTCTATCTATTTCTGGACCCAAGTAGGTCATTGCATTCTCGACCATTCTATCGATTGAAGGAAGGCCATTGGAGCCATCCAATGTGACAACCTAATGTTGTTGAATAGTCCTTAGGTTCATCTGTGAAGGCTTATAGTACAAAGAATGGTCCAGAGTCAAGGCCTCAAAACCAGGTAATAGGATTAAACAAGCCTAAGTTTTACTGTTTGCACAATATGATAATCCAAGCAATGGTTGTGACCACATCTTCGCATGCGTCACGGCCTGTCTTTATTGAAAACAGAGCAGTACTTTGGACCCTTACCTCATCAACAACCAAGTTACAAAATGTTAAACTGTTGTCCATACTGATGATGACCCCTATATATCAGGGCAATGGCATGGGCAGCAATAGCAAGTTAGTCCCATATATGTGGAACATGGTGGTGGCATGGCCATGCCTGAAACGCTCTCCAAGGCCTCTGTTTCATTTTATGAGTGAAAGACTATGTGTCTAAGCTCCAAGCCTAGTGGAACTCTCTTTTGCTCCATTAAATGAAGAATGGTGACTTTATTATAAAGGCTTAATGAATGTCCGGCCCTTTAAGGGATCGAACACTAACGTATCACCCATATTGACTGATCGGTTAGCATCCGGTTCATAATACCAAGTTTATCATCTTATTGCAAAATAACTGCATTCATTCAGTAGAAAGATAACTGTATTTAGAAGGGCTAAACATTATGTGATTGGTTTACGGGGGGCTAAACATTAAAGCCTGATCCACTATAGGATTGAACAACAAGTTGCCCTATTATAAATGGCAATGGTGTTCCAGATTTGTGTATGCATTTTGCGAAGGCTATACAAAGAATAGAGCTAATATATATATATATAAGTCATTTGACAAGATTTTGTGCCAATATCTCACCCTCAAGCAAAGGCCTCTCAAATGTTCCTGTATCAGCCTCGATCGATAAGATGTTATATCACTATGAGAGACTTTGGTGCTTCGCATAGCGTTATGATGCTGCCATTTTGGTTGCACCTAAAACTTTCCACAAAGCTGCAAGCCTAGTAAAGTTTTATAAGATTATTTCCAAAATGTTCGTGCTTTGAACATAATATCATGGCAGGTTAAAGGTATCAACTAACCGAGTCGATGAAGCCTCCTGATACAAGATAACATGCATGGCTTCCATGCCACCCTCGCCATCCATCCTAATTCTCATGAAAGAAGTCTTTGAGAAAAGCACATTGCCATTGGTGGGTTTCCAATCTGCCCCTGGCCCCAGATGGTATAAGAACTGAAAACCAAAGAGCATGGCACTTGGATGGGACCTGGGAGAGAGAGGAGGGCAGTCAAAGATCTATGGTCCATACTTTGGGCAAAGTATCTCTTGCTCTCTCTTTTACTTTTTCAGCCTTAAGAACTTCTTAGCGATCTTATTTGGCTTTATTCTTCAACGGTTTTTACCAACCGGCTTGGCTTTTTCCCCACGTCATTTTCTGAGAGCTCTTGGCATTGAAAGGATTGTATGATGATATATGAGCTCCGAGCAAAGCACTTTTGGTATCTCTTAAGCAACCATCTCCACGGATACTGTCCAGGTACTTAGCAACAGCAAGATGACTTCTTGTTCTTTTCTTCTCTCTCTCTCTCTCTCACTCTCTTTTCTTCACAGCAACAAAGGAGATAAAACACTCATTGGACCACTGTGTTGAAGAAAAGATGGGACCAATTTCGTCGATCAATTTCCTGATCAGAAGGCTGCGAGCAAGATAAAATTATGAGAACAGTTACCTTGCACCATCACATGGGAGTTACGTAGTTGTCTAAATTATGGGATCTCGTGCTCGAAAGAACTGCCAATTATTAGTTTGGTACAATCTTAGACGTAGACCCCTTGATACAAGCTAGTGATATCTAGCATTTAATGGATCGTTTTGGACTGTCAAGTCAAAATTGGCCTTTTCAGTCAATCGCTATTCACTTTTTGCAATTCATTGTTATAGTTAATTGGGTTCAATGGCCTTTGTGAGAAAAGTTTCATGGATCTGTGGCTATGATTGATACTATTGATTAACTTCTAAATGTACAAGCTAGGTTAGATTTAATGCTTGCAAGGCAGAGGGAAGAAAAAACTTGTGCATAACAAAGCCATGGATTTGACATTCATGGCAGAGCATGATTTATGCTCTGGCTATTGACGAGATTGCTTGCATTACACTTCTAGCATATATTGGAATTCAAGCTTCATGGTGATGAAATCCAGCAGAAACCTTTCTGCACTCTAGCTAATTAATCATCATTTTTTTTTCAATTTTTTCATTACTATAATAATAAAACCTTAATCGCAAGCTAATTAAGGTTGGCTAAATGATTTTTTTTTTTTTATTCTGCTGAATTTAGGCTCCTCCAAAATAACATATCAAAGATATTATGATTGCATGTCACACACTCCACACAAGAGAGGACCATAGGCATTGGGATAGTGCTCCACATGCCAGTAGTTGCACCCCAGCTCCAAATGGTGGTGGTTTGGGGTTCAAAATTTGTGAGTGGTGGGATGACCTGGTAGATGGGTCAGACTGTCTCCTTTTTGAGCAAATGGGTCAGGCTGTCTCAAATTATGAAACCTGTGAGCTAGATGGAGTCATATTCTTATATTTTAATCTTTGGTTGTATTAGACCATCATGACCTGACCAGTGTTGATCAATCCATAGCATATAACTGATAGCCATCTATTCTTATTGGATGCACTTCCCTCATGCCCAGCATCGTGTCTGCTAGCAAGTGGTTGGTTATTCTCAGAATATACAAAGTTGTTGGTTTGATGGTGGAATGCTGCTTCAAGGAACCTGTTTTTTTGAAATAAAAAACACAGCAAGACAGAATGGAGAAGAATCTTATTTTAAAAAGCATATGAACTGCAGGCCATGGGGACAATTCACAAAACTTTCAGTTCACATATCTCCAAAAGGCGCCCAATGAATAATATGAGCATCACGGGGTTCATAGAGAGTTATCTCAGAATGCTCTGGTAGTAATATCACAGGCAGTGGCCTGCTTTAGCTATGCACTGGTGGCAACACAGGCTAGCTTCCATTTAACTGAGCTCAGCCAACCTCCTTGGGTGTTGTGAAATTTGGTCACTGCCAAGGTCAATGAGTTTTTTGGTACATTAGAAATTTATGTTGTTTTCTTGGCATTCTTGCCCATTAGAAGTTCAAATGGTGGGACACATTGAACAAAATAAGGACCCTTAATTTGTGGGCTAAGTTATGAATGGAAATCTATAGGTGTTTGGCATGAATTTTTGAATGAACACATTAATATCAGCGTCTGAAAAAATGAGCACAGAATGAAATAATTGAGAGAAACAGTGATCCAAAGGAACTTCTTCATTGAGGAATAAACTATGAGATCCAAAGCTCTCCAAATAGCATTTGTTTAATCTCCGGAATGGCCGGGAACAGGAAATAGTGGACAAATATATGCTATGGTAGACTACAGGTAGACTACACCACCCTGATATCAAGACAGAAACATTGTGTCCAGTTTTCTCGGTGAGAACAGAGTGGACTTGACCATTTAGCTGGGACTTCAAAGTTATATTCTGTGACCAACATGACAATGGTGCCTGTTCTCACTCAAAAATTAGATGTCTAAACTTTGAATCTTAATAGAAATTATATTCTGGTGAGCAAATGCCTGGAATTGCGCTGCCAAACATTTAGCAGAATTTCCGGAAACTTGATCAGAACTTAAACAGACATCTAAATAAGAGAAACCATGGAAGGAGAAAAGGCAAGCATAGTCCCACTCGAGGGAATCAAATTCACAAATGGACTTCAGTCCTTTCAAAAAGTACAATCATTTGAGAAGTAGCTAGTTCTTTTTCTCACATAAGAAATTCCATGAAGCCATGTGGGCTGTGATTTAAGTACAACCACACTAATTGGTCTACACCTCACATGCCAAAAGTACTTCAGCTGACCTCATCTTGCCATGGTTTGCTTCTGACCTCGCTGCCTCAGTGTAAGAGGAAACGAAGTTCGCCAGAGAATGACACGAAACACAAACCATACAGGAACCTCAGTATAAAAATGCCAGCATTAATGTCTAAATTTAGTTTTGAGAGAAAATCTTTTAGAGAGCCGGGGTTGTCGCACTGTCGCACTTCAAAGAAGTCAAAAGTCCATTGAAACAGGAAACTTTGAGTAGAAAGCCATAAGTGAGTTGATGGTGATTCCATTTCAAATAGGCTTCGAAGGGGTGGGTGCATTGTATGTGAATAATATTTTCCTACTCCACTTGAATTTTTGCTTCACAAAGATACAAATCAGAGGGGTTAGACAAATAGAGAGTTAGTTTTGTTTGCTTCCCAGATCCTTGCTGCAATCTACGGTGAGGTAAGCATACTGCCACAAAGAATTTGGAGGACTTGAGATGATGACTGTCTAGAGCTAACTGAACTGCATTTCTAGGTGATGCGCATGGGTGACTTGTCCTTCTTTGTTAGGAAAAAAACATGATGGAGAGTTAGAATCATGCTATGATCTCACAAGTTGATTAGTCTTCTTCTTTGTTATCATATTTGATGGTGTCAGGCCACCATGAGCAAGGCCTCCATGTAGATTTCAAACTGCAATGGCTCCTCAACAACACCATGAAATTAGATTCTAAGAATGCTTCGTTTATAAACAGGTCACCCACATCCTCTCTCCTTTTTTTTTTTTTTTTTTCTTATTGGAAAACTGGAGAAGTTAGGAACCTCCATTAATTTATTAGCAACAGGACACCCATATATTCAAAAGCTAAAAAGGTGACGAAGCAACGAGTCAATAGTGTATAATGCCTGTGTTAGGTAGGGGTGAGCATATTCGGACCAGTTAATATCGGTCCAGGTCCGGTACTAAAAAGTCTGAGAGTCTCGACCAAAATTATTGGCTCACAAGACCAAGCTAGATCTGATTTTTTAGACTGATTCAAATTTATGATCAAGCCTAGACTTTGAAAAAACTGGTTGGGATTGTCTCGAAAATTTAAAATATATAATTATATATGTTTATATTATTATAATATATATAATATTAGTTCTGAATTAAGATCTAAAAGCTTGAATGCTAGAAAGCTCAACTTAGCATCGACATTTCTTTAGGATCACTTTTTTTATTATAATAACTAAAAAAATAAAGTATAACTCATAGGCTAATATATTTCATTATTTTTTTAAAAAAAGTGCAAGTTAGGCAGAATTGGGCTTAGATTAGAAGTGGGCAAGCTCGGGTTGGCAATACTTGGCCCAAGTTTGAGTCAGGCCCAACCTGGCTCAACGCCATGGGCTGCCTTTTTTTATCCTCAGCCTGACTTATACCCTCTCCAATATCAAGACATCAAGGGGGTGTTTGGTAAACTAAATAGGATCATTGATGATTTTAAATCAACAATGAATCTTATCTTAGAGTGTTCTTATCCGCAATAATATAAAATTACCACATTTAGTATATTATATCCTAGTAATTAAAGATGACTATATATCCATGACTAAGTTGTTTGGTATACCATGAGAATCTAAGATCATTAATTTTATAGCACCAAAACTATCATTGATATATTTGCAAGTATTATGATAATTTATTATTACTTCATATTATTTATAATTATAATATTTAAATTAAATTATAAATTTTTAATATAATATTATAATATTACATTATATTATAATTATAATATTTACCCAAAAAATAATATTATATTATATTATTATAATATTATTTTATAATATTAAATTATATTATATTAATAGGAAAATAAAATTAAGTATTATTTTAATATGGATAAGACGTATTTTGATCCTTAAATCTTAAGTTAAAATCACTATATAAAA
The DNA here is from genome assembly GCA_017589505.3 of Metroxylon sagu. Classification (NCBI taxonomy): domain Eukaryota; kingdom Viridiplantae; phylum Streptophyta; class Magnoliopsida; order Arecales; family Arecaceae; genus Metroxylon; species Metroxylon sagu. Next base: position 215,505 of record JACVBY030000370.1, read on the forward strand.
GTGACTGTAAAAACTTGGGCTCAAAGAGTTGATAGCGATTCTACAAGTAAGATAATTCAGAATCACCATATTGAATCATCGAGATAACCAAATATGATGATCTTATCATCTTAACCTAAATCACCAATGATCATCTCATATCAACATCCCCCAACATGTCTTTCTTTAGTCATGCAGCAAGCCTCCTGCAATGAACATGATGAGAAAGATGCATGGCATTAGATAATAATCAATAAACGTATGGATAGCAAAGTAGAGACATTAAGCTGGAAAGAAAGCCAGAGCACGTTTCGTAAGAGCCAATTTCCTACATAGATTCCCTTGGAAGATTAAGATATTTGTTTGATGTTGAGGTCCTTCTAAAGAGACTGACTGCATTCAAGCACTTAAGAGTCAGTCACGAGGCTAGTTACCATGCTTGTATTTCTTAGACAATTTATCATGCCATATACCCAAGATGGATGCAGGGCATAACAATCCATCATATATATATATAAATAAATTTCAAAGCATGCATGGTGTCATACTTAAAATTGACTTCAAATAATTTATTTAACTTAGCTAATAATAATCCATAAAAATTAATCAAATCCAAATATCACATATATGACTCATTAACAAAAAGTCCAAATAAAATTTTAATATAATAACCAAATCATTATCTTGAATCAAAAATTATATCGATTCTCTAACTAATATATCTCTTATTAGAACCCTTAAACTAGCATCTATCCAATTCTTATTCTTACATCTTTGTCTCTCAAAAAATAAAATAAAATAAAAATTATAAGCAATGCGTAGTAGGTACCCTAAACATAAATTAAATAGATCAAATAAGTAGAAAGATGCAATAAAATATATTTGTAATACAATAATACTTTTAAAATATTTTTATAAATAATTTCAATATTACTTGGCATTCTAAATAATAATATCGATTTTTAAAATAATAAATCTTATATTTATATATTAATATCCATGATCATAATAGTTTTATAGTCTTTAAACTATGGTCATATATAATTCCTGTGATAGGGCCAATATACCATATATAACCCTGCAAATGGGGTCAGATCATCGTATATATTCCATGCAGAGATGAGTCCCTGTATTTGCCATTAATTATAACATAATAGATTAAAAGTTTTCATATACGATAGTTCACTTATCAATAATTTCAGTCATTTTCATAGTCAATAATTTTACTTATTAATGCTTTCAATCATTTGCATACAATTATATAATTTCATAAGAAGATCATAAATTATTTTCTTCATAATAAAATTTTTTAGTAATAAGCAGTAATAATACACATTAATATAATAAATCATAACTTACTTAATCCAAATTTTTAATAAAATATGCAAAAAATCAAATTTTCAATTCTATGTCTTACCAAATACATGCAACATTTTAAAGTAATTTTTAAACATTAATAATCCAAAATAATTTAAACACTTTAATAAAAAAATTATGCACACATATATTATTTAGCATTTTACTCAATTTAGATTTTCATGCCATTTAATTCATAAAATTATGAAATCTTTTTAATAATTATTAATAATTTATAAAATACTCTAACTTAAGATTAGGTTACTTACATATTTCAAATAAGATTGGTGAGAATTAATTCTCAAATTTTGATGCTTAAGGGCTCTATCAACCTTCTTAATCCTTCGATCTTTACTTTTTGGACTATTAATTTGGTATTAAAGTACTTCAATTGAGCTTATTTATAAAAAATATTTCTAAAGGTAAGAGGTTTCTACTTTTCCTAGATACTAATCTCCTAAAATCAATATACTTTCCAATTCTTATAAAATACTAATTTCTTTAAAAAAACTAAATAGATAAATATTTAATAAATATTCAAAAATAGATTCCTAACTCATAACAATTTTTTGACTCATCTAATATTAAAAATTTAGAGAAAAATATTAAAAATCATCCTTATCACCGTCAATGTTATTATTATAATTTTTTAAAATTTTATTATATATATTCATAAAATTACTCCTAACTTCTTCAAATGAACTTCATTTTGAGTACGTTAAAAAGCTAATCCAATCATCAGACATTATGAACATATATTCAATCAAAAATTTAAATTATATAATTTTTAATTTTTTAGCCTAATCCATTCAAATTGAGTCTTAATCTAAAAATAACTAGCTTAAAAGGCTGGGTCGCAAGCATTTATACTTTGATATGGATCTACATCACCAACATGTTGACTCAAAACATCCTCTAGGAAGAGCTTAGAAGTAAAAAATTTATTAATTATCAAAGCTTCTGCTCCTTCAACAAGAAACGAAAAACTTCTCTCTGTTCTTGGTCAATCTTCATTATAAGGATAAAAATTGAAAAGCTGAAAACTAATAACACTGGGTTGAGAATATTAGATGTTCACTAAAAGAGAAAGGGACAGTGAAATGTCGAGTTCATTACGCTTGATGGGATGAGATATATACATCATCTAAAAGTTTTAAAAGAGACCATTTATCCAATTATAAGCACAATTACAATGATATGATAAAGATATGCCATCATTTATTTCTCACATATCATTATTTATTTCCTTACATGTCATTATTTATTTTCTTTACCATAGAAATAAATCTAAATGGAATCAGCAACATCATTCGTTTCATTATATGTAATTACTTTTTTTTAAATAGAAAATATATGCCATTAATTATTTTCTTATGTATCGTTATTTATTTCCTTTATGATATCAGGTAGGCTTGGAATTTAAAGATACAAAAGAATTATACAGTCATTTTAAAATTGATATTCGAAATAGAGAGTAAATACCGAACACTGATACAATCATTTTTAAGTTAATATTAAAGATGAAGAGTGAAGCAACCTAAGGCTTTTATTTTTATTTTTTAAGCTTCTTAGTCCCCATCTGAGTCTAGGTTCAGGTCCAACTTATAATTGAGTCTTTTAAGTCCAAGCATAAGTTGGGACTCCAAACCTTGGGACTTAATGCAGACTCATCACTGCGTTTTAAGGACCAAGTCAAAGTTTAGGTCCAAGTAAAACCTGAAATAAATGTGATCCTAGACTAGTCCATTTATAAGAGCCTGGAGTTTTACTATTTAGACTTGTCCAAAATTAAGGTGCTACTGCACTCATATTGCCCCACTTGAATTACTTTCAGACGAAAGCAAGTCCGACATTCCTGGTGGAGGGCGCACATTGTGGGCTTTATTGAGAGTGAAAGAAGAAGATAAAAAGGAAGATAAAATAGTGGCTACAGAAGTTTGATAGTTTTTATGGCTTTCCGTAAATGGCAAGAAAGTACCACTCGAGCAAAAGATAATTTTAGGATCACTTGAGCAGGTCTACTTTCTCAATCCTGCTGAAATAACTCGATTCATAGTTGGAGATAGGATCAATGATCCATAAGAATTCTTGCTGCAGATAACTCAGTAAAGCTTCTCAATCTTTGGATTGTTTAATCTACAGAAATTTATGCTAATAATGTTTAGTTTCATATAAATTATATATTAAAAAAAATTTGGATGCTTATGCTGGATCAAATTGCTAAAAAAATACTTTCTAGCTATTCTTTTTGAATAAAAGTTTTGGATTGTAACAAATGATATTGATATGGATTTAGCCCATCACCTTTGTAAACTAAGGGCCATCGGGAGTTGATGCTATGAGTGATAAGTTCCATATCAGCTTTCTACATGCCTTTTTAGATAAAGTCTAAAGTTACGACATTATCACTTCAACACACTATATAATCAACATTGTAATATATCAAGTGCAGGTCGATGTTCAGTGTAAGATGGTGTAGGCTAACATTTAAGCATCACATTATCTAGCCTCACTACTACTTCGCTCTCATTATCCTAATCGTATCTTTTTATTATTTTTTTATTCCTAATTTTTATCGAGCCCTCTCTCTAATCTTCATGAATTTTTTTAGTTAGAACTCTCAATTATCAAATAAGTCAATTAAAAATTGTGACAAAAGAAGAATAGAGTTGGGGATGAATTTTTTCATATCCATCCCCGCTCCGTCTTAATAAATAGGAATTTTTTTTATCCTCAACTTATCATGTGAGGAATGATAAATCTTCATCCCCACTACATCCATATTCTATACCACCCCATCCCACCCTATCCTTAATAACATATGTGACTTGTTAGTAAAAATTATAAAATTAATAATATAACTCAAAAAATTCCTACTGAGCATATTAATAAATCTAATATTTATTTTTTAAATTTATATTTATTATTAAAATAATTAAAATTTTGAATTATGCTAAGAGCTAAGCATCATTTAAATTTATAAAGATAATATAATAACTCAAATAGCATAAAATAAAAAATACTTATTCTCATTCCTCATCTATCAGCAGAAAATTATCATCCCTGTAACAAGCTTCGTTGACATTTTCATTCCATGGAAAGACTGTTGCTGATACAAAATCCTGCCTTCCTTGTCATATCATCTCCTTTCATCTTTGTTTTTCAAACATGAATCGTGATGTAAAGTCAAAATGGTAGCACATACTCCATTTGGAGAAGGTATGAAAAGAATCATGATGATTCATACCGTATTTCTCGTCAGACTTTTGCCTCCTCCTCCATGATTCTTTTCATGGTAAGTGGAAGATATTTTGCCAGTTTTTCAACCCAGCATCATGATCACTGTTGTTTTTGTCAAAAACAAAATCTCTTATGTTAGGCTGAAGTGGCATTGCACCATAAGTCAAATTTTACCCTTGAATAGATGGTTTCAGAATTTGTCTGCTCGCTTAGAAGTCAAATATCATCATCAATTGTCTTTAAATTGCAATCATAAAAACATCTCTAATTTATTCTTCCGCATAAAGAGCAAAGGCAGTCACTGTGTGCACAAACATTTTCTTTCATGTTCAAGCATTGCAATAACCATGCAAATGTTTGATATCTACAAGGGTGGTTTAGAAACAAGAGACCTGTTTTCATTGTTGGCAAGTCATTGCTTGACTGCCACTCCATGTTTAGCCCTGGCTTTGTTAGCATCTTATAAATATTAGTCCCTTGTACACAGTTGAATCATCCTTTTCTTTTCTTTTTTTTTTTAAGAAAAAATGTTAGGCCTGTCTTTGTTAAGTTGGTGGCTTCACATGTCAACAGAAATTATATAAAATGGTAGTCAATCCAGAGTAAAACACCGATTTTTCCTTTTTTTTTTTTTTTTTGTTCTATATCAATCATTATAACAGCTTCAAAAACCTTCCAGTTATTTTAAAACTGTTGCATTTTATGTATCAAATGGGTATTTAAATAATAATCATCGGCCAATGAAATAAAACATTGAGCAACAGAAACATAATTTCATCTCTTTACACAATTTAATGTATCGCTTTAATTTTTATCGGTCTCTTTAAAAACATATAAATGTAATAAACCATTTTGCTGCACATGTTATTCTACTCTTAAAAAAGGCTCATTAAAAGACTTTCTAGACCCAAAAATTGCAACCTGTTTGATAAATGTTTCCACAGTGATGGCCCTCATTTCATCACTGTCACAACAGGTATCAAAATCTTCCAGCTAGCTTCTTCCAAAGAAATAAAAGAAAGAAAGAAAGAAAAAAGAAAAAGCCAACACTAGCACTTGTTAACTTTACCACTAGGTTCTATTGACATAAAGTCTGCATTCCTATAGGGTCACCCAAGCTCCCTATAATTTTGCTATTGTAAATATATGGATGATGAATGGCATTACAGGTGGGGTTCAAATGATACAACCATCACATACCATTTGTTTGTCAAAAGCATGATGAACTTGGCAGAGTAAAATAACAACAAAACCGCTGCTTATTAAAATTAAAGCATTAACCTTTTTAAAGATTCAAACTAGCTTCAAAATCCATGGATGGTGGCGGTGATGAACTCCAAGCCAGCAATTTGACAGCTTCACATCTGAAGCTTGTCAGGTCACATACACAAACAAAAAAGGCAGATGACAAAACAAAAAGGACATCAGGGACCACGTAATGGATGAAGGCAGAAGCATCCAGGTGTCTGATCTTCAGGTATCATTCCACCTCCTTTGCTTGTGTTGATCGCCTCCAAAAGTCTCACAACTTCATCCATGTCAGGTCGTTTATCAGGATTAGCATCCCAACATTTTCGCATTATATTTGCCAAAGCACTTGGACAACATCGAGGAATCTCTGGTCGTAAATTCTGGCACATGATCAGAGAAAATTGCAATCTTTAACTCTTTATCCAAAACGCATTATGCTTCAAAGTAAACTAATGAATAAGTTCTTCCTAGTCCTTAAAAACACCATTTTTTAAGATGTTATTTAGAAAACAATGTGTGTCTGCTACAAAGAGAAAGGAATAAACCTGCCGAACAACAGCAGAGGAGACTTCAGCAAAGCTGAGATAAGGGTAAGGCATGTCACAGCAGTAGATTTCCCATAAACATATGCCGAAGCTGTAGACGTCGCATTTTCTGTTGTAAGGCTTCCCATCAAGGACCTGGACATGAAATTTTGTAAAAATTCCTTAAATATCTCAAACGAAAATTATATTTTCATACTCCTGCAAAAGGGGCTTATATCTGTCCTAAAGAGACTCTTGTTGCCATTGTATTTATATATTCAGAAACTATATAGCAATTTATCAACTATTAAGGTACCTGGTAAACACTAAATGATTGTGATGGTTAAAATGTCATGCTATAAGAATAATAGTAAGATACAGGCAATACACACCTCTGGTGCCATGCATCCCAGGGTTCCAGTTGCACCAGTCATATCCTTGGGATCCTGAGCCTCAGCACGAGCAACACCAAAATCAGCAATTTTAACATTTAGATGGGCATCCAATAACATATTTTCGGTTTTGACATCACGATGCACAATCTTTTTAGAGTGTAGATAGCTCAGTCTGCAAAACAACAGATGCTGCTTTTAAATGCATGTTTTGTTTCTGCTTTTAAATTACAAAAAACAGAATTCATTATCAGCACCACTTACCCTCTAGATAGATCCAATGCAAGCTGAATCACAATTTTATAGGAGAGTTTTCTTTTCCTATTTTTAATCAAATAATGTTTCAGTGTTCCCCCAGCAAGATACTCCACAACTACACAACATGCTCGAGCTGGAACGGTAATCTGACCGCTGCTCGTGGAAGTTTTTGGTGGAATCTTAAGGTCTGTTGTTCCCATTGATGCCCCTATAAACTGCAGCAAAGAATTTGAGTAACTCATAAATGAGATTGGCAAGTAAGGATTGGAACAGAACATCTATCAGTTCCCACATAAAGACCAGAAAACAGCATGAAGCTCCTATACAAGTATCGATCCAAAGAGACAATGAAACACTCTGAGGTTACAGACTTACAGTTCATATCTAAATTTAAAGCCAGATGAGATTTAATGAAAAATTAAAATATGTACAGTTTGGCAGTTTTGAAATTTAAGACCTTGATACTAGTAATGAGGACACAAATCGCACTGCTAATTAAAACGTACCCTGCAGGGATGCTTACCTTTGTAACATTTGGATGCTCAAGCTGATGCCAAACAGCAACTTCCTGTCGAAATGATGCCCTAAGAGCAGCAGTTTCAGCATTTGTGGCAACATCACCATTTCCCCAGGCCAACAACTTCACTATAACATGAAAATTCATTATTTTGTATGGCTACATTTAGATGATACAACAAGACTGTTCTATTAGTAAACAATCATTTATATCATTGCTGAAACAAGTATGAACTGTTTGAAACTATTATCTTATTCCACGTAGATAAAATGGATGGTTTGTAGTCAATTATTTCTTTTCTGCCATATTTTTAGAGGATTTTCTTGCACAAATGTCCAGGTAGGACTGCAAGCAGGTCAGATCAGGCCCAACCTGAAAATATCCAATTCCTTAAAAAGTGTGTCTAGATCAGGCCAGTCAACTGGTATGCAATAAAACAACATGTAACAAAAATGCAAGCATTATTAAGAATGCGTTAAACAAATTAGATTTATTAACGACCACATATAACTTAGTTTTATAAAACAGATGAACTTATACCCAAGATTTACTAGAAATAGCACATTAAGATTATGCTAACAACAAAAAAAAAACAAACTGACTTTCATTGATAGCTACATAAGTTCTTATACAGCAACCTAATTTTTGATTCAAAGAGCGTGAACCTCTGCGCAATGGTAAGGCTACAAGTTTTGATGCAAACTGGGAAGATCATACATGTATGATCTTGAGATGGGTTGCATCTGTTTTGAATCTGGTCTCATACAACACAAACCCCTAAACACCCTGAATTTCATCATCTAATCTTTGAACAGATTCAGGTTCATTTAATTCACTTGCAGACCTATCTCTGTGTTGAAGAAATCTGGAATTGTCAAAATAAAGCTCTGCTCAGAATAAAGATATTTGAATTTTAGCACAAACAGAAATAAAAAGATTAGTCAATTAGAAAGTACAGGTGCATGAGGTTCCTTGTATCAAGACATAACAGAAGATCGAAAACAATTCTTCCAGTAAAAGTTGTCAAATAAAACCTTATACCATTCGCACTTAACATTATCATTAGAGGGTAAACATATTTTACTTCGATTACAAGAAACATTAACCCAAGTGAAAATACGAGTTTGGGAAATGGGAAACACTTAGAGTAACACAAGCAAAATACAGGATTGTCTGCTTAGAATTCATAGGAAAATCAAATTGCATTTGTTCCAATAATTGTTTTCATCATACAAATGATAGTATAGGAAAATGTGTTTCATGGCTAAAAATATTTTATGAATGAAAAGATACAGGTGCTGTGCTGAAGACAATTGTCAATGACAGTTAATATTCTAGATGAGAACTATATAATTCATATGCGTACATAAATACATGCTTACACACATAATCACCACAGAACAAAGATGGTACAAGCACCAAAAGATCTCCCATGCCCTTCAATTTTAGTAGTGAAAAATATAAACTAAGATAAAGACCTAGATCAGATGTCTTTCTTTAAGATCTTTAGGAGCATCTTACTAGTTGGAATTGACCACACAGCTATGTTCACAAATACTAGTTTAAAATAGCCCACTACCGAATTAAAGTAGCCCCAGCTCGAACTCCACATAATCAGCCAGGAGGTAAAGAAGGAGATGATGGAGAGACTGTAGATTGTTGAAAAGAGGGAAATTTTGAGATAGCAAGGTCAGATTTAGAGTTTCTACTTTTATGGACGGATATGTTTCCATCTCACAATTGGAAATTTATGCGCTCCAACAAGGTTGCTACACTTCTCTTATTTGTCTCCTTCGAGCAAATATATCAAGAGGATTTTTTTATTATAAAAGGCAGCATTTTCATAAAAATGGAAAAATTATATAATTAAATGTATCAGAACAACCCAACAAGTTAACACCCATCGGCCTGAATCCAACCTAACCAGTTAGTGGGTTAGGCTTGCTTGATCTGTACCTGGCCATCCAATACAATAGGTAGGGTTAATTGGTTCAGGTCCAAATTGACATCCCAGACCCAGTGGCATATTACACCATTTTTTTTTTAAAAAAATGCCACTATTCCCATGACAGAAGTGTGCTATTGCATTCATGCTTTCTTCTTGTATCATTTCATGCATCCAATGCCAAATATATTTACAAAACAAAAAAAAAAAATAAAAATGAAAGACTCTGGATCTCTAGGACTTTTTGTAGTGTGCAGAGAGGGAGGAGGAGGCAATGGTGGTAAGTTTAAATATCCGAATGAGGGAAGCCTCTTGATGCCCAAAAGAAATAGAAATGGAAACTCATTTTAAAAAACAAATATAATATTAAAAATCATTATGTAGGGTAATTATGGAGTTGTCTGTGTGCATGCACACATAGGTTCTGCTAAAATTGATGTTTTAAAATGCCTTTTTTCTTCAAAGATAGCGAAGATCCTGAACAGCTCTAACACCATGCATATCCTTCAGATGCAACAGAGTTTATAGGGATAGCTCACAAAAAAGCTGCCAACAGTAATTACATGGCCTCAACAAGAGTAAATGGACTGCTAGGAATTGATAATTCTAGGAGAATTATACCCCCCCCCCCCCAACATAATCAATCATTACCCAGTCTGACATATAAGTAATCAACTCACCAACTGCACACAAACATACAGCTTGTATAGAGCAATATCAATTCCTTTCCCAGTTCAACATAAGTGATTAACCACCAATTTCACATAAACATACAGTTCAAAAGAAGCGATATCAATCGATCCTCTAAGGAATCATTTTCATCAACTAGGATATCAAAATGACGTATGGGAAAGCAGAACCATTCAGTTTCTCTGGTTGCAAAAGAGTTGTACCAAGTGAAATCTAAGTTGTGAACAAAATGCACTAACAACACATGTGAAACTCTAAACCTTCACAAATTTTAGCACCTTAAAAGAAATGGAAAAGTACCTGCAACATCCTGGTTACTATAATTGCCTCGATACACAGTCCCATAGGTTCCTTGAGCTATAACATAACGTAGTTCCAACTTCGAGGGGTCAATCTCCCACTCTTCCTTGGATCTCTTAGCACCACCCATGTCCTTGCTCCATACCACCCATGTCCTTGCTCCATACCATGGCCAATTTTTTCTCCAGCTGGATGTCCAAGCTCTTCATATCAATCTTGTCGGCCCGAAAGAACGAATCTTTGCCGTCAAAACTCCCAAACCCTTTCAACTTCGATCCAAATTTCCCCTCCTCCATTTCAGCAGCAGCTTTCACAAACCCATCGTTCTCCCCACTCCCTGAACCCATACTGCCAAATCGACCCAACAAAAGATCAAAAAAAAAAGTCCAAATAGAGGAAAATTTAAGCAAGCACTAAAATTTCTTGTTCCCTTCCACCGCAAATAGCAACTTAGGACGAAACCCTAGAAAGCTCTTCTCTTCTTGATCAAGTTAATGTTGGATCATTAATCCAACATTTAGCTGTGAATAATTATGTATTGCGAGCTGTCAAGCTCAATTAAAAGTGATCGATTAAATATTTAGTAATTTGGACTTTAATGTATCTGATAGGATGTGGGCTTTTAATATGTAGAGACTCAAGAAATTATTTCTATTTTTATGATGGACTAAAATAGAAATAAAATTAAATTATCTATATATATAGTGGTCATGGTCCTTATATCGCACGAACAGAGACATTTTTTTGATATTCCATCATCAGAGAGAAAACATTGAGAGAAATTAAAGGACTTTCTCTAAAGTGGACGTGTTAATTTGGAAAGCCAATCGCTCAACTCTAAAGGGTAATCAATCGATATAGACTCAGGTACGCTTCCGCTTATATATTTAATTTTATATTGGTGATCCAACATGAATGATCATATTATTTTGGGTGATGATTTTCACCAAAGAAAATTCCATAAATTCTAACAAGTAGTATCAGAGCCCCTTCATGTTGAATCATCGAGATTGAATTACAGAATAAATTATTATTATTATTATTATTATTTAAAATAAACAGAAAGAAGAAATTTAAAATATTCCTTCTCCTTTTCATTCGGGTTCCAGACTCTTGCCGACAGTTTTCGCAATCACCGGCATCAAGTTTATTTCAGGCGTGGCGATCAGGCCATGCTGGTGAAGGAGCCAGACCATCAGGCTATGATATCTGTGGCCGCACATTAAGTACAGGTCATCATTAAAAAAAAAAAGGGGGACATGCGGTTTCTTCACCGCCGACCATAATGGAGATCGGCGCGGGTCTCTACCCGCAGCGATGAAGGGACGTTGCGACCAAACAGTCACGTCAAATGCCACTCGAACCCTAGGAAGTGAAACTCCTAAGGTTTCTAAACACGAGCCTACAGTTTTTTTTTTTTTTTGGTAAGTAATCCGTAATAGTTTCTTTCCTTTCTTTCTTTTATTTTTATTTTTATTTTTATTTATTTATTTATTTATTTTTGGTAAATGATTCATCACAATTTTTTTCTTTTTTTTGGATCTTTTCCAAAAAAAAAGGAAGAGTTTTTTTTTTTTAAGGGACTGGGTTAGAGGCTGGTGTAGGACCAGGGTTGGCTCATCCGACCAGCCTTGACCTGGTTACAGGTTGATCGTTGTATCAACGAGTTTAAGGATAATTTTTTGGTGCAACTTTAACTTCAAATATTGATATGTTTATATATATTTTAAGATGGATTAATTAAAATAACATGTCACTAAAGTGATCTCTCTTGTAGAAATTAATCTTATTTTAAAATATAAAAGGTTATGTGCATGTAGTTTATGTAAATATCCATCGGCACAAAGGAAGATCAATATTTAATATAATTGCATGTGCATTTATGGTAATAAATGCGTGATGGTTATTCAGTTTTACATGTGAATAATAAATCAGTCCAAAGGTAGATTCATTATTCGATACGTTCTTATCATCAGTGTTTGATTACTACCAATATCACTCACAAGTTACTATTTTGTCTAAAGATAAAATATTAATGAATGTCTGATATTTTCGGATAGGATTTACCTTTATTTGAATTTATTTTTGCTTTAAGACTAATATGAGTTTGTTTTGTTGTTCTCTGTCCAGCTTTCAGTCCTGCTAACATTACTGTCAACATCAATTCAATTCCTATGCTGAATGGCTCAAACTTCAAGTCCTAGAAAAAAAATCTCTTGATAGTTCTTGGAGTCATGGATCTCGACCTTGCGTTAAGGACTGAATCTCCTTCACCTCTTACGGATAAAAGTACCTCAGATGATAAGAGGGACATAGAAAGGTGGGAGAAATCAAATCGCATGTGTATGATGATCATGAAGAAAGCCATTCTAGAAGCATTCAGGGGCACAATATCTGAAAAAATAACTACTGCTAAGGCTTTCCTTGAGGATATTGAAAAGAGATTTGTTAAGAACGAAAAGGCTGAAATTGGTACGCTCTTAACAAGTCTAATTTCAATGAGTTATAAGGGGAAAGACAATATCAGGGAGTACTTCTTGGAGATGTCTCATCTTGCTTCCAAGCTGAAAGCACTTAAGCTTGACCTCTCTGAAGACTTGCTAGTGCATCTGGTTTTGATATCCCTTCCGGCACAGTTTAACCAGTTTAAAGTGAGCTATAATTGTCAGAAAGAGACTTGCTCTCTGAATGAGCTCATCTCACACTGTGTTCAGGAAGAGGAAAGGCTTAAGCAAGATAAGACAGAGTGTGCTCACCGGGCCTTAACTTCTAAGGACAAAGAAAAGAAAGAAGGATAAGGCTGCAGATACGGTATCTCAAAAGAAACAATAAAAGAAGCCGAATGATTCAGAAGGCACTAATTGTTTCTTCTGTGGAGCTGAAGGACATAAGAAGAAGCAGTGCACTAACTATCACGCATTGCGTGCTAAAAAGGGTATGCTTCTTAATTTGGTTTGTTTTGAAGTTAATTTAACTTCGGTACCTAAACATACATAATGGATAGATTCTGGTGCAACAACTCATATCAGTGTGTCTATGCAGGATTGCTTGAGTTGCCGAAAGCCAAATGATGCTGAAAGATACATCTACGTGGGTGATGGCAAAACGGTTCCAATTGAGGCAATAGGAAAATTTAGATTATTGTTAAAGATTGGATTTTATTTGGATCTTGATGAAACTTTTATTGTACCGTCTTTTAGATGAAATTTGATTTTTATTTCTATTTTGGACAAATCTGGTTATTTTTGTTCATTTGGAAATGAAAAATTTAGTTTGTTTCAGGATTAAAATATGGTTGGTTCCGGTTCTTTGTCAGGTTACGATAATCTTTATTTAATTGATATAATTGCTTCATTTAATGAATCCCTGCACTTAAGTATACGAGGTACTAAGAGAAAATTAACCAGTGAGAATTCGGGTGTATTATGGCACAAGAGATTAGGTTATATTTCTAGACGAATAATAGAGAGACTTGTGTCAAATAAAATTCTCGATTCCTTATATTTAACAGACTTTGATGTTTGTGTTAATTGTATAAAGGGAAAACAAACCAATAAAAAAATATTTAAAGCCAACAGGACTCTGGACGTCTTAGAACTTATACATACGGATATTTGTGGCGCATTTCCTACAATTGCTTGGAATGATCAATAATACTTTATAACGTTCATAGATGATTTTTCTAGATATGGCTACATATATCTCATTCATGAAAAGTCACAGTCGCTAGACGTGCTCAAAAATTATAAGGCTGAAGTTGAAAACCAACTCAGTAAAAGGATCAAAAGTATCAGATCTGACCATGGTGGAGAGTACTATGGCAGATATGATGGTTCAGGTGAACAATGCTCAGGACCATTTGCTAAGTTCCTAGAAGAATACGGTATCGTCCCACAGTACACCATGCCAGGTTCGCCCACTATGAATGGTGTTGCTGAAAGACGAAACAGAATGCTTAAGAATATGGTAAGAACTATAATTAGTCATTCTAACTTACTAGAATCACTCTGGGAAGAAGCACTTAAGACTGCAGCATATATCCTTAACAGACTTCCAACTAAAGCAACTACCAAAACCCCTTATGAACTCTAGACGGACAAGAAACTTAGTCTAAAGCACTTGCATGTTTGGGGATGTCCAGCTGAGGCAAGGCCTTATAGGCCTAATGAAAAGAAACTGGACCGAAGGACGGTAAGCTGCTATTTTATTGAATATTCTGAAAGATCTAGGAGGTACAAGTTTTATGATCGCATAAGTAAGTCGATTTTCGAGTCAGGAAATGCACGATTCTTTGAGGATGTTGAGCTTGCAAGGGGAGATACAGTTAGGGACTTTGTCTTTGAGGAGGAATATGTTGATATTCCTATAGATGTCATTGGCATTGATCAGGATCCCATTTCTGACCTTGTTCAAGATATAATAGATCAAGACATTGTCGAAAAACCTCTTATTCAAGAAATTATTTCAGAAGAACAAGCTCCAACATCTCAAGAACCTATGCCATTAAGGAGATCCACTAGAGAGAGGAGAAATGCAATACCAGATGACTACATTGTATTTCTCCAAGAGCATGAGGTAGACATTGGAATAATGGAAGATGATCCAATCAACTTCCGTCAAGCCATGGAAAGTTCTAACTCTCACAAGTGGATTGATGCCATGAATGAGGAGATTAAGTCCATGAAGGATAATGACGTCTGAAATCTTGTCTCATTACCTAAAGGTGCGAAACCCATTGGTTGCAAATGGATATTTAAGATCAAGAGGGATTTGAAAGGTGATGTGGAAAGGTACAAGGCTCGTCTTGTCGCAAAGGGCTTTACTCAGAGAGAAGGCATTGACTATAAAGGGACTTTCTCTCTAGTTTCTTCGAAAAACTCTTTCAATCTTGAGTTACATCAGATGGATGTGAAGACGACGTTTCTCAATGGTAACATTGATGAGACGATTTATATGTGCAACCAGAATACTTTATGTTGGGAGACCCAAAGAATATGGTTTGCAAACTTAAGAAATCCATCTATGGACTCAAACAAGCATCTCGACAATGGTATTTCAAGTTTCATCAAGTGATTATCTCATTCGGTTTTGAGATGAATTTGATCGATAACTGTATATACCATAAGTTCTATGGGAGCAAACATATTTTTCTGGTTTTATATGTCAATGACATCTTGCTTGTCAGCAACAATATAGGTTTATTGCACGAAACCAAGAGATTTCTATCTAAGAATTTTGAGATGAAAGATCTTGGTGACGCCTCTTTTGTGTTAGGCATACAAATACATCGAAATCGCTCTTGAGGTATTCTCGGATTATCATAAAAGAGCTATATCGAAAAGGTTCTCAAAAGATATGGTATGCATGATTGCAAACTAGGTGATACCCTTGTAGCTAAGGGAGACAAGTTTAGTCTCAATCAATGCCCTAAGAATGATTTTGAAAAGAAGGAAATGCAGAAGATTCCCTATGCCTCAGCAGTAGGGAGTCTGATGTATGCTCAGGTTTGTACATGTTTGAATATTGCGTACGTTACTAGGATGTTGGGCAGATATTTAAGCAATCCAGGAATAGACCATTGGAAAGCAGCTAAACGGGTCTTGCGGTACTTACAGAGAACAAAAGGTTACATGCTCACGTATTGGAGGTCGGATAAACTTGAGATCATTGGGTATACTGACTCCGATTTTGCTGAATGCCAAGATAGTATGAAATCTACATCGGGCTATATCTATCTGTTGGCTGAAGGTGCAGTCTCCTGGAAGAGTGCTAAACAGTCACTTATAGCATCTTCCACCATGGCAGCAGAATTTATAGCATGTTATGAGGCGTCCAATCACGGAATATGACTACAAAATTTTATCACAGGGCTGCGCATAGTGAATGATGTTAAAAGATCACTTAAATTATTTTGTGACATTAAGTCAGCAGTTCTATATTCCAACAATAACAGGAGCTCAACGAAGTCAAAGCATATTGATATCAAGTTCCTAGTTGTTAAAGAAAGAGTTCAGAGTGGACAATTGTCTATAGAGCACATCGGAACAAACTCTATGATTGTGGATCCGCTTACTAAGGGATTGCCACCTAAAACATTTCATGAGCATACTGCTCGTATGAGTGTCATGTCAGTTAAAGATATTCAGTTTTAGTGGGAGTTTGTAATTTTAGATGCTTGCATAGACATTTTTCATTTATTTCAGTTTATGGATATTTTGAGGTTATTTTTTGCAGAAATAAAGTTTTTTTGTTTGTTTATACTCTGATTTTAGTATAATCTGATCTCACTAAGGTTTAAGGGAGGACCAATTGGAAATAGGCATATTAAGATCACATTGCATGGAATTTTTATACTACACATCCACACCATGATCCATGTCATTCAATTGTATCAGCATATGTGACTATTGATGGGTTGAGTTACGATAGATGTAATGAAGACCACTTTGATCCTATGTTGGTGTGATTGATGGACCGGGTTGGTTGCAGATACATTTCGGTAATGACAGCAAATTTGAGCTCATTCAGTTATATCTGGCAAAGAATAATTATAAGGTTACACATATAGCCCAAGTAGAAGATTGTTGGATCATTAATCCAACATTGAGCTTATATGTGAATAATTATATATTGCGGACTATCAAATAAATTTAAGCTCAATTAAAAGTGATCGATTAAGTATTCAGTAATTTGGGCTTTAATGTATCTGATAGGGTGTGGGCCTTTAATGTGTAGAGACTCAAAAAATTATTTCTATTTTTATGATGGGCTAAAATAGAAATAAAATTAGGTTATCTATATATATATAGTGGTCATGGTCCCCAGATCGCACGAACAGAGACATTTTTTTTGACATCCTATCATTAGAGAGAAAATAAAGGACTCTCTCTAAAGTGGACGTATTGATCTGAAAGGCCTTGACTCTAAAGGATAATCAATCGATATGGACTCAGGTACGCTTTCACTTATATATTTAATTTTATCTTGGTGATCCAACATGAATGATCCTATTATTTTGGGTGATGGTTTTCATCAAAAGAAATTCCATAAATTCTAACAGTAAAAACTCCAATATATAATTCACCTAATCAAACAATATATCGATGAAAAATAAAAACAAACAGAAACAAAGTAAAGCTAGTGACTTCAAGAAAGATAAAAAAAATTTGAATTCGATTTAAAACCCCAATTCTACCACTGAGAAGATAAAAAAACCGCTCCAAAGATCTCAATTCACACACAAACACGGCAAGAAAGCCAGCAAACAAATGAACGAAAGAGAAGATTTTGATCAGACCAATTCTGAAGACAACGAAACAAACCTAAAGTTGAAACAGTATTAAAAAAAAAGATCAAAATCCCATCAAAAAACTTCTTTCAATGAACGAGCGAAACTTCGTGTCTCGACCCTAATCCAATATATCCACTGAACCTTAATTGATTGTGGAGAAGCGCGTAACATCTCGAGAGATTTTTTTTTTTTTTTTGACTTTTTTCAAGCAGGCTGGTAGAGCCTTTTGTTAAGCATGATTTAAATGAGATAATTGTTGCCTAGATTTTGCCATTTTGAAATTTTTTTTGAATTTTATAAAACAACATTAAATCATCGCATTAAGTTAAATTTAAAATTAGTTGATAATTATAACCATCTATAATTAAAAAAAAAAGTATTTTCCAATCTCACCTTTCCTAGATTTTGAGACATTTAGATTGAATTTATTTTATTTATAGAATATCCTCTATGACTCTCTTCTACCACTAAATGCTCACGCCAAGCCATATATGATATGATATAATTTATTTAAATAGAGTGTTTTATTTCCTAATTTCTCTTTGGAGTTGATGTATTTAGTTTTGACTAATATCGATAGCCATGGTCTTTGGGTATCCCTTGAAATGATAGAAACTCACTAAAAGTATGCGTGGTTTTTTGGAATATGCTTTGAAAAATTTTAGGAAAAAAATGACTTTGTAATTTTTTGAATGATATGAAAATTAAAATAATACATAAATTAATCTCTAGAACTGACTACATCTTTTCTTTCTTAAAAAATTCCTTCCATAATTTTTTAAATAACCCAAATTATCATGTGCACACGTCATGAAATATCTATTGCGCTACGATATGCTCCATAAAATTTTTATACAGAAATAAAATTTTTATACAACAAAAAAAGATAATTAAACAATAAACAATCATTAAAA
The DNA here is from genome assembly GCA_017589505.3 of Metroxylon sagu. Lineage (NCBI taxonomy): Eukaryota > Viridiplantae > Streptophyta > Magnoliopsida > Arecales > Arecaceae > Metroxylon > Metroxylon sagu. The sequence continues at coordinate 234,162 of JACVBY030000370.1, forward strand.
GAGGGAACAAAAATTAGCCAAAATATCTGAGCCATTTTTAAACTTTTTTTTGTAAAAATAAATGGCAAGCTGAATTAGGTTTATCTAAAATCTAATATAATCCTTAATTGAGGAAAATAACACATCACAATTTTGATTCCTATCAATGACTATTAATAATACAATTCAAACAATTTGCATAGGTGGATTTAGTTATGTAGATAGTGTTGTAATTGTTGCCGATAGCAAATTTAATTCATGCGCAAGATCTCAACCTCAATAATGTGAAATGCAAGTGTAATTATAAGTTATACATTCATCATGCTATCTTTATTTAAAATTTAAATTTCAAACTCTATAATTTAAACATAAATCAATCAGATTAAAGTTTCTATTTGTATCCATGCCTAATATTCTATCTCTAATCATGAGATATACAAGCATGATTACAAATTATATATCACTATGTTACTATTCTTGCTGTATTTTAAATTTAAAATTTAAACTTTGTAATCAAAACCAAATCAATTGGGTCAAATATTCGATATATAACAATGTAACCATATGTATATAAACATAGTATATTACAATAATCATACTACAAGAGACTATTTATTATTCTCAAAATTTCTAACTCCAAATTACTATTCTCAAAGTCATTTTTTTTTAAGTCGATATCAAAGCCATATAGGACTCACCAACATCTGTACTTTGGATCAAACATTTGGACATCATGATAGAAATTTTATCTTCAATTACTACATTAGTATCTTCATCAACTCCTTTGTTAATCACTAATATTGTCGGTCTAATTCCTATTGAACTTGATTCCAACAATTGTATTACACAAAGACTCTCTTTCTTCTAATCCTAAAAGATCATAAATTCATAGGTATAATGGATAGAAGTACTTCTACTCTTTCTGAAACCATCTTAGAAGGTGATAAAAGATTCTTAAATATTGCTTTTGGTAAGTGGTATGAAAATGATCAAATGATGTGATCTTGAATTAATGCTACTCTTTTAGATATCATCATCCCATGTATTGTTGGTGTCGAATTTGATAGAGAAGTATAGGTTGCTAACACTTAGAGATGATTTGAAATCATTAATCAACCCTCCTTTATTCACTCAAAGCAATAGTTCGATGAAATTTAGAAAGGTCCTCTCTCAATACAAGACTATTTACAAAAAAAAAAAAAAAAAAAAAAAAAACACAAAGGATTAACTAGCTACTGGTGGTAAGCCCATAAGTGATATGGATATTCTTATATACATTTTAAAGGCCTTCCAAAAACTTATAGATCATTCCAAAATACAATTAGAAGACATGCCAAAAATGCATATTATAAAGAACATTGTAGTCTCCTGTTGGCAGAAAAAATAAGTCTTGATGGACCATCTAATCCCATACAACTCAATGCTATTGCATTTGTTGCAAATCATAATGGGTCCAATAGATAAATTATGGTTGTTGTTCATCCAACAATCAACAATAGCAACGCTCCTATAATGATAAGTAGTAGCAACATATATTTGGCATACAAAATCAATTTCCACAATATCTTAGATGGTAGAACAATCAAGCCAAAAATCATACAGCACCAGCCAATAGAATACTATGCAATCTATTTATCAAATATATAATAAAATTAGGCATAGAGCTTTGGATTGTTATCATCACCTAGATATAGTTTTCCAAGGTCGACTTCCTCCCAACATCTAGTAACCATGATAACCACATCACAAGCTCACAAATGATTGTACATAGTATAAGGATACTAGAGCCACTCGCTATAATATTGTCAATCTTAGAAATTTAACTATCAACTCTCCATTTCAAAGCTTAGACAATGTGCAACTTGGAAATGGTGAAGATTTGGCCGTCAAATATTTTGGATTCTCTCATCTTACTTTTTCATCCCAATTATTTATATTAAATGATATCCTCCATTGTCTAAATGCATCAAATTAATCTTCTTTTAGTCCAAAATTTGCTTGTAATAATAATTGCAATTTCAAATTTTGTGATATAGGACAATAGTACAATGGGTCATTCGAGAATGAAATCTATACTTTTTGTTCACTTCAATCATTAAATAAGGATCTCTCTCTAACATCATTTGTCAGATGTCAGATATCAGATGAGGTTTAGCATCATCGTCTATGCTCTCATTTTAGTCTCGGCAACATTCAATTTTGTCTAAAATTTTTTCTTCAATAAACTCTTTCAAGGGTATTATCCATCTTATCAACCTCGAAATGGATTTATAAGTTAGAGGTCCATGATGTATATAAAATGGATCGTTCTGTTTATCTGGTTATTTACAATCATAATAATGGGAACTCTTCCAGTTGAAAGCATGGTCTACCATACTCAGCCAAAATCCTATCACTTCTAATGAGGCAAAAGGAAGTATCCTACACAAAGGTAGTTTGACTATATTTGCTCATGTTTGTACTAAACCTGCATCAAGGATGATATCTTCTCCCTTTTCTTTTTGTTATATATTTTTTATTCTTTTTAATGACATTGTTCACACGTTAAAAGACAATCATAATATGGTTCATTTCTCAACAAAGATCTTGAAGTCTAGAACTAATTTAGTTGAAATTATTATTGTTTCTGTAAACATGGAGGGAGTAGGTTTAGGGTATTTCTTATTATCAGCATTTCATGAAAATATTGGTAATTAATTACCCACACCATCCTAAGATGGTACATAAAAAAATGCTATAAAATACTAGCAAAAGGATTTGTAGTATTTTTTTAATCTTTCAATGATACTTATAAATGTTGCCAATAGTTCTTTTTATTATATTAGATGGGTATCGCCGGAATCAAGAGATAATTATCTATCAAGAAAGGGAGCTGTTAATAATTTTCCTTCAACATAATCTAGTTAAAAACTATAATAAATACAAACTTTGGATGATGCTCATGACGGGAGGTAGTAAGTCATATCAACATATCATGCCAATTTAAAAATATAACAACAAATGGGTCAATTCAAATCAAACCTATTTATTGATTGCCTAGGTACCCGGGTTCAAAAACACATCCTATCATCACAATATTTGGTCATGGTTCAAAGAGCAAGCTACGCATCTTGATGGAATAAAATTTTTCTTACTTGTTTTACAATATTTTTAGAAGATTAATTAGTGTTGATAATGCTATCTTGATCGTGATTCAGAGCTAGAAGAAAACATCGCATTTTTGATCACCTATCTTTCTTTAATTAAATCCTTGCTTGGCATTCCAAGCCTCATTTATATATTCTTTTCCGACTCCATTTCATCTACCTAATAATTAATGTTTAATTCTTTAATAGACTATAATATTTAGCCTTTATTAATCAGCTACTTAATACCTGATTCACAATATCGAGTTTCTTTAATTTTCAATCCTTCTCATTTTATGTACACTTATATTTATCATATGCAGTAAGAAAATAATTGTGTACAATATAAATATTATTATGTGTAATGAAAAAATGATTGTGTGTGGTGAGAAGATAACTATGTATGTGCACAGTTATCATCATAATACATATAGTAAAAAAATTAAAAAAAAAAATGATGGATCAATGCTATGTGACAATGGTGTATATAAACACTTTTCATTTCGCTATATACAATAAAAAGAATCCGACACTAAAATTGATACGAAGAACCAAATGTCACGTGACTGACCCATGGAAGCTAAATATTAAAATCAATTTAATTGGAGAGCCTCACATGAATATGCCTTAGTTTAGGTCATCGCGCTCAAAACATTATCAAATTTCAACCTACTGATAGGCACATCATTAGGACAACTTGTACTGAGAGTGAATTTTGACAGGACTGATGCAATCCCTTCCACCTCCACGCCCCCTACATGACTACGTTGGCGACAGGACATGCAATCATGGACTCATCCATCAGTAAGAGCCAATAGAACGTGGGGAACGCAAGTCGAAGCTTAGAAAAGAAGATCATTAGAAAAGACTCTGCATGACTTTGAGCTTAAAAAAAAAACAAAAAAAAAAAAACGCCAAAGTAAAATCACCAAGTCCTCTCCACTTCACTCCCTTCACGTGATCCAGCCCCGCATGCAGGTGGCCGCCATAATTGTCACCTCCCTCCAAAAACCTTCGGGGCTGCGTACCAGACCGGGGTGCAAAAGAACACGACATCATTATTAAGGTGGCTGGGTCCAACGTGCCCGTAGGAGCCACCAATCCCGAAGGAAGCCAAGAGAACAACAGCCCAAAGGCAGTGCCAGCTCTGAACTAGGATGGTCAGCTGGCATTTAGTGAGAGATAAGACCAACAGGAGGGGAATACGGAAGGGAAGGTAAACGAAGGGTTGGTTCTCACTTCACAGACTGGAGCCTGTGCCAAGGCAAGGGAAGGGAACGGAAGGGAAGGGAAGGGAATGGAAGTTATTTTTCCTGGAAGGACCAATGCAGTTAAAAATGTCAGGAATCATGCATGTGAGGGGCGTCAACAAGGTCAGTGTAGCCTCATTTCAAAGGCAAGAGATTTATTCATGTGACCCGCATTGCATGCCAATGCTCACCATATGGGACATGGAGCCAAGCCCCTTGTTGACTGTAGAAATAAATCATTTAAGAAAAAAGATGCGAGGCTGCTGTGAAGGAGAGAGAGAGAGAGAGAGAGAGAAGGGAAGAGATTTATTCATGTGATCGCATTGCATGCTAATGCTCACCATATGGGACATGGAGCCAAGCCCCTTGTGGACTGTAGAAATAAATCATTAAGAAAAAAGATACGAGGTTGCTGTGAAGGGGAGAGAGAGAGAGAGGAGGAGGAGGAGGAGGAGTTGCATGAGCCAGTGAGAATGATGGATTAGATTATCCTGATTTTTAGGGGTACAATTGATTCTGACAACAAAGGTGGTTTAGTTTGTCTCTGAAATAATCTAAACTATCATTATCTCTTTCATCGGATCTCTCATCGCACTTTGCATCATTGAAGGTTAAATTATCTTTGGATAATTAATACTTGCATCTAGACATGGCCTTGGGTTAAGTCTGGTTCAGGTTCAGAGATAAAGGGGCAGTAAGGGGATTTAGTTCGATCATCCTACCAAACAAACTTATATCTAGTTAATTTATCCTCGGAGATAAAGTTGTTGCTTTGAAAAAATAATTATCTTCTTCCAAGGAGGTATAATGACTCCATGGATATGGGAAGAATTGAGGGTCTATGTGGACACGAAAGGTTTTGTTAGCTAGGAGTTTTGCACTTTTTCTTCTTAAAATATGAGGGGAAGATTGTGATTGAAAGAGTTAGGATTGATGGTCAGATTGGCAACTAATCTCCATATGTTAAAAATAAGCTAAATTACCTTGAGAAATGTATTATTTATTCCTAAAAAAATGGATTAGCTGCTCCATCTGGCGACACCGATCTCTCTCAGCACCTTTTCTATCATATATTTCAAAGAAAAGGCCTATTAGATCTGGTGAGCAAGTTCTTCTGACATCCAAGCAAGTATAGAATGACATGTTTTTGATACAAATCAAATGTATTAGCTCAGGATCCAAATAGAACCAATATAAAACAACTAATAATAGTAAAAAAATAAAAAATAGATATATATATATATATTAAAAATAATAATAAATTAAGAGCGCCTATCCTTACCTTTCTCTTCTCTCCCAACTCTCTCTTTTATCTCTGAATCTTCTTCCCTTTCTTCTTGAGCATGTTTATATATGTTTATGTGGAGAAGAGATTTAAAGTGTCTTATAGAGACTAAGATTCATGTTCTACATGTATTGAAAAATATGTTCATATTGAACTTATTATTATATTGCAAAATCAAATATGCAATAGACTCATATTCAGTCACTACAAAGTTTGTTAGAATTAAAAACTAATCCTTATTTTTAAAAAAATTTATAATGACTTCTAACAGTATATTCTTTTGGCATTGAAGTGAGTCCTTACTCATTATAATGTTTGGCTTAAACCTATTCCTTAGGGAATATAAAAATTTACAACGCTAACATTCCTTTATCCTTTCTCTCATTTCACAAATAAATACACACAAAACAAACCTACAAAAATATATATATATCACATATGTGGATTATAAACAATTCGGAGCAAATGGTATCACCTTTCATTTGTTTGACCAGAGGTTGGGGGCTCAATTTCAAGTGGCTTCAATACTCTCTTTTGCCCCATTTATATAAGTCCTTATCTCATATAACTTTAGGCTTGATGCCTAGGGCTCTAGGTTGCAAATGAAGTTACGCGAATTAGTGACAAACTTAAGTATAATTCACCAGATATTTGCCTTGTGGTTTGTTACTTAAAAAACATGCACAATAATCTCCCTTGACAAGCGACACATACCAATCGATGATAGAACATATGTGGCTTATTAATTAAAGATTCAGATGTCAAATAGCTTGCAAAATGCATCTAAATTTAGTTTGATGAATTAAGTGGTTAAAGCTTATACATTTACTGACACACATACATATATTTGAAAAATGTACGTGCGCCTGTGCTTCATGAATGAATCTTCATGAATGAATTGTTAGATACAAGACAAAACAAAACCACGTCAAAACTAGCTTTGTTTTAGCTGGTCGACTCAAGCCCAGACCTTGCGTCCCTCTCCAACGTTTGTTTGTGGTGTTGCGTAGGAGCAAACAACGACACAGAGGGCGGTAGACAACGAGGTGCAGCAAATAGTAACCATGCGTCATGTGTCTGAACCATCTTGCATCGGTATCCCATCTGCTTCCCTACCCAAAAGGTTCTGTCACCAAAACCCCCAGTCCTTCTGCACCCCCCCCCCCCCCCCCCAACACACACACACACACACACACACACACACACACACACACACACACAAATAAAAAATAATAATAATAAAAAAAAAACCTTCTTGCCTGCCATGCCATCCTACAGCGCTCTACGGTTAGGATCTATTCACTGTTTGGTGTTCCAAGTGGCCGGATATCGCTCCCTGTAATCGTAACCGTTCTTTTTTAAAAAAAAAAAGAAAGAAAGAAAACGACGCATCCATGAGTACCCGCATATTTCATCCCGTGGGGGCCACCGTTTTCTTTCCTGGCTCGAACCCTGAGTTCTTTCCCGAGTCCAAGTTCAGGTCTCTCTAATTCGAAACAAAAAGGGAATCATAACGTCACCGTTTCCGCTCCTTCCGACTGCCTTCCCGTTATGACACCGCTCCCGCCGGCGAAGGCGCGCAACGGAACCCCCCGCATTAACTAAGCTTAGGTACTCGCGGCGAAGCACCACACCAGACCTCAACTTGGAGGATGGTGGGAAAATGCCCCGTTCTCAAAGGCGGTGACGGGATCCGACATCCAAGGGTCAAAAAGTTAAAAAAAATTTATGAAGCCCTGTGACTCACCCTCTCATCCGCCGAGTCCTACTATTTTTCCTCTTCTTCGCCGCGACGTGGAGAGCTCTGGCTTATAAATTTTCGGGGGTCAAATATATAAAAAAGCGACTGCGATAGGGACGAGCGATTAGAACGAGAGTAAAAAAAATCGACTTCCCGCCCTTCGCCCTTCTTGAAATCTAGAGCGGTGGCGTTAGAAAGAGACAGAAGAGGGGAGAGAGGGAGAGAGGGAGAGAGAAGGGGAGAGAGGATGTGGGAGAGCTCTGGGGCGTTCCGAGGAGATGGACACGCCGGAGAGAAGCAAGATCGGGGGCACACCGCTCTCTAAGTTCGAGGTGATCTCGATTCGATGTCCTTTTCTGGAAGTCTCGCCTTTTTTTCTTTTGATCTGTTTTGGTTTTTTGGTTGTTTCTTTGGATTTCGAGGGGATGGGGAAGTGTAGGATTATTGTGGGGCTTTGATGCAAGATCGGGGCTTTAATTCGTGGGGGTTCGGCGAAGTTTGTACATTTGTGGACGGTGAATTTATTTCTCTTCAGATGCTTTGGATAGGTGGTGTGTTCTTTGTTGTTCTGCCCCGTTTTCTGGGGCGTTCGAGAGATTTGTAGTCCTTCGTGGGGAAAGATTCGGGTTTAGGTCTCTTTGGGAGGTGGTGTGCTTGGTTTTGATTCTAGGGATTTATAACTGGAAGTAGCCGGGTTGCTGCTGATAGGTTTTTGATTTGCTTAGTTATTAAAGATTCCTCCTCCACTAGAATGTTATGCGCTAAAAAAAGTCCATTTTGGAAGGTTTTTATTTTTGGTCTGGCTTGCACTCAAGGGTTTAATTTCTTGTTCCGTTTCCTTATGTTTGTGTGCTATGAATCGTCATTTTAGTTCGGATAATTCTGGTTTAACGGGTCCCAAAGGGTTTGAATTTAATGTACACCTCCACGACTCTCATTCCAAGTTTTAGGAATGTAATTAACTTATGGATCTCAGTATCCCCTCTTCTGATTCTTAAAATTGAGACTAGATTTTAAATGGTGCAGCATTTGTTAGGTTTTAGCAGGCCTTGGTGCGTTTTTGTGTTCTTCCTTCACTGATGCAGCCTTGAGTATGCCTTTTGTTGGACTTTGTGTGTGTCATTTGTTTGTCCGTCTATTTAGCTAAGGTTACACAGTTTGATTAGGTTAATTTTTGGCAAGTCTCTCTATGTGATATATATATATATATATATATATAGGCTTTGTGTTCATTCTGTTATTGACATCATTCGGTTCTTGCAATGATGACGCAAATATAAATTACTGTTCTTGATTCAATGCACTTCTCGTGTTCCATGATTTTATCTCGCATTATTTTCTATGGCAACTTCCATTTGATATCTTAGTCAATGCTGCTGTTCTGGCCATTCTAGGGTACTTAATTTCCATTTCTGCGAGTTTATATTATTTTTCCCCCTCATTTGACCTGAGATCTAGTTGAGGACTACATATTCCTGGGTGATAATATTTGTCCCTTCCATTTTGTGACGTTGGTTCTCCTGGTCAGGAAATATGCTAAATATATGTGTATTAAGTTGATTGGTTTCTCAGCACGAGAAGCATGGCCTATCTAGCATGTTTAATGTTTCATTTATTCATAGGAATTCAGCAGGTTTCAGGGGTTACTTGCCTAATGATTTAGTTGACTACTACAGGATTCTCCTGTCTTCAACTTCATCAATAGTCTGTCTCCTATCCAGCCTGTTAAATCCATAGATTCAGTACACGGTGTGCAATCGTATCTGCCATCTATTTCTTCCATCTTTACTTCACCACATGCCAATCCCCAGAGGGAATCAAGATTTTTGATAAGGTATATAATCATCTTGCTGTTGCATGTTTAAAACCTTGTGTTGCCTATTTTAAATGTTTTAATAATCATTGCTTTTCTCTTTTTGTAGAAATTCTATTGCAGACTTATCAAAACGTGAGAGTTCTTCTGATAATGTGGATGAAAGCAACCTATGTACAGGGGTTCTAAATGCTGTTAGACTATCCACATCCACTGTTATTGCGCAAGAAAATTGCAGTGTAAAATGCTCACACAACCAAGCTACTGTTGACCGTCCCGATGAATGTGCAACTCTACCTAGTAATTTGCCTCAGTCTAAGCAGTATGACTATGGCAGTCCCAACCATAATACAGCACCTTGCTATGGTATCAAAATGGATGTTAAATTGGACATTAGCTGTGCGCCAGTAGAACTGGTTCGCTTTGTTCAAAATGGTCTGGACAAAAGAAAAAATTTATTTGCTTCTGAAACTGATTTTCTGGAAAATCATCTGCTAGAGCAAAACAAAGATGAAGTGGTAGGGTGTGACTGGGTGAATTTAATTTCTGATGATGCTGAAGGTCTCTTAATTTTTGATTCCAACAATGAATCAGAGGCCTGCAAAGGACCCAGTGAACAATTGGGAGATTCATCAAAGCTTGCAGAGGACCTGGGCAATTCACAGAAAAAACAACCTGATGATTCTTTTGGTCGTTGTGTCCAAAATGCCGCACAGGAACCTCCAGTTAATTGTAGCAAAGAGAATGGTAAGGAAGATGAAACAGATTGTAGTCTGCAAATTTTCCCAGGCAGTTGTCAGAATCCAGTAGTGTTGAGTGATCAAATCCAGAAGACGGTCGGTGGAACCAGTGGTCAGATTCCATCAGGCCACAAGGTAGATCTTCTTATAGAAGTCATGGGTACCATAGTTGACTTTTTCCCCTGTATACTTTGTTCGTTGTCTTATGATTTTTGCTTGAATTGTATAATTTGATTGTTTGACTTGAACATTTCATATGTTTCAAAGCAAATGCCATGTTTAGTAAACGGCTTTTTATCTGTGACTTTAACTCTTTGAGACACTTCCTCTTGTTCTGCTGCCTGCCTGATACGTTCACTCTTTTTAATGGACTTATTTTACACTGCCTTAGAAGTGCTGTTGTTATAGAGCATAAGTGTAGGTTGTTCCTTGGACCCTTAAGAGGAGCCTGGGATGATGACTATACTGTATGCTGTTCCCCCTAGAGTTGTGGTGAGTCCAGGGCACCATAAAATTTTGCAACAAATAGTAATTTAATGAATGAACTGCCTCTTGATTGATGGTGGCTGCTTGCTTTACTGTTTTGATTAAGAAGTCATTCATCATTTACACCTACTCTTACTTGCAAGTATCCAACTACTCAATGTTAACAAGTGGTGAATGATGGCTACAATGAAACTTCTCATGTTATTATGTTTGTGGTGTCCTGATACTACTGTTTTATGCATGAGTTGCTCAGATGTTTAATGCCATTGTCAATTGGTTTTTTCTGATTTAGACTATCATTCTTGAAAATTTTATGAATTTTATATCTAAAATGGTCTTGCATTCTCCTTACATGTCCACTGCTCTCCTGGGTAATTTTCTTTCATCAGTGCACTGTTTTATTTTCCGGCTTCATGGAAGAGCATATGGATTTGGTCTTCTTTAACCAATTTCACCTGTATCAATGATTTGGTTAAGAATTTGCAGTGATTGTTAAATTCTTGTCTATAGGTTGACTCCCAACAACAGCGTGGTGTGCGAAGGCGCTGTCTGGTTTTTGATATAGCTGGGATTTCCAAAAGGAATTTGCAAAATAACTCAAACCTCCATTCTTCAACCTCATTGCCATCCAATGAGAAAATGGCTGCTGATGTTAAATCCTCCAGGCCTGGAACTAGTCAATCACCCTGTATGTTGCCTGGTATTGGGTTGCATTTGAATACTCTTGCAACAACCTCAAAAGATCGACAGGTCAATCAAGATATGTTGGCTTTTGGGAAACAATTAATCAGCATGCCTGGTTCTGTTGGCTCTTTTGACCCAACAAAACCTGGGTGGAAAAGTGAGTCCTTGGCCGTTGAAAAGGATGTGAGTCAAACTGGAAATGAAGTCCAGAACCTTCGGATTATGCATGATGATGCTTCTCAGGCTCCTGCACTTGGAAATGGTGAAGAACTAAATCAAGGCAGTCCAAAGAAGAAAAGGTATATTGTCTGCTGCCACTGGTTGTCTTGATTATTTTCACAGTATGTCTTTCAATACATAACTGGTGCTGAAAAATCTTGAGCCAGGCGCAAATCTGAAAATGGTGGTGAAAGTGAGGCATGCAAACGTTGCAATTGTAAGAAGTCAAAATGCCTGAAACTGTAAGATTCTTTCACTGCACTTAATTTTTCTGTAAATATGTAGTTGCATATCATAAATCTAGTAATTCTTTAACGTATCTTGCTCTTTTTGTCCCTCCTATTTTTCATAATGCTAGGCTAGTACCAAAAAATTCTTCCATATACTAGAAAATTCCCGAACCTGAAATTACTTAGGATACTCTTTCACCGGCAAATTGAAATTCCAGTTATCTTAATTCTGTTTATACAGTTCATAATTCTAAAACTTAACTAGATTGTTTCCTTACCGTGTTTAGCATGCTTGAACATTCAATCTAAAACCTTGCAATTTATGCATGAATTAGATATTGATAAAATGTTAAAATTTGAAGCTTGGGATATATCCACTTGATCCTTGAATTGTGGTTGCCTTTTCATTTGCATCATTTGTATTGTAACAGAATTCTGTTTTTTCAGCTTGATAAGCAAATAGATAAAGTCCTCCAAAATGCCTTATATTATTGTTGGAGAATATATCTTCTCTAACATGTTTGTTGTGTGACATCTTTCAATGTTTAACCATTTTTATTTTTTATTTTTATTATTTTTTGGGGTAGAAAGAGGCTAGTAGGCAATGACTGCATAACCAGGGTAGCCCTCCAGTGAGTGCCCCTAACCCTCCCAACCCTGGCAAAAGCAAGTTTGGAACGCAGGTCTCAGGTACAACCATCAAGAGAGTTTTTACCAGCAAGGTGAGCTGGTACCTTCCTTTTGAAAGGAGGCAAGGACTAGAACATTTTTGGGAGTTACATTTGTATGTGAACTGAGTCATTTCTGACCTAATTCTGCCTCATATTACTTATACCCTGATTTGATATTGCTTTGGTAGAAAATAAATTTTGCACAATTGCGTTTTGCAACCTGTTTTCCAATTCTCCTTTTGTCACGAGTTTTACATTAAAATGGCCAGCCATTGGTTAGATATCGATGGATGTTTTGAAGTATCTTAGACGTTATTGTAACTTTTTTTAAGCAAACTTGTTTATTTTTTGTTTTTCAAGTCATTAACTCAATGGACATTTTATGCAGTTATTGTGAGTGTTTTGCTGCTGGAGTCTACTGTTCTGAGCCCTGCTCATGCCAAGGATGTTTTAACAAGCCAATTCATGAGGAAACAGTTCTGGCTACTCGCAAGCAGATAGAGTCTCGCAATCCTCTTGCATTTGCTCCTAAAGTGATTCGCACATCTGAAACTGGCCAGGATATGGGGGTAGATATTTTACCTGATATATTCTTCTGCCTGCCACCTCATCCTTTCCCCCACCTTCTCCTCTTGTTTTTCCTTTCTCCTGCTATTAATGGGATCAACTTTTGGTACCCTTTAGGAAGATGCTAACAAGACTCCAGCTTCAGCCCGCCATAAAAGAGGATGCAATTGCAAGAAGTCAAGTTGCCTGAAGAAATACTGCGAGTGCTATCAGGTTCTGCCTCTTGGCTCACTAAGCATGCTTTCTGTTTGGTACATTATCTGATAAGGAATGCTGGTCTCTCTTTTAAGGGTGGTGTTGGATGTTCCATCAGCTGTAGATGTGAAGGATGCAAGAATGCCTTTGGAAGGAAAGAGGGTGAGTGTTGAGCCATGCATCCATGCATTAGATAATTTGAGATTACTTTGCTTTTTTCCCTGTACTTTTTTGTAATTTGATTACTAAATTTAGTCCAATTGCCCTCATTTTTTTGTCAAAAATATTGTTATTTTGTGCATTTCAATATTCTGAAGTTGGGGACCATGAAAGCTGATCACTTGAATTCCTTGGTTGTCAATCATACGCTTGCCATTTAAGGAATTGTGGAATGGATTATTATGTCACCACTTCACATACTTTTTAACTTCTAGTTTTTCTCTGTAATTTTTTACAGCTTGATAAACATTTCAATGATGACTGAAGGGGCCTAAAAGTTCACATAGGAAAAAAGGTGCTTTATGATATTTTAGAATGCTTCTGATTATGTTTGATTTTGATAGGATGAAAAGTGGAAAATAGAAATGATAATTTATTTTGGATGTGAAAAGGATTGAAAAGATACACTGAGGAGACAATTGTCTAGAACACATGGAGTGTGTGATATTCTTCCAAGATATGGGGGAGGGAGGGGATCAGAAATTAAGAACATGAGGAATGGGGGAGTGCTTAGGTTTTTTTCAGGCGGGCCAGCTCTCTAGCGGAGCGGACGAACTCTAGTGGGTTCTTTTAGGTGAGTCAACTTCTTTCAGTCAAGTCGACTCTTTAGTGAAGCAAACGGGCTTTGGAGGGTTCTTTCAAGCTAGTTCGTTCTTTGATGAAGTGGATATATTATAGAGAATTTTTTTAAGTGGGTCGACTTTGTAGCAGAGCAGACCGATCTTAGAGGATTCTTTTAGACTCTTCTGAAGGTTTCTTCTAGATCGATTGGCTTTTCTGATGAGCGAACATGTAGTGGAGTGCTCTTTTAGGTATGTCAGCTCTTTAATAGAGTTGACGAATCTTTTTCTCAATGAAGAAAGTTCTTCTAAATGGTCTGATGATGGGATTAGCTTTCATTTTTCTTGATTTAAGTTTTTTTAAGTGAGTCGACTCTTTGGCCGAGTGGATAGGCTTTCTCTTTATTGAGAAGAGTTTCTAAGTGGATCGATGATGGGACTAGCTGTCTCTTCTGAAGAGAGTTCTTTCAGGTGAATTGGCTTTTTTGATGAAATAGATCAAGCTTTCTCTTTCTCAACGAGAAAAGTTCTTTTGGGTGGGTTGATAATGGGACCGACTTTTTTTTTTTTTTTTTGCCTTAAGGAGTATTCTTTTAAGTGATGGAGCAAACAAACCCTTTCTTTCTGATGAGGTAAGCGTTTGAACAAGTCGATGATGAGACTAGTTCTTTTTTTCTTGGAGGGAGTTTGTTTAGATGCGTTGGTTCTTCTGATAGAGTGGACTAGGTCTTCTCTTTTCTGAAGAGAAAAATTCTTTCAAGCAGGCTGATGATGGGACTAGCTCGTACTAGCTCTGTCTTCCTCTTGAGAAGAGTTCTTTCAGGTGGATCAATTGTTTGGTGGAGTGGGTGAGGCTTCTTTATTTCAATAAGGAAAGTTTTTCTAAGCGCGTTAATTATGTATTTGATGAGAAAAGTTTCTTTAGTCTTGTTGTACTTCTTAACTTTACTTAGAAGTTTGATCATGTTCTTCGGCTCCCTCTTACTGACTGTCAAGGGTCCTTGACCTCAAGTGCCTTATCATTGAAGTGCCTAATATAGTAGCATAGCGGATCAACTTTAGGCTGACGCTGGTCTTCTTTTGCCCGATGTCGGTGATGAAGCGATCAAGGAACTATCCCTCAAGCTCCTTGAACGAGGTAACGGATTTTAGCTTGAGGGTTGAGTACTAAATTTAGATTGTTTTCCCTAGAGTGGTGGAAAATACTCTACACATGATGGCGTTTGAGGCCTCTTGGACCATCATCAAAGTTGTAGGTCTTCAAGTGGTCCTTGGGATTGCTTGAGCCTTCGTACCGCTCTTATTGTGACATCTTAAATTTGGGCAGTAAAAGCTCCTTCATGATTTTCTCAATGAACCAAGGGTTGACTTTTAACTCAAGTTTCTTTTAGACGTCCTTTATCATAACGTTGAGGTTTTCATTCATGGCTTTGAGCTACTGTCTCATGTGACAATCTTTAAGCTTAGTTCTTTTAGAAGCGATTGGAGATCATATAATCCACTATGGCTTTGCTGTTTGTCAACAAAAAAAGCCCAACAAGCAAAGGGTGTCAGTGCACGGGCGGCACTAGTTCCATTGATCGTGCCAACTAGGGTGGTTCGGATCAACAAGGTAAGGGCTTCAACTTGCTGTTGTAGTTGGGCAAACTGTGCAGTGATGATTGCATTCGGAGAGGATGGAGAAGGGGATCTGATCCTAAAGCTAGTTTAGGCGGTGCTATTGTTGTTGGCAGAAGCTCTTTTGCTAAACTTAGGTGGCGTGGCTCTTTCTTTATTTCCCACAGACAACATCAATCTGATGATGCTTGAATACGATGGTGGAACCCTATGCATCAGCAGGATAGATGATGAGGAGGTTTCTTAACGAGGGCCCTCTGATGTTCAAATCAGTGGAGGAAGATGATGAGGGTGGCCAAGAACAGACCTTGTAGCCTTTTGAGCTTATGAAGAAAAAAGTATGTAATGGAGAGAGAGGGAGTTGAGCACAACTTTACAGTGGAGATGAAAATAAGTGGAAAGGGAGTCTCCTTGTCCTTGGACAAGCCTTTCTTTTATAGATGGGTTTTGTAACCAGTGATGGGACCACATGGATTGCCTGAATCATGGGTCACATGCTTTGCCATGATGAGTCCACCTTACTGGATGGGATTGTATGAAGTGTTGTGGGCTGCACTCTCTACAAGCAAGAGTAGGCATTTGCTCTGTTAGTCTAACAGAAGACGTGTGCATCGAATCTTGTTGGGTATGCACCATCTGCCAACTTGTTGGCTGTGTGCCTTCGAATCATCTTGTCAATTGTCCTATTGATTGTGTTATTGGTGGTGCTAATATGGTTTAGGCTGCCACTTGGCTTCCAATTAGAGACTGAAAAATTCTACCTCATTAGAACCATTATAGGGTTTGTGTTTAATTTAACATATATTTTAGCAAGAATTTTGAGTTTTGGAGACTGACTATCCTTGGAGGTTTCTAATTTAGAGTTCATGATCTCAAATTGTATGCTTGTCCATGATTCCAAATTTTTAGATTTTGTTATTTTTGATATTTTTTTAGGTGGTGGCTTAGAATGAAAAAATATAAAATTTCAATGAAGGATAACTCAGAGTTGGAGAATTCTGCTAAAAGTAGAATATTCCAATTTTGAGGTTTACAACTTTATTGGCACAAGCAAACACCAATGCCGTGATATCTTTGAATTACAAAAATATTTTAAATAACAAGGTATCAGGATTTTGTATGCATTTGAAAACATTCTAAAACACTAATCTCCTAATTAATGAACTACTGTCTCTCCAGAGAAATGGCACTGCCTTTGCTAGCTAGTGATGTATTGATTGTAGTTAAGTTGTAGAAATATTAGTAGTAGTCTTTGCATGTTAGCTGAGAGGACCATGACCTGATATAGTTCTACATATAGGGATGTTGCTTCCTATTTGTATATTAATTGCATAACTCCAAATCCTGCTCTCTCGATTTCATGACACCATAAGTGAAAATTGTCATCTTGATAAGAAGTTTTGAATTGGATATCTCTGCCATTGCATGTAAACTCCTGTTGTTGTCAAGTCATTTGTTCCTTTATAGAAGAGTTTATTGAAGCATTGCATCAGTCAAACAACATGGGTTATGTGATTTTGGTTTTATATTGTGAGAGTAATTAAAATTTTTGCCTGGATCCTCAAAAAACTAATAGATTTTTTTGCTTCCAGTGGTGAATCACCCTTGCGTTGCTTTAGTTCAGCATGCCATTTTTATCATTCTTCTTAACCTCTTGATCATGTCTTTTGTGGTTGATTTAACTTATCCAATTTTTTATGGAGGAATATAAAGCCCTGTCTCTATTTTCCTTAGGTTATAGACCTGTGCTATTTCTACCCTCATTTTGCTATCCACATTGACCAGATTTGTTATTCATTAGATCGTCCTTATGGTGCCATACTCGATGCCCTAATCCATTCTTTATGTCGTTTCTTCTCATTTGACCCCTTGGGAAATTATTCTTTTTACCCTTTTCCTGATCTGTTTAGTTCTTGCAAATGCTTGAATTCTGCTTGCTAGTTTTCCCTTTGTTGGCCTCCCTCAATGGTGCATGTCCTCTCCCTTTATTTTGGCCCTCAGGAGTTTGATGTGTTGGTTTCTTTGAGTTCTTTCACCTTCAATTATCTTGGTGTCTGTCATTCCTTTATCCGCCTACTCTCCATAACATTTTGCTTCATTTCCTAGGCTTGCAAATGGTTGCTTGCCTAACTTTGTTGACTGTAATTTTTCTCATGTTTATGAACGTCTAGCTCACTATTCCAGGATAGTTGGCTCATATAGAGGGAATTGACTTTTTAGCCTTACCAATGGCTGAGTTCATTAGTCTTTCTATTCCAGGTCCTCTTCTGCATTCTCATATTGAAATGTTAGCCTGAAATTTGGAAGGTTTGCTATGATCTCCAGAGAGCCATTTATATGTTATTTTGTTCCTGATGTATATCAGACAGTGCATATGCAAGGAGTATCACTTCAGGCTTACTTTGCAGCCTAGCAGTGATGATGGTTGAGGGTTTGTCTTCGTCAGTTTCTTATCAAAGTGAGTGCAGTTCAATATTCCATTGACTGGTTATTTCAAACCTTTTCTTGTGGGTCAGGTCATGCTATCATTGGCCAACAGGATGTTTTATGCTTTGAGTGACAATAACTTTACATTTCTTGATGCACTTTCACTTAATGAGTTTGAGCCACATGGTGCTTTTTTTTTTTTTCATTCAAAATCTTCTGCTGTGTGTTTGCCCAACCTTCTCTCTCTCTCTCTCTCTCTCTCTCTCTCTCTCTCTCTCTATATATATATATATATATATATATATATATATATATATATATTTGTGTGATTGTACCTGCTTAAGTATTCTATTGTGCTTCTGTGGCCATCTTTGATGTTTTGCCATCCAAGGCTTCTCTTCTTGTTGTCATTTTGAGTCTCTCTGTCTTGCTCTTTCTGGTGTGCTTCATTATTCATGCTTGACCATCTTGAGGTATCATCATTAATGGCTAAATATGATATGATAACATACAAAGCAGAGCTATATTCTTCATTTTGCCTATGATGAATAACAAAAGTTTCCTGGTGCCTGGTGTTAGAGCCATCACCAACTCTGGCATAGGCAGCAAGGCTAAATCAACTGACCAACAGAACCATTAATATATGCTCCTTTCCAGTGCATGCTGCTTCTGGTATGTCTCTCTAGTTAAGGACATCGGATTTGGGGCTACTGATGATTTTTTATCAATGATACCACTTAATTTGTGACAGTTGATTGAGGAATAAGTTTTGTGGGCCTTTTCTATTCATTTATCCCTCTCGCCAATCCTGGAGTAGTGCAGCAGTTGGTACCTTCACACGGCGGACATGTTAAATTCCAGTGACATGCTTATACTGTGGAGAAGATAATTGAATAGGTCATAGTGCGGCTGAAGGAAACTTTTGTTATATTTTTGGTGTTAGATACATTATTTTTGATATCTGGATGCAGCAAAAGTTGATATTCTGTAAGATGGCTATCGTGTCTGGGGCCTAATATCCTGGAACTGGAGGGCCTAGTGTATCATGAGCAGTATCCCAGATGAGCTGTTAATGTGGGCGGTCTGATTAGGATCCATATTATCAGTTGCTGGGTCAATGGTGTGATAGGGTGATGGTTTGCCCCTTTTATTTGTCAGTGGATTTGGAAAATTCTCCTCTCCCATGAAAAAGAAGAAATATCTCTAGTTTCCCATGCTATATTTAGCTGGTTCATGGTTTTAGAACACCCCTGTCCCCTCTTCTCTCCCCGCACTCATGCACACAAATATATATATTTGGGTCGTGCATACAAAGCCCTTCCTGCAGCCATTATTATATATGTTAACTATGTGTTTGATAGGTCTGATCCTGTAAAATATACCATTCATTCTGAAATTATTGTTAAAGATCAATGCACATGTGTCATTGATCCTATTTTGTTTGTGTTGCATTATCACCTTATCTTCCTTTGACAGGTATTGTACCAATAGGAGCTGGAGAATTTGAACAGGGAGAGGAGGAAACAGATACTAGCGAGAGGGAAAAGGATAAACCAGATGATGATGGTCAACAACGTGCTAATGTGCAGACTGATGAAAGTCATTCTTCTGAAAGTGCTTTATCTGAGACACCTCTGCAAACTTGCAGGTTCAGCATTTTGTATCTCTTTCCTATTTAGTTTTGGTTATCTTTTCTAAAGCTAATACTAGAAGTAGCTTATTTTTCAGACCATCAGTTAAACGACCATTCTTCTCAAGTGCAAAGCCCCCAAGATCTTCACTACTTTCTGTCAAATTTTCTCCGTGGTTGTATACATCTCAGCCTCACCAGAAGAATGAAATCCCACTTTCTCAGCATAAGCTCGAGCAGCATGTAAATACTGTTCTTGAGGATGATACTCCAGATATCCTGAGATGTGATGCATCGCCAAGCAATGGTGTGGAGACTACTTCCCCTAACCGGAAGAGAGTTTCGCCTCCACACAATGGAATTGGATTGTTCCCAAGCCGCAAGGGTGGCAGGAAATTGGTCCTAAAATCTATTCCTTCATTCCCATCTCTCGCTGGTGATGTATCAGAAGATTACCCATGAACTATTCCAACAGTTCTAATTCACTACATGTAGGTGAGGTATGCATTTATCCTCTGTTTAATGTTGTTATAATATTTTCAAGTTTGTATTTGAGACATTATTTATTGTTTTTTGGATCAGGTTGTTGTGAAGTTGTATGGCTGGGTACCATGAGATTGAGAAGGAAGACTAAAATACGTTGCCATCTCACTCCATAAGAGTCCTTGCACCAGGCCAAACATGAGTAGTGTGACCTGGTAAAGAACTGAGCCATGTTTTTAGATGTTCCTGTTGTGTGATGCTTGTCTGATACTTTTTCTGTTTATTTCCCATCTTTTTGCGCATGTACTGCTTTCCTACTTCCATAAATTTATGAAGAGACTATGGTCAATTGCTTTCCTTTTCTTTTTCTCCTTGTAAATAGAAGACTATATATGTCTAATTCTCTCGACTGTTATAGTACCATCGCATCTGCTAGGATGATGAATAAACCTTCTGCATGTGGGTTTGCAATTGGTTCAAAGTGGTAAATTGCTATTTGTTCAAGGCAGTAAATTTGCATGCATCAGTGCACCTGCACACAATCCCTTTTTGACCTATCCTCCCTTTTTGTTTTCTTTATTTTTATTCCTTATTTTGAATTGATGATGTCCACTGCAATGAATGCTTGCAGCCATGCCTCCCCCTTGGTAGTGGCTAACAGAGATATAATTCAACACGTGGACTAGGATCTTTTGGGTTCTGTTCTTTGGTGGTGCATATGATTCGATTCATCCAGGGATATTATGTGAATAGAGAGATGAAAATAGAATGATGATATCAAATATATGAGGCATGGGTTTGGATGGAGTTGGGAGTTGTGTGAATAAACTTAAGGAAGATTACAATGATCGGTGCAGATGGTGCTTAAAAAAAAAAAAAAAAAATTAGTTTTGTGATTTCAGATATACCTACAGCGACGATGTCTATTTGAAAGTTCAACCAATGTCCGGTTGCTTAGAAAAGGCTTAGGAAAAGCTCATTTTGGGCAAGCTGGAGGCTGCTGTGATGCACTAGCAAATAAGATTAATTATAAGATGCAAAAAGATCCCGCGTGGGAATGCAGTGATATATTATTGAAAAATATATGGTTTCAAAATTTTTCCTTTTAGTTTAAAATATAGAGGAATTGTTTTCAAAAAATAATCAAATCATGGAAGACAACAGTTAAAAATTCTTACAATCCTAACGTCCGAACGCAGTATAAAAACCTCTTAATTCTCTGTTTTTTTATATTTTTATTCTAATAATGCTCCTATTCTCAAATGCCCATATTTTTAGAATATCCTTAAAATACCCAATTCCTACAGTGATGTATCAAGTGGTGCCATTATCTTAGAAACTCTCTCTCTCTCTCTCTCTCTCTCTCTCTCTCTCTAGCAATATTATTTGATCTGCATTTCCAGTGTCCTAAGTTGTACTGTTATTCAAGCGTCTTGCTTTTCCCACCATGGCATTGCATGAACACCTGAGAATCGGACTCCATGCTGCTAGATATACACCATCCTTTTGTGATTCGTTTAGCAGTTTGCTTAAGCTCAGGTTCCTTGCTTCCAAAGAGTTCCTCCAGCATTTCTTTTTAGGTGTTCCCATTAGATTTTAAGATCACTGAATTTTGATAGAATAATTGAATTCTATCTATTAATTCACAAGTTCCTTGGGTACAAAATCCTTGCCTCTCAATCAATTGACAGATTGTTTAGGCACAAAATCCTTGCTTGATTCCTCAGAGTTACCGGGTATGTGCTGTTGCGCCTTGGAATTCAAGTGCTTGATCTAATACCAACAAAATATTATCTTCTTGGATTTTAAACTTAAGTGTTTGGATCATGCCTAAATAATATATCGTATGACTTTTCTGAACATGGTAAATTTTGTCTATATATCTTTTGATTAGATGAAGGGCTTAATAAAAATATCCAGGTTACTGTAAGCTATTGATGAACCTCACCAACTAAAAATAAATAAATAAATAAATAAAGCAACACTTTCTCGAGGGATCTTCAGGACCTTAAAACATGATAGAAATGTACCCAAAAAAAAGAGAAATCATCTGAGAGAACAAAATTCTGATAGCAACCAACAGAATCTAATAAGCCTGTTTTTCAGAGCTGTAGCAAGGTAGCACCTAGCACAGAAGCAGATACGGAATTATATACTGTTTCTTTATCAATCTTTAAAGGAAGAAAAAGTCTCGTAATCTGCATTTTGTTATTGATATTCTACAAATTGTTTGCTGCCACCCGTTTCAGTAGGCAATTTATTTATATTTTGAGAACTCATTGCATGGTTTCTCATACGATGAATAGCAAATCTTAAAAGAGTTCCGTGACGAGAACCCAAATGGTAGTATGGCGATGACCTATGCCAACATGCATCAAACCCAACCAATTAAAATTGCAAACATGTTTTTTTATTACTTTCTGACCTGGTGATGCCAAGAATTACGATTAGGGAGATAAAGGAACGGTGGGCAAAAGAAAGTTAGAGGGATGCCAAGAATAACGCATCATGGAATACGATTAGGGAGATAAAGGAACGGTGGGCAAAAGAAAGTTTAAGAGGAAAACAAGATACCAAGTCAGACCAAAATGCTTTGTCTGGAGTCCCAAGTGTTCCCAGTTGTCCTTGTTATTCTGGCATAACTAAAAACCATAATACAAATAAGATACCATAATACGATCAGAGAGTGGGTCAGGCTTTGCATGTTTGCATCAGTCTGGCAGCACGACTTCCCATGAGGGGCCTGTTTGTATACCCAGTGCATTGAAAAATCAATTCAAAAAATCCTTTAATACTATTACCCTTTTAACGCTTAAAAAATGTCCAGTTGTGTTTTGAAAAACTATATATTTTTTTATAAATTATTTTAAAGATATTAATACAGAAAGATAAAAAAAAGATATTTTACATTTAAAATAACTATTTATTGATATTGTCAATAACAAAAATCTAATATAAAGGGCATTCATAAGTATACTTAAACATTTAATATATATATATATATATAGAAAGAGAGAGAGAGAGAGAGTTAAATACTACATTCACATGTAAATCTTAAACTTAGTTATCCTTCCATTTTTTTTTATTTTTGATATTATTCATGTAGATTCAAAGATAAAAATGATAATCGAATATAGGATTGCTTACATTATGTAATCAAATTCAACTCTTTCTCTTTTTCTGCATATATTAATTATATATATATATATCATATTTTTGCAAAGGTACATTGTAGGGAAAAAATGGGGCAGGTTTGGGAGTTTGGAGTAGCCGACTAGCCGTTGATCCGATTATCCATCGCTAGGAACAAGGAGAATCGCCTTGTAAATGGATTATGCGTTTATGGATTGCGGCTGCCGTGAGCCCTTTAGGCATCTTCCATACCTCGCTCTCTATTCCGCATCTCTCGGCCTCTCATGCAAGGGAGTGAAAATATTTAAATCGTGGATCGGCTCCGGCTTCCGGACAAGCCTGAGTACAATGAAGCCCAAGAAGATTGTGATAGCGGCCCATTAACTAATCCCAGCCGAATCCTACTACTGGTTGTGATCTGCTAGGCCCAGCGACTACAATGCATACACGTTGCTCATGGTTGCGTTTAGGTTTTGCTGGCAAAACTCAACCTGATAAACCGTATGGAAAAGCTCAACTTAGAGTGCAGCTTAACCAAACAGCAATAGTTTCAATTTTTGAACCCAATTCGTTTATAAATCAGTCAGGTGTGATCGCTGGAAATCATTCCACAACCCGATCTTAGCTAAATTAGATACAAAGTTCCTTGAAGGAAGGTTTAGGTCAAACTAGAGTGCTGCGTTTCTAATAGGCAGAGCATATTACCTCTCTCTCTCTCAATGCAGCCTATAAAAGTAAGTATCAATGGCGCAAGCCATTTCGGATGCAGAGTAGAAAAATCTTGTAGCCTTTCTGAAGGGAATGGATTGGACGACCACCTAGTGCAGTCATGATAGGTGGCGTCGAATGTGGATCAGAGGGGGTGTTTTAAATCCAATGCATCATTATGTATTGCACCATTCCCTCAAAACCATACTCACAAGCCATTTGAGAGCAAGTTGGAAGCAGCGAAGTTGCAGGGGGGCTCAATCTCCGTTGTTTAAATGGAGGGCGAGGACTGGAGGAAAGGAAGGGAGACAAGAATAGGAGGGAGGAATGAACGGAAGAAGGCGAGAATGGGGGTGAAGGAGAGGAGATACAGATAGGAAACTCTCCAAGGTCGAGTTTCGACCAGCCCTCCAGATGAGAGGAGCCATGTTTCGAGTTCCCATGCAATAATAAGCTTGATGCTGCCATGGCCAATAAAGAAATAATACTCTGGGTGGCAAATATGTGTCCCATGGCTTGTGCTTGAGGTCTTCATCACTGGCAGGAGGGGGGTAGGATGCCTGGGTATGGGATGGGTGTGGTATGTATGTTTGTGCATGCATTGCAAGCTGAGGGAGCGGGGGTTGGGAGGAGAAGTGAAAGACCCAGTGATACTTCTAAATGCACCGTATCCAAACCACTTCTTAGGCAAAAGTTTGTGACTTCCATGTTAACTCTAAAACTCGTTTTCAAAACATGGCTAAAATAGGAAAACTGTCTTCTTCTCTTTCTTTTAATTTGGTAGTTTACTCAATATAATGAAAAGAAAAGAAAATTGCAAATCAAAATAAAGGAGAAAATATTTTTCTCTTTTTACAATATTATAGTTAAAAAGTTGTAAAGGAATTCATAGAGAAAGAAATATGGTATCAACTATCTATTCTACTATATATATATATATATATATATAGACCGTGTGTGTATCTCAAATGAAAGTTGAGCTCATTTAGAGTTTTTTTATCTCAAATAAAAGCTGAGCTCATATAGAGTTTTTTTTTTTTTTTTTTGCTAAATAGACATTGATATCAACATTTACTCAGCCGCGTTAAAAATTGTTGATATAACCAATCAAATTTTTATTTAGGTTGTTAGAAGATTATTAATTATTCGAATAGATTGGCTAGAAACTTAAATAGTTAAAGCCTTTTAATTTCTAAGTCTTAGTTCAATATAATAATTTCATTATACATAGATCCCATAGATAGATAGGGGATAGATAGGAAATTTATCTAATCTAGATAAATAGCTAAGAAAGAAAGTTGAAATATAGATAGATAAATAGGGAGAGAGTTGGACTTGACTACATTCACATATAGCTGAGCCTAAATTCATTCACTGCTTCCATCAATTTTTTTTTCTAAGCAACCAATGGAAGCTAATAGGTAGCTTTTTTTTTTTATTTTGAGACTTGTGTCGATCTAATAGTGGAGTGGTGACTAGATTTGGAATTGACTATACATGAATGTAACTAAGTATATATGTACATACGTATATATGTACGTATATACACACATACATATACATAGATATATACATGTGCATACATACAAATTTAATTTTTCTTTCTCTCACATACAAACACAGAGATATATATATAGAGTCTGTATGTATATATATGTATGTATGTATATATGTTAGACTCTTGACTCATCACATCAAATTTAATCCTTCTCGCATCGAATT
The DNA here is from genome assembly GCA_017589505.3 of Metroxylon sagu. Taxonomy (NCBI): domain Eukaryota; kingdom Viridiplantae; phylum Streptophyta; class Magnoliopsida; order Arecales; family Arecaceae; genus Metroxylon; species Metroxylon sagu. Next base: position 259,645 of record JACVBY030000370.1, read on the forward strand.
TATTTTTACATGAATTATATCTTATTTTTCCTATTGCATCTCTTTGTTCTGGTTGTTGATTTGAAATTTAAAGAACTATATCCTTTCAATGTTTGAGTCTTTGTTCATTGCATCAAATTCAACCCTTCTGTTATACCTTATTTTAATGAATGATTTTTGGAACCACATTTCAAGAATAGTAGAAGCAAGGAGAAATTAAAAATGGTGATGGGCACACTGCTTGGGTTATGTAGCAATATGTTTCTGAAATGGAAGTTTAATTCGTGTACTACTCGGCTATCATTAAGTTTATCACTACCAATATAAAAATTTGGGTTATGAATCGATTGGCTTAGAATTTAAGAAGTTGTGTGCTCTCAGTATCTAAGTTTTCATTGCATCAAATTATTACTTTTCACATTGAATTTAGTTCAAGATGAGTTGAAACTCCTTTTCCCCCTCTATTATATCTCTTTATTTTAATTAATTCATTTCAATGTCTTAACCGTTGGAATTTAAGAAGTCAGTGCTAAAAAAACCGCACCTTTTGCGTCACGCTGGTTATATATTACTGAGTATCTAATTCACTTGTTTTTTTTTTTTTTGTCCCTCCAAACTAATGATATAAAATCTTAAAAAATAGACCTCTTATGGTCCTGTGTGGACTCGTATATTTTGGATTTTCACACTTCTTCCTCTCATCAACTTTTGCATTGGATTTGTTCTGCAATTACTTTTTCATTACCAAGATCTTTTCTCGGTGTGAACTTTATATTTTCTTTTTCATTCTAATCCACACCAATTATTTTTTTTTCCTTAATATTTTATCTTCTCATGCTTGCTTTCTATTTTCGTACTACAATTGGCGTAAGAAGTGTTTAAATTTGCATGAAAATTTTTCATTCAAGTCCTCCGTAGTTTTACAATTGATAATCACATCCATATTTAAACATCTTTGTCATAATCGTAGGCTCATAAAACACGATTCACGTACCTCGTAGCTTTGATCTACTGGAAAATGGCGTTGAGGCGACGCTTCACAAAGGAAATAGTTTGGATGCAGTGCAACAGTTGGTGGTGTTAAGGTGACCATGGCCACTCTTTCTTCTTTCTTCACTGTGAGGAGGAGCGGTGAAGAAGAAACTTAGTTGGACGGCCAAGATTAACTGAATCTTCGCATCCTTAAAGATTATGAATCTTAAAATCAAATTTTCTTTTTAAATTATATTCTCAATAGTAAGTAAACAAAAAAAAATGCAATATATGGATATTATTAATTATTAGTGAAATCACAAATAGGTCATATACATATATAAGTACTATATGGGGCTAGTCAAAAATCATCATTTATTCATCATATGTTCATTCTCAATATCGAATTTGAATTCTTGGCCTGTGCTTTTGGAACGAGTACTTTGCCTCAATGTGGAGAAAGAAAGTTTTAGCCATAAATAGAAAGTTTGACCAACCAGCTATGCTCTTTATGTAGTATATATAGAATGAGAGAAATTTAAGAATTTTTCTAAAAAAAATCTCATCCCCAATAATAGTCCTTTACAAAATTATAGCCAACTTTATTTTATGACACAATATTTACCTCAAAAAATAGTTGGGTTCCATAGAAGATTTTAAAATCTTCTTTCTCCTAATGCATCATTAGGGCTATAAATGGATTGGGTCGGGTTAGGTCATGCTTGATTCTTACCTGACCTAATTTTATATAAAAATTGATTTTGGATCCACACTCAACCTATTTGCTGATTGGATTGGATCAAATTTATGGAAGAAATTTTATACCTAATGGATCATTCGAGTCTATTTGGGTCTAACTAAAAATATTGCATTTGAATCAAATATTTAATTATTCTTTTATTGCTAAAATCTAATAATTGGTATCAAATATAAATATGCTAATGGGATTAAAAAGAATCAATTAAAATTTTTATTCAAAAACTCTTAATTCTGTCAAAGTAAATAATCATTCTTAAGTTTATAAATTATATTATTTAAAATATTTATTGATATACTTAAAATATATTATAAATAGGAATCCATCAAAATAAATAATAAAATATAAGTATTTAGATATAATTAGAGAAAAAGACGGAAGGAGATTTAATTTTTAAGATGAAAAGAAGAATTAGTTTAAATTAAAGCCATTAAGTCAATTTATAAAGGCCATTAGAGTAAAGAAAAATAAGATTTATATCATTAAGGTTTATGGATTAGGATAAATCGGGTTCAGATCGAGTCAGATCAAAAAATATAAGATCCGAATCCAACTTAAAATTTAGATTGGGTTTAATTTTTAGATCTAACGTAATTCATGGATCTCTAAATATGGATCTAATCGGGTCTAATTGGATTGAGATCAGATTGGATTGTGGGCTGATCCAACCCATTTGCAACCTTATGCACCATCATCTCCCTCGTAAATTCTTATAATTTTAATAAAATATTCTACATAGCACATTTAAAAAAAAAAATTTGTTGCTGGCATGACAAAGACTTAGCACTTTGTTGTTGATCCCTCAAGAATTATGAGGATTTTTTAAAAAAAATTTATAATTTGGTGATAAATTTTGAAACTTGCACCAACCTTAGCATACCATGCATTGAAAAATTATTAAAACCAGGAATAAAAAAACTAGAGAGCTTGAAAAAATATTTTTTATGAAATATTAAAATCATTAGTGAAATTTAATTTTATATGAAATAATTAGTGCAAAATAAATTGATTGATTGGATTCAAAACTTAATGCTTAAAAATAGTTTTTTAAGTTGAATTGGTTCTTATTTGTGTATCAAGGGTTCCTGATCAAACCCTTTCTTCTCTTATTAGCAAGTGGTATCAGAGTGTGCGATGAAACATAGCTTTTGAAGAGCCGTTGAAATTGTATCTAATAATTTAATGCATGCTTTTTTTTTCTTTTAGAAGAATATAATGATCGAATTTAAAGGTATTCTAATAGGAAAGTTTCACCCAGATTGCCAGAGACTGGCTTGTTCATCGCATCATTCAAAGCGTGTGAAGCGCAAATTGGAAGCTGCTGATGGATGGCCTTCAAAGAGCGTTGGAATGGTAGCTAACCATTTAATAATTACATTTTTTTTTTGTTAGAAAAATTTATTGACCGAATTTAATGTCACAGTATAAGAGTTAAGATTTTGGAGAAACCGGATTGCATTTGCTGTCATGGAGTCCGTTTCATCATTCCAAGCCGTTCAATGCGCCAGACTCAATCCCAATCCCAGCAAATCTTCCAACTTTGGCATTAGAATAAAATCCCATCTCCTTTCCTCCTCTGCCTCGCCGCTTTAGCCTCTCTCATTTCTCTTTTGTTCTCCCCTTGGTATTGTTTGCCTTTGCTCTCCTCTTGTCGGTGTAACAGGCATTCAGGAAGTTTGGAGAAAAAAAAAAAAAAAGCAACGAAGAAATTTTTTTTTTTTTGCTAGAGGGATGGGTTGAGAGTGGATGGAAAGGCAGCTGGATCTTTCGGCACAGCTGCTTGGCGAAGAAAGATTCGATCTTTTTCATGGTATGGTCTTACTATTCTTGCAAAAATATTTCTTTTTTCCATGTTTTGATTTTTGTTTTCTATGGTTTGATTGAAATCCAATAGAGATCACTTCTTGTGTTCTTCTCAGTGTTTGTTCCCTGGGATTCAGTGATTTAGACCGGATGTTTGACAGATGCTTAGATTCTATTCACAATCACTTCCATTTTTTATCCCTTTTTTTCTTTTTAAAAAATAAAAGTTATTTTTTCTCAATTTTTAAAAGCATAGATATGTTTGATGTCTTCAATTGTTTTTTCAAAATGCAAACATGATTTTATGGTAATAGCGACGAAGGAAAGAGATGCTGATGAGTGGCACTAATGGTTATAATAGTGATGGTAGCAAGGATTCCGATGATATGATGATGATGGAAGTAATGGTATGATAGATGCGATGGATATGAAAATGACAGAAGATGCCAGCTGTAAAAGAGACAACAATGAAAGCGGTCATAATATGATAATAATAATAAGTGATGGTACAATAGAGACGACAATGATGACAATAATAATAATATAGCCAAGGTAATAATTGTAATTATGACGAAGAGGTAGATAATGTTGATAGTTAAAAAATAATAATAAAAAGGTGAAGTTTTATATTTAAAAATATTGAAAGTAATTTTTTATTTTCATTTTTTAGAAAGAATAAAATTATTTTTTAAAATAACAACAACTGCAGCAGCAGCATATTTTTACCTTGATTTTAGTGACTTTTAAAAATAAAAAAAAGAAAAGAAAAAAAGCAATGACAAATGCTAGGGTCTTAGATTATGTTTTTTCTGTTCCTTGTTCAATTCCTACTCACTGAATCAATTGCGATTCTGAGAAATTTGTTTGCAGTTTGTGTCTCTCACCACAATTCTTATACGTTCCCTTGCGTAATTTCTTTTTTGGCTGAGCTTCAACTTGTTGCATTTCTGGTTTTAAACTTGGTTACAGACGGTGGATTAAGTCTTCGGCTTCGTCGGTGGGCTTTTGAATGCACGATGATGCATTTTTTTATTGAAATTATTTGAATTGCCGTAGAAGGTGGAGGCTTAGATTGATTTTTTCGAAGGACGCTTTGTCCCTCCTCCTTGATGCTGAGGTGATAAAATGAAATTTATTTCCTTCATCTTTCCTCTGTCTTCTGTTGATGTTTTTTTCATGTGATTGCTGTCGATCAGGTGATTTTTTTTCACAAGCAAGCGAAAATTCAACTGACTTAGTCTGTCATACAAAGGGTATTTACTATGATAAGAGATTAAAATTTTACTTCATTATTTCCAAACCTGATCTCACTTGCGTCATTCGGTTTGTCAACTCAACTAGTTTAGGATTAATACTCTGCTGTTATTAATGCTCTGTTTTTATTGTTGTACGTGGTTCAGAATTCATCCAATTTGAGACACAAGGCTTCATATAAAATTCGTTAACATTCGTTGAATTGAGTAGCTTTATATATCGAATTTGGCAAATATGTTGGACCCTTCATGCTGGACCTGTTAGCAAGGATTTTACAGTGGTAAAAAGATCGAGCCTCTGCAAGATTATAACAGAGTTTTGGTTTACTTGGGGTCATGGAAGCTTTGCGACGTTCTGAATCCAGACGCCGGTATTCATGGTGGTGGGCTAGTCATATCTGCCCAAGGAATTCTAAATGGCTCCAGGAAACCCTTGCAGGTATTCATTTTCGCCTCATTGTTGTCTTTTTTTTTTTTTTTTTTTGGATAACAACAATTGAAACAAACCAATAATGAAAAAAAAAAAAAAAAGGAGAACTAAGTCCTCAAGAAAAGAACCCCTCTGTGCATCACCACAAGCTAGATGACAGAGATTTAACAAGGAAAAATCAGAAAACCATCTATGGCACTGTTCTTCCTGAGCAGCCAGATTCACCAAAAAAAAAATTAGCAACTTGATTTCCTTCCTGCAACGCATGACGAATTTCCACTTAAGAAAGTGAAGACAGGGTATCAAGAAGATCTCTTAACAGCGGATTTTGACACAGTGATTTCTCATCCAACCAAGATAATACTATAACTGAGTCGCCCTATAGAACAAGCTGACTCCATTGTTGTTGTCTTGAAACCATTTGATACCATGGATATATAGTTCCAGTAGAGGAAAGTTTCACAAAATTTGAACTGTACCGTAAGCATAAATGCCAGAGTAATCCTAGTCATCAGACTCAAGGCTGAGTTTACTGTATAATGCTTCCAGTTATCCACTTGAACAACTGCACAACTGCATATACTTCTACAGTTCAGGAACAAAACTAATAAAGACTCGAAATCCAATAGATAACAGAGAATACAATGACAGGTAAGCTTGGATAAAGCATCCAAAAATATGAATTTTGCATGAAAAAAAAAAAAAACAAAGAATCGGTAACACATTCAGCTCTTTGTGCATCATAGTTTGGACAGTTCTAGGAATCATTATAATATTCTTCATGAGTCTGCCTATTTCAATTGTTGGATAATCTGAAAGTTCTGAAAATGAAAATTTTATTTATAGATCTTTTTTTTGAATGTATATCCTCATAAATTTACTATTTGCATTTAACAATAATTAGAAAAAAAGATAAATTTGTACCCTAAATTTGTACCCCGCGCATTGCGTAGGACATATGCTAGTTTTATTTTAATTTGATGTAAAAGTTTGAAGGAGATTGTCATCGGTGAAGCTTTTCTCCAAAGACTTGTGCATACATGTCAACACTTCCAAGATTGCATTGTTTGATCAGTTAGAGCCTACTCCTGCATGGTTCTCTCAGTCTCATCCTCTCCATAGTTTTAAGGAAAAGAAAAGTGAATGTTTGAACCTATAGTTGACTTGATATTAAAAACCTTGTCTTAGCCTCCCCCTTTTCTGTTCTTCTTCTTCTTCTTTTTTTTTTTTTTTCTTTTGTCTTTGCTGTTTTTTGGTTATAGATGTTGCCTGTTTATATATTTAACTAAGATTATACACTTATATGCACTTGCTTACCTGGGCAGACATGGACAACAAGATCAAAGAAATGATCAAGCTTATAGATGAAGATGGTGATACCTTTGCAAAAAGAGCAGAAATGTTTTACAAGAAACGCCCTGAGTTTATGAAACTGTTGGAGGAATTTCACAGAGCATACCGTGCTTTAGCAGAAAGATATGATCACGCTACTGGAGCACTTCGTCAGGCTCACCGAGCAATGACAAAAGCATTTCCCAAGCAAATCCCTTTAATGCCAACTGATGGGTCCCCATCTGGATCTTCTGCCCCAGAGGAGGATCCTGATTTTTTTGAGATGCCTCCAACCATCCATGATCTGTTAGATGCCTTACAGCAGGATGCTTTGAGCGCGTCTTCACATTTGAATGAAACGTTTGCAGTCGGGGAGGAGACCACCTGTCCAAATACCACTGAAGAGAGGGTAAGACAAGGCTTAGAGGAGAAAGAAAAATTTTCAGAGTACAAGCTGCTGGAAAAAGAAATTTCCTGGTTACTGATGGAAGAACAGGATCTTAAGAGCCAAATTATGTCAGAGTCTGCCCGTGATGGTAGAGCTGAAACTGAAATCCAAAGCCTAAAACATACCCTCTCTGAAGTAAAATCTGAAAAGGAAGCTGCCCTTCTTCGATGCCAGAAATCTGAGGAGAGGATTGCTTGCCTGGAGATGGAAATCTCTCACACCCAAGAAGAAATTGGAAAGCTTAATGATCAGATGTTAATGGGAGCTAAGCATCTGAGTGTTGCACTGGAGAAATGCCTCATGCTGGAGAAAGTAAATGAATCTCTGCAGTTGGAACTGGAGGCTCTCGGGCAGAGAGAAAAAGAGCAACAGGAACAGCTTGATGCCAAGCAAAAACAACTGAAGGAACTCCAGATTTCCTTAAAAGATGAAAAACTAAAAAGCTATCAGGCTGAAATGGCCTTCCTCACATTAGAGAAGCTCCATGTTGAATCTCAAAATGAGATGAGGCTTTTGATTCTGCAGATTCAAAGTGGAGTCAAGAAGCTGAAGGACATGTCTCAAAATCTCTCCAAGGATTCGATGGTGAAACTTGAAGATGAGGTGGCTCTGCATGTAAAGGGAAATAAAGTTCTCCCTGAAGAGCTCTCTTGCCTGGAAGATGATGCAAATGATTTGGAACAGACCCACCATGTGCCAACAGAGGAAATACAAGTAGTCCATATAAATGTAGACTCCCTTCAGCCATTAGTTGAGGAGTTGAAGCATGAAGATGAACAGGATACTCCATTTCAGAACCTGAAACAAATGAAGGAAATGCCCGAGAAGAATGCATTTATGGAAAACTCTGTTTCAAATGCAGATGCTGAATTAGAAAGATTAAGAGAAAAGATAAAAAAGACATTAGAAGACTCCTCGGAATATTTCTGTGGCAAGATTTCCATTCGTCGATCTGAAGAGTCTGTGCCGGTCTCACAGGTAGATTCCAATGCACAGAAAATGGAGAAGCATTTGGAGAAAAATACATTCTTGGAGAACTCCCTGTCAGATGCAAACATCGAACTTCAAGATTTAAGAGAAAAGTTGGAAGGACTTGGGAAATACTGTCAGCCTCTTCATGATCAAAATTCTGATCTTCTTGCTCAAAAGATTACTCTTGTCTCTCAGGTAGATGTTTCAAGAACCCTTCCTCCCTCTTTCATTCTTGTCCGCATTCTCCATCCTCATTCTTTCATGCACTTGAATGGGAAACTGGATGTTATTGTTTCTTCCAATTTTCAGGTTTTGTCCTACTGTCTATTGCATGATCTGTTTTTCTGTTTATTTTTGTCAATTATAGCTTTTACTTGGTGATAACCCTGACTGACATTTGTGCCTCAGGTGGAAAGCAGTAGCAAGAGTCTGGAAAACATGGAAAGCAAATATGCAGAATTAGAAAGCAAATATTTGAATTTAGAGAAGGAAAGAGATTTGGCACTTCATCAAGTCAGGGACCTACAGGAGTTACTGAAAAATGAAAAGGAAGAGCATCAAACTCTTATCCAGTCCAACAAGAGTCAGCTGAGTATTTTAGAAAACAAGATCTTTTCCCTACAAGAAGAAATTCAATATAGAGAGGAGGAGCTTGAAGTGGAACAGCATAAAGTTTTAAATGCCCAAATTGAGATTTTTATCTTGCGCAGATGCTTGTGTGATATGGAAGAAAAAATTATGGTGGTCCATTTAGCAGTTCATCAGAAAAATGAAGAGGCATCAGGGCATGCAGAAAATCTAATTTCACAACTAGAGCAGGATCACCTCATTCAAGAGGAAAATATAAGATCTTTATCAGCAAAGTATGAGAAGCTGAGGGAGGGTGTTCGTTTGATATTAAAAACACTAGTAGCCGAGGAGTATGGATCTTTGGATGATATCAAAGATGAATTGCTTTTGCAGATTATTTTGTGTGAAGTTAGATGCTTGCTGAAATCTATTTCAGAGGCCAAGGATGAAAACCTGCATCTGGTTTCTGAGAAATCTGTAATTATTGGCTTTCTGGAGCAGTTTGGACAGCATGGGGCAGATCTGAGATCAGAAAATAAGGTTCTTGATCAAGAATCTAAAACAAAGACTGAGGAACTGTTACTGCTGCATAGCAAAAGACATGAGCTCTTTGACATGAATGAAAAGTTGAGGCAGGATATGCAGGCAAGCAATCAAAGACAAGAACCACTCAAGGCTGAAATGGATAATCTTTATGGACAGTCATCAGATTTGCTGGAGGTTCGTAGCTTGCAGAAAGAGATCAGCAGGTTACAAGAAGAAAATTGCTCTTTGTCAAAGAGACTTGATAGCATGAGGGTGAAACAAAGCATGACGGAAGAGGAAAACGGCATTATACGTGAAGAGACCATGGCCCTAGAATATCTTTCTCTGATCTTCAGAAGTTTTGTTGCTGAGAAAGCATTAGAGATACATTTGTTAAAAAATAATGTGGACCATCGTTGTGGGGCTAGAGATGAGCTTTCCCAGGAGAACAGACTAACGGTTGCAAAATTGGGAGTGCCAGAACTTGAAGACAAACATATCAAGGACACTGTTGCTAATCTGGAAGAGTGCAGAAGACGTTTGGTGATGATTGAGAATGATTTCTGTGCGTTCAAAAGAGTCAGTGAACGATTGCACCAACAAATGGGTGTAGGAAGGAACCTTTTAATGCAGAAAGACATGAAGCTGTTACAAGCAAATCAAAAGATCCAGGAGGCACAAGATATGATAACAGAATTACATCGAAATATGGAGGGTCTTAAGCTGGGCATGGATGAGGTTGAGGTGGCAAGAGAAAAGAGAGAGAAGAAGATTTCCACCTTGCCAGAAGATAATGCCCATGAGACAATTGAGACTGCATGTCTCGATCGAGAAAATGAGATTTTGAAAGAAAAACTTTATATATTGCAAAAAGAGGTTGGAGAGCTTCGAAGAAGAGAAGAGCATCTGACTTCTAAACTGCAGAGAGGAAGAGATGAGGTCAAGTACTGTGAGGAAAAAATTGCATCATTAATAGCTGATATTCAATCTACCACCATCAATGCAGCAATCAATGAAGAAAGGGCCCTTGAACTAACAGCAACAAGCGATAACCTTGAGACGAGTGCCATGGTGCAAAGGAAAGTGCTAAATGAGGAAACCACTCTAAAAAATGTGTATGTGGGTGAGTTGAAGCAAAAACTGGAAGCTCAGGAAAGAGAAAACAGAGAACTTAAGACACACTTGACTGCATATGTGCACCTTGTCATGTCTTTGGGGGGTGCTGTTGCCTTGCTGGAAGAGCACATCCTTGAGCTGGCCAACCATAGTTCAGCGGCAAAGCAAGAAATACAGGTACTTCTTGCACCATAATTGGTGAAAGTGAACATCTTGTTTTCATCTTTTTATTGCAATTCAATTTGCTAACTTGCATTAACCACGCTCTTCTCCCTAGCACGTTGGAATTGGACTTGTAACGGAATTGTTTGATTTATTAAGTCATGTTTATGGTTCTGCCTTCTTGAAGTATTGCTATATGATGAAAACAATAATAGAATTGAGCTCACTAAGGATGCATTTTGCATTGCTGTCACTTTTTTTTCAAAAAAAAAAAAAAAAAAAAAACAGAAACAAAAATTTTATTTTCATTTTTTTCACATTTCTAACAATAGAAATATCTTTGATAGCTACTATTATTTTTTATATTTTAAGCAGAAAATGCTTTTAAAAAGTCACTTTTCCAAAACGTTACTTTTCTCAGTTAAACTTTTTTCACAAATTTTAAACATAAAAAATATAACCAAACATATTTTTTTACATCAAAGTTCATGTTTGTTAGTTTTAAAACTAAAAAACAGAAAACCAAGTGATACCAAATAGGCCCTAAACTAATGATTTCTAAAGAAAAAGGTCAATCTTTTTTCCAGGGAGTTCCGTTGGTGCCTCTTCAGATTAAGAAAAGCAGTCAAGAACCTATCAAAGATCAAAGTGCCAAAGATCTGGCGGGAATTCTGAGGTTGCAACAATTGCATGCCAAGGTTGAAGCACTTCAGAAGGCCATCATGGATGCCAGAAGTCTTTTAGGGCAGCAAAGGTTTGATTCGGATGCTAATCTAGAGGCTGCAAGGAAGGAAATTGAAGCCTTAAAATCAAAAGGAATCTTGGACGATGAAATCACCAAAGCGAAGCATGAGCAGAAGATGAAGGATATGCAACTTGATTATTTTTCAGGTTCTTCACAATATGAAAATAGTTTTGGTTCAAATGAGCAAAGAAAGATGGGAAATGCTGAAACCAATGATCAGGAGATTGAATTATGGGGAATAACCGAAGGGGGTCACAAGAACGAGATAGAGGTAACTCCAACAGGAACTACGGAACACTATTTGGAGTCTCACCAGATCAAAACAGTGGAGGAAGGAAAGGGTAAGCACCCAGTTTGTGATCTGGGCTTCAACAAGCTGGAACTGCCCAAAAGAATTATGATGGAATCTCATCAAGAATGGAACAGAAGGATCATTGAAAGGCTTTCATCTGATGCTCAAAGGCTGTTGGTTCTTCAAACAAGCGTACAGGAACTAAAAACAATTATGGAGACATCTGAAGAGGTTAACAAACTTAGAGGCTTTCAATTCGATACAGTCAAAGGACAGTTGAAAGAGGCTGAGGCGATCATCTTGCAGTTGATTGTTACCAACAGCAAGTTGACAAAGAAGGCCAAAGAATTCATTGCATCACCTGACAATCTGCTTGAGGAAAATGTAGATACAGCGAGGATGAGACAAAGGATAATCTCAGAACGGGCACAGAGGGTATCAGAAAGGATTGGAAAGTTGGAACTGAAGTTGCATAAAATCCAGTACATCTCGCTGAAACTTGAGGAAGAACATGTAAATAAGAGAACAAGAGCTAAAGGAGGAAGATCAAAAATCATTTTGTGGGACTACATCTATGGAAGGATAAACAGTCGTCCACGGAAGAAAGCACCTCGTTGTGGTTGCTTCAGGTTTCAACTAAAGGACGACTAGCTTCAATCGCTTGGCCGCTTTCACAGAAGAGAAGGAAAGGTTTATGCAAGCGTAGTTTTATTAGACTTCATGAATACAGTAAGTTACTTCTGTGGTAAAATTTCGTAAGAGAAGTCTTCAAATTTGATACTCCATCAATAAGTAAATCAGACTTAGCAAGGAAAATTGAATATTTTAGTCCTGATCCATATGGGAAAATTGAATAATTCATAAATAATCAATCATCAGGGCTGGTATCATGTTTTAATAAGAAGAAAGTGGTTAATATTTTTTTTATGAAAACATGTAGACATCCTTTAGACAGATATACAATCTAAATATCTTGGTACTGAGCTTTTGCTTGTAAGATGACAACTCTTAAGAGTGCCAGGTTTGCTACAGTTGCTTCCTTAAAACCATCTCATATATCCCATGTACAGGAGGTTACACCACATTAGATTGCAGATGTAGGCATGCAAATATTTAGGATAGGGTTTTAAACACTGTCCCAAGTATTGGGAACATGGGGCATCTCATTCTATGAAAACAGAGGACAACCCCTTTTTATGGTGTTTAAACCGTGGAGACAGCCCATTAAGACCTAAACTTGTACAGAGAGAATGTTGCACCATCCTTAAGCTGGGAGGTGGTGCGTTGGAGGGGTTGGCTCGTTCTAGGTGAAGGTGGTTGACGTCCAAGCAAAACAAATCACAAGGGGCATAAAAATAAACAACATGATAATATAACTCTTTTCTTGCAAAAAGGAATACATGATGACATAACATGACGAGCATATTATCCGGTTGGAATCCAAGTCCCAGACCATTGAATCTTTTAATTGTCGAGATCAAGATGAAAATGAAGTATTACGATTAGCCATCATTATATGCAATAAGTTGAACTCAAGCACTTAATTACCAGGCTGAGTAAAGCAGCAACTCAGAAAGGAAGAGATCAAGAAAGCTGCCGAGAAGAGTAGTCACCCATCTCTGGCATAAATCTGGGTTCCCAGCTTAGTTGGCTGATGTGTTTTACTAGGTCACTCATGCCAACAGGCAGGGCTTTCTGATCAATTGTATTAAGTGGTCAGAGAAACTGGTTGCTAGTATAATTCTGTAGTTCCTCCATGGATTGGATATTGTAATTCACTCACCAAGTGTTCGAGGAAGAAGTGGAATGGTCTCCATCAATTGAATAATTATTCACCATGCAATCGTTCAATCACTAATCCTGTCACCTTTGGGCATTCACATGTCCACTTGCCATTTGAAAGGCTATTTGCATACAACAAGCAGCTTCCTCAAACCTCAGTCAAGGGACATTCACACATTCACATTTGCCTTTCAAAAGTTCCCAAAGCAAGCACCATAAAAAGCAGATTGGAGAAATCAGAAATAGTTGCACCAAGTGAACAATGGATTAATTCTTTCATCATAGGATATAACCCTGTGGCTCTCCCAAGCTCTTACCAAACTATTTGGCTTGACTCTTTTTTCTGGTGTAGAACTATTTGGCTCTGCTCTAGCCAGCACTAGGTAAAAAAGAAATCTAAATACTACAGACAGCTCTCCCAGCTCTTAATATACTATTTAGCTCTAATCTTTTTGTCCAGTGCAGAACTGCTTGGCTCTACTCTAGCCAGAACTTTGCAAAAAGAATCTCAAAATTTCACACACTTTAGATAAGCAATCGCATTATTCATTCACTGGCTATCTTACCTTGTTAACTGTCACTTTAATTTCCACAGAACTAATAATAATGCTCGCTCAATATCAGACTAAAAAAATGACATACTGTAAATTGAAACTCTTACACTGTTGTAAGCTAATGGTACAATTAACAGGGCAGGAAAAAAAAAGCAGCACTCAACCAGAAAGGACCATTATAACCATCCCCTGGATACTGTGACAAGGGCTCAGAAATCAAACAATAGCTGACTAAAAATATAATAAAACTGAAGGAAATCACAATTGAACGCTTCAAGCACCAACAATTTCGCTAGTTACCTCTGTCATACTCCTCAGCTGGCCTCTATCATCATATCATGACCTTGTACAACGCAAATTAGAATTACTCAAGAAAGAACAATGATAAATATACTGACTAGATCTCAAAATGTTTGATGCATGCGACAGATCAGAAGATGTCTGCGGCCACGTAGCCAAGAAATGGCTGATAAAGGCTCTTGCACTATAATATTAGATATCAATAAGACGTGAAACAAAATTCAATGGCTAGCAGACAAATTCGTCCATCAGCTTCCCAGGATCAAATTTAGGACATGGGGACCCAATAACCTAGAACATAATTTAGGAAAGAAGTACATAGAGAACATAAAAGAAGTTGAAGAAAAAGAATTTCTTTTCCGGTTATCATTAAATTTATAGGGAACTACCAGCAAGAACAGACGAAGACACGCACAAATAAAAATTAAAAAAAGAAAAGATTAACTTCTTAGACATGACAACGAGCCCTTCTGTTACTAAGCTCTTTTTAAAAGTTTGAGACTGGCGAGCATTAGTAGGCCACTTAGGTGCCTTTACAATCTTAAATCATTTATTCATCGTTTCACTTTTTAGGCATAAAATTTTGAAGAAATTATTCCTGGTCTCATCTGACAAGCTAATGCATGCACTTTATAGTCAGGATTTTTTAAAAGAAAAAAGAAAAAGAAATGGCATGACTCAAAAATCTCAATCTCAATTTTTTTGATTTATACAAACATCTCCACAACACGCAAGAACTTGAATCATTAATCTAAAGCAAAAAGTAGGAGGGGAAAAAAGAGCTAACTCCACGTAACGGCAATCATAAGCCCATACATGCACGTTATAAGCTCAAATTGCACTGGAATAACCATTTTGAAAAGAGTAAACTGTATCGCATCAGAACCTAGCTTTCATATGTTCACAATTTAGCCCAGAAGAATAGAAGGGAAGATTTTTTTTTTTATTATTATTTTTTTTTTTTAAGATTAAAGATGCCATTCTATTTGGATAACAGAAATCAATAAAACACCAAAAAATATAGAACCCATAGGCAAACTAAAACACTAAAACAAGATCATAAGAAACGCCAACAAACGGGATTCTTAGGACCCTCTAAAGTTTTTGCTTCCCCTTGGAAATCCTCTTGTTCCTCCTGTAAAACCAAAAAAAAAAAAAAAAAGAGCAAAGAACGAATCAAAGAAAAGCCGAAAACTGCAAGAATTCGAGAATGAGAGAAGCAGCGAGAGTGATCAGACGCCATTGCCGAAGGAAATTCATTTGCAGGAGGGAATGAAGGAACCTTGTCTCTTTCCGGCCCTCTCCGCTTAACAAGAACCCAATTCCTGTCCAAAATTTTTCATTCAAATACGAAATTGATCGGAATGAATTTAGGTAGGTTCTTCGAGATAAAAACCTGCGAAGTCCTGATGTTGCACCTCTTTTTATTTTTTGCTCCCTTTTTTATTTTTTTCTCATCCCCTCTTTATTCCTCAAATTACTTGTTAATATTTTTTTAAAATATTTTTATTCCTTTTTATCATTTTCGTTCTGTTTTGATTCGTCTAATTTTAACTACAAACTTTCTTATTTTTATATAAAAAAATTTCTTTTAATTATTATTATTAGTTTTATTTAATTATTTTTCGTTTATTATCCTTCGTTCTTGTTCTTTGATTTTATAAGGTCTGCAATCGAAATTAGACGAACCAAAACATGCTGTTTTAATCTTTTGAAATAGATTGGTGGTGATCTAACAACAGTGTTTTTATTTATTTATTTATTTTTTTATTTTTTGAGCCATGACATTTGGCCTTCGATCAGAATATTACTGAATACGTGAAACTAAAACTTTGTGAGCCATGGCAAAAGCTGAAAGGGAGAAGAAAAAAGAGAGGAACCTTTTTCAACTTCTAATCAATCAAATGTCAAGTTACGCATATCGAAGCAGGGAAAGCGTATCTATGGAAATGATGATGATATCCTTGGGTACAACGCGTGGCGAGACTCGGAAGAAAACTTCCTTCAAATCTTGCTCCAAACCAAGGCCATCGTTCCTGTGGCTAGTATTCCAGAAGATCCATTAGAACAGAGAAAAATTGTTGCTGTGACCGATGATTTTTTAGTGCCAAGCAATACAGAAAATCCATTAGAAAAGAGAAAAATTGTTGCTGTGACTGATGATTTTTTAAAAACGCTGGTCACACCGACGATTTTCTCATTCTTTTTTATTATTATTTTTTATTAAACATTTAAAAAAAAAAATAAAAATGAAAAATAATCGTCGCTCGTAGCGACGATTTCCTAAAAATCGTCAGCCCGCCAACCCGCACCCCTCGCCCTTGCGTGGCCGCTTATCTTACTGCAACCTAACCCTACACCAAAATTTATATGTAATTTAACTTGATCCAATTAAATTAGCCACATTAATTCTTAAACGGTAAAAAAGAATTTATATTTGAATGATCTAGACCTTTATCTGACCTATCATTTGGTTAATCTATACCATCTATGGCAATTGGGTCGGATTATTTAAGGCTCGGATCATTTTCGAGTTAGGATCAATTAGGACTAGAGGTTGGCTCGGGCCGAGCTACCTTCGGGCTGGGCTCAGGTCGGACCTATGCTCAAAATTAATGCCCATATTAATTTCGGGTCAGGATTTGGCTTGATCCGAATCTCAGTCCAATTTAAACCCGATTATGAGGCTTTTGGACATGTAGTTTTATTTTATACAAAACTGAATAAACTGAATCTATGTATTTACTGTCTAAGTAAACAACTATTTTATACATAGTTTAATTTAATCTAAACAAATAAGCTGAAGCAAATAATTTTATAAAATAAATTGTTAAAATTGGGTTAAAATCAAATCGGCCTAGTGTTTTAGTTCAAAATATATGTATATATGCATATGCATATGTATATGTATATGTATGTATGTATGCGTATATATATATATATGCATATATATGTATTTGTGCGCGTATGTAATTATAGGTTTCATGTCACAATAAACCTAAAATCAGAGGTTTTAACTATTTTTGGTCACATAAAAAATTATTCTTTCAGGACTGATTAGATTGAGTCCAATTAGACTAAATTGATAACTAAGCTAATTTGATGTGATTGATTTTTAATTAAACTTATATCTAAACCAATGAATTTATTTTGAAAGTTGAGTCCAAATCAAGTTAGATATGGATCACAATTGAAATTTTTTCTTTTGTTTATTTTGTGCTCATTTTTTTATTGTAAAATTTTAAAAACATAAATTTGATTAGGTTGGATTAGATTGGTATAGAAGTATTGATTCATATAGGAATTAGCTTAATTGACTGGAAAACTATTCCTCATCTAAAATTTCAAACTTAAGCAATGAATTTGGTTTGGAGAGCTTCAAATGTTCAAGTTATATTAGGTCAATTGAGATTTAAATCATAAATAAAATATGCATTACATTGTATACTAAAGATAATGGCTTTTGTTTGATGCATGATTTAGTAAGTTTGGATCATTTCTCCTCCCTTTTTAAGTTTAATGTTGACCACACACTTTTTGCTAACTCTAGTCACATTAAATTTGATATATAGAGTAAATTTGGTCAAATCATGTCAAATGGAATACATACAATAAATCCAATTCAAGGCTAGTTTTTAATTAGATCGATGTCCAACATGTAGGTTCTATTATGACACTCGGCTCAAGTCAAGTCAAGTAGAAATCAATTTAAAAAATTCTACCATTATCTTATTTTTCATATGTGTTCATCTTTTTTATCTTAATTTAATTTATGTACTATATCTATCCTTACTTAATTGCACTTAATGTTTTGAAACTTTTATAATTATTGTATAATACTTATCCTAATTTGTAGTATAATATTGACTTTTTTGAAAATATGATATCAACGTATTTATCCAATACGTGTCTCTCACTATGTAGTTTTAACTTGGACTAATTTAATACCAACCAAGCCATTCTAACCAATAACATATTCAAACCTTAATTTGATCTGATCTATTAATTAAATTTACTAATTATATTGGTAGGTTGGAACCTAATCTCATTCCAACTCTTATATATAAATGTAAATTTGATCAGGTCAATAGGTTTGTTGAGTTATGTTGACTCGGATGAAAACTAACTTTTGGTAATTAAACCAATTTTCAAACCCAAATTGAATTTTGTTAGGTATTAGCCAAGTTATTTTAATTGAGTGAGACTTTAGCTATAAAAGTAGGTTTAACTTTAAAAACAATTTATTTTTGATTTTTATTTTAGACCTATCATGAGACCAGTTTAGACTATTTCATTTTAATTTACTCCTTTCAAATAATTTAGTAATTATTTTTAATATCTAACAATAAACTCATGCAATAAACATAATCATACAACACAACTGATGACTAGTTATAATATATTTAGTAATATGTTTTCTTATATTAACTTTCTTGTAAATATATTATTTTATACTTGATATTATTTTATACTTGATTTTTTTTTGAAATCATATTATAATAATTTATATTTTTAATATTATATATATATATATATATATGTCTATGAATCAATAAATATTTTTTTTAAGATATTGGAAGAAATAGACAGCTAGTTTTTAACTAGTTAAGAAAGCTAGATTGATCTAATTATATTTATAATTAGACTAGATTTTCTCATTAGAATTTTTTTGTTTAAGTTTATTAACAATAGCTTTTCACATATAATATCTTGAATGGTGTGTAGCAATCATTATAATTCACATTAATTTGTAAGGAAGTGTAAAAGATTAGGAGACAAAGGCATTAAGAGAGCCATAAAAAAAATTGACATAAATATTCAGAGCAAATCATTGTTGAATAGATATTGCAATAAATATCATATTATGCATTATTTTCTAATAATTATGGCAATACTGATGCACTTTTAAATTAGCCAAAAGTATATTAATCACTTTGTTAAAACATCAAAAATGTCAAAAATATAAGATGTCTTGCTTGTTTGATTCTATTTATTCTAATATTTCATAACTTATACTAATCAAGTTTATGTTACAAATGTTAAATTTAAGACATCTTGCAATATATTAAATAAATCAATAATGATTAATTCTAAGTATTCTAATTAATGCCATCCTAAATTAACTCACGAGCCAACTTTTCCTTTCGTTATATTTGCTTCTTCTGCACAAGGTCGATGCAATTCTTTAGGACCCAATCTTTTTGGACTTAAATTTTCAAAGAAAGTTATTACATTAGACCTAAAACTTTGTCCTTTTCTTGCATTGAAAAAAAAAAAAAAAAAACTTCAAACAAAATTTCACGGTATGCAATGTTTCCACTGATGAAATTAATACTGCAAATGGCTTCAGCTCTTTTATTTATTTATTTATTTATTTTGTTCAAACAAATCAAATGGTGGAAATCCACCTTTGGAGGAAGCAAAGCTTGATTTTATTTAAAATCTAAAGTCGTTCTCTAAGAGCAATCCAAGCAATTCATATGCAACCTCAACCCAAACTTGTCTATCATAAAGGCTGCTGGTACTCACCATGGGACCTTTACATAAAAGTTTAATGACAAAAATAACCATCAAATATAGATGCATAAAGAGAAAATGGAGCACCCAATGTCAAAAGATAAGTAGGCTTTCTACATAGAAGATAAAATAAATAGGAAGGTCAAACCCAATTAGCTTTTACACACCAAATAATATCCAATTTAAGGTCCAAGGTTCCAAGTTGAACAGTATTTTCTTCTGCTTCTTTTTTTTTTTTTTTTTTGTACCTTTTCTTTTGTCCTTCCTTATTTCCTTATCTAATCATTCGACTAATTACAAAATATTACGAAAGACATATATCCAAATTTAGCTAAAAGGTATAAAAATCCTACATATTTGAAGTAAAAGGCAATTCTAGCATCAATTAATGAAGACATTCATGAGGTGAATGACTATATATCATTTGTACTTGATGGTGAGAAAAGAGAATATTTGTGCTTGAACTCAATTTGCAAGTCTTCTTCAAATATATAGGATGATAAGATTCTTCTATACCTAGTTGAAGTTTAAAATAGCCTTAAATTTTTAGGTGTTCTAAATCACTCACTGAAATTAAAAGTGGGTTTTTCAATGATGTTACTATGTAATTTGAATTAAACAATTAGATTGTACAATGGTATAAAATTACAAATCACGTAACTTCTAGAGGAGTTGTTGGTGTTAAAATCATCACTAGCAGAAACATAGGCACTCAAGTATTCAAACCAAGAATTATATTAATGCCAAGTGAGTCCAAATGGGCTTTTGTATTGCAAAGAAGGCAATTGCCACTAGCTATCTGTTTTCCTATGGCAATAAACAAAAGCCGAAGGCCAGCCATTAAAATATGTTGGATTATACCTAAAAAGGCCAGTGTTCACACACGGACAACTATATGTCACGGTTTCAAAAGCAACTTCAAGGAATGGATTGAGGATATTAATCAAGAACAAGGCTTCAGAGCCAAGCTCAAAGACAAAGAACATTGTTTACAAGGAAGTCTTCAATAATTCATAAATCCAATTCTGTCTGGAATACTTAAAAAATAAATAAAATCAGTACTACATTAAGTCACAAGAGGCAGCAGAGAGAGTGAACGAGAAAAAAATTTTCAAAAAAATTCTACATTTGTTATCCTGGTAGGTTTGATTAATTTTCATACAACAGCACAACTATTGGTATGTATTTTGACTGAGGCTTAAATCTACCCTTTCAAAAAAAAAAAAAAAAGTCACCGTAACAAGTTGATAACAGTTGCCTTCAGAGTTTGGCTATCATAAATAACTAAGAGAAGGACACAACAATTAATTTCTAGTCAATTACTATGCTATTGAAAAAAACTTTAAGCAAGAAATCCGGAGTTTTTTTTTTCTATTTTTTTTTGGGGGATTCTTGTGCAAGACCTTACCACCAACCATTTAATACACTAGACTTCTTTACTCAAATAAACAATATAGTACTGGCAAAGATATACTAAATTATAATAAAAGTAAGAATATAAAATTTCATACAATAGAATTCTAAATGGATCCATTCAAACTCACACGAAAAGTAATTATATTAAAGCTAACGTGGACAAGGTCAGAAGATTACCATCCAAAACACGTCAAAGTAGGAAAATTCTATGATGTTTTTTCTATATTGCATGCGGTGCCGGTTCCAGATGGTTAGTGCCGTCAATAACCAAACCAAGCAACTGAACCTGTTGTAATTTGAGCACTGTTTTCCAAAAAAAAAAAAAAAAAAAATAGCGTAGCAAAGAGTGCACCTCAGTGTACAACCCTTAGGCTTGCCTCATGTTTGATGTCTATGATTATTTCATCCAAAGCCTATCGAATGAAGGCCTCCATTATTATTTATTTGTTCATTAAACATGAAAACTAATTCGCGCATTGCGCGGGCCTAAAAACTAGTTTCTTCCTAATGATGCTGGAAACTAGCTGGCGGTATGCTCTTGACCATGAAAAGTTCAAAGGTTTTAGGTAATGTTAGTCAAATAAATTAGCAAGCACCGTACTATTTCTTTGAGTCTTGCCCCTTTTTTTTAACTTAAAAAAATAAAAAAAAAGGAAGTTTCTTCCCTTGTTTTTCATGCTCTCTTAACTTGCGTGTAGATCTTCCTCTCTAGTACATTTCTGATAGCTCTATTTTAGTCACCTTTCCAACATCATCATTGAGAATATGATCATTGGTCACGTGCATGTGTAATCTAATTCGAACACAGAATTCGACCACTTTATATGAAATGAACGGTTACAATCACACACAGAAATAGAAGATTTTATTCAACAACCGATTTTTAAAAAAATCGGTCTCATCCTTATTTATTCCAACGACCTAAACCCTATCATTATCACCTTTCTTACTCCAACTTTAAAATATGTTTTCCAACCACCAATTCGCCTCTTAGTAATGATGTAGCGGTGGTGGTGGAGGAGGAGGCGGCGGCGGCGGCGGCGGCGGCGGCGGCGGTGGTGGCGGTGGCGGTGGCGGTGGCGGTGAAGCTATGCACCCTTTATCATCGCAATACACAGGCTTCGACAAGAAGTCGTGGCACTCCTCCTCCGACTTCTGCTTCGGCCGATAGGGTATGCAATTCTGCCGGTCGTCCTTCCTTCTAATCTTCATGCATAGCTCCGGCGCCCCGCAGAAATAGTTATACGAGTACGTGAAGTTCTTCAACCTTGGCAGCTCACAGATGGTCTCAGGAATGAACCCGGACAGCTTATTATGGGCCACGTCCAGCTGCTCCAATCTTTTCATGTTGCCGATGCTCTCCGGCAGTGGCCCCACGAGATTGTTAAAGCTCACGTCGAACACCTTCAGCTTCTTCAGCTTCCCGATCTCTGGCGGTATGCATGACGTGATGTTACTGTTCATGAGAATGATTTGTTCCAGGGTATTGGCCATTTTGGCTATATTTGAAGGGAAACAGCCGTTGAGCTGGTTGTTGGCGACGACGAGGACGGACACGTTGGAGTTGCCGATGTTGCTGGGCAAAGAGAAGCGGAACCGGTTGCTGTTGACGAAGAGTGCGTCGAGCTTGAGGTTGAAGACGTCCGAGGGGACGCCGCCGTGGAATCTATTGAAGCGGATGTCGAGGAACTTGAGGGAAGGGAGATGGAGGACGACGGAAGGGAAGGGGCCCTCGAGGCGGTTGTTGCTGACGTCGAGCTCGTAGAGGAGCTTGAGGTCGACGAAGGAGCTGGGGAGGGTCCCCTTGAAGCGGTTGGAGTTGATGTGGAAGAGCGCGAGGTCGGTGAGGAGGCCGAGGTCCTCCGGGAGGGTGCCGGCGATCTTGCCATGGTTGATGTCGACGCCGGCGACGGTCAGCACGTGGGGATCGTCGGGAGCTGGCGCGCAGAACACGCCGGTGTAGTTGCACACGTATGGGCCCCACCAGTTTAGGGTGATGTTCTTGGGGTCGGAGGTGATGGAGTGCTTCCAAGCTTGGAAGGCTATGTAGGCCTTCTCAAGCCTTGGGTTGATTGGGGAGAGGGGGGGATTGGTTTGGGAGAGGGAGGGGAGGGGAAGGGAGAGGAGAAACAAGAACAAGAGGGCTTGGTGAAGCCTTGGGTTGCCCATTTTTCATGGAGTTATGGGTGGGTGGTCTTGTTCTCATGGGGAATGGCTGGGAGCATAAATAAGGTTGTGTAGCTTTTCCCTCTATTATTATTATTATTATTATTATTATTTTTTGTTTCAGCGTGGGCCTTCTTCAAATCTATTTTTATAATGATAAACTTTTTGTTGGAAGAGGAATAATATGAAGCAAGAGCAAGAGGTGAGGTTGACCATCCTTAAAATAAGTCTTTAAAATAAAATTATAGAGACCTTGTGAAGTTGGGCAATAGGTGATGGGCTTTCTTCCTCACAATGGAGGATCGCTGCAGGTCTGCATATTAAAAATATATTTGTGCGCTTTCTTTGGTGGTTTCATGTGGCACAAGAGTTTTTTTTTTTTTTTTTTTTCTGATTACTTATGGTGAGGTAGATAGAGAGTAATGATCGTTTAGGCAAAAAATTGCAAGGATTTTTATTGTATCTTATTAGTGTCGAGAATTAATTATAAAGGAGGAGTGCAGTTTCAATGTCCATTTCCTTTGGTGGGTGGGAAAGCTAGGTGACTCCCATTTATTCACCAAAAACGCGCTTCTAGTCTTCCATACGAGCTTCCTAACAGCTTCTAGAGGCACTTGAACATTGACAAAATGAAGTGAAGCAGGTTTACAGATTATAATGGAACTTAATAATTAGTACCACTACCGGATTCATTACTTACTACATTAAAAAAAATGTGGATTTGTTGACGATTTTCGTTGATTCGATCAAATAAAAGATAGGAAAAGAAAGCACAGTGAGGCTAAAAAGGTTGAGTATTAGGTCAGGATTACTCTTGGTTGCATTGCTGCTAATAGCAATGGGCAGTGCAATCCATACAAGACTAATAGTTTAAATGCACATATATTTGTCACTTGTTTGTACCAAACTAAGCCTGCATCTCGAGTGTGTGAGGAGAGCAAGCGAATCAGAGGGGTTTTCTGAGACATTGGTACAAGTCATTCAAATCATAAGCTTTTTATATGTTCCTATCCAAATGACAGTTGATGCCGAGCTTTCCCCAGAAATATCAAGAGTTTATGGATTACCCATTAAATCTTTTGGTTGCAGGGTTCATAATTATTGATACAAAGGTTGCTCTAAGTGAAGTAGACAAGTTAACAACAAGGCATCCCTTACCCAATGGAGTTCTTACCTGTTCTTACCTTTTTTTCTTCTTTTATGATGATAATTTTAATTTTTATGGTTAAATGGATAAACCTTCTGAATCCTTGGTCTTTTTTGGAAGAAGAAGATTATTTTTATTAACAGTGACAATGAGAGTTTTGGGATCAAACAAGAGTGGAATACTGTGATGATTCCCAAAATGTTTAGCAATTAGGTGATAAAATAATCACATTAAAAACATGCAACATGACTTGTAACAACAACAAACAAGGAGAAACATTGAGATAATTATCGACAACTATTCAACAACTTGCGATTCCTTACTTCTCTTTCACAACTATTGTGAGGCTTCTTGCAGGCCTACGTTATCTACCTTCACATAACATAATCAAAATGGGACCTGGCAGTCCAGGATCAACAAACAGGAGGAGGTAGTTGTCTAGCTTATTGTTGGTAGGCTGAGCCACCAAGAGCATGGCATCTCTTTGGTCTAGCCGTGCTTATTGTTGTCGGTACCCTTCCTGTATATAATTAAGCTTATTTGCCATCGCAAGTCAAATGTTATCCCCACTTGGCTTTTCTTTGTTTTGCTTTCATTATCCCCTTCAGTTCCTGGAATTTAATTTATAGTTGAAGGTTAACAAAAAACCACCTTGGAAAATTAGCTGGTTGCAATTTTATTTTGTTTGCAATAATCATGATTTAAGTCCAACTTGGTCATTAGTGCATTTATATTCTTGGTCAACCTCAGCCAATTGGAAAACCATTAATGTTTGAATAGGTCTGATCAAATTGATTGGGACCTAAACTAACTCATGTTTTGGCAAGGTCAGGTCATTGATCTGACCGGTTCATGGTGTTATAATATATATATATATATATATGCATCTAACGCGGCATGAACCAACCAAAATACTACCATTATAAGCATCCAGAGAAGCTTATAACTGGGAATTTACCTACCCATGGATGTAGACACATAAGACTTATTTTTATAGCCATAACATCTATGAATCTCTTTATACCAATTCCAAAATGTCTTTAGCATTGAAGCTACCCAACATATTGGTTTAATTATCAGCCATCAAAATCCAGTGAACTCATTGAATACCAATGGAGTTAATGGTAAGCCAGAACATATTTGAGATAATGTGTAGCCCTTCATTAGATCGGTATAATTGTGCATGTGTCGTTGCTGTATTATTGTCATAGGTTTTTTGTGACGGTAGTTAGTCGGTGGGCAATCTCTTTCCTTGACTGGAGGCGGTAGGATCTTTGCCCTTGTTTATAGCTCATGATCTGTCATGGGGGAAGCTAAAGGGTTTTTTCTTTCTTGATATCTAAGCTACAGCAAAGACTAAGTCAGAGGTTTCTTGACATGTCTGTCGTTTTTTATAAGTTGCAACAAACCCAAACATCTCTGTCTCTCTCTCTTAGTTTTCTAGTTAGATTGTAAAATGGGATGCATAGAATATATAAGAGAATAGGAAGAAATAGAATTTTTTTTTTTTTTTTGATGGTAGAACAGGAGAGTAGTTTTGAGGCTTATCACTTTCTTTCTTCTTAAATAGGACCTCTCTCGGCTATTTATAACCAACTTCACTAATTGAAAGGTGCCTCAAACATTCTGGAGCTTCTTTACCATTATTATTCTAGAATCTTCCATCCATCAATATGACCGTTCTAGAGCTCTACATAAAGCTTCTATGCACCATCATGGCTCGGGTTGTTTCTAGTTACAAAAGACTATTAGCATATTTTAGAAAGTGTATTAACTTTCAACACTTCTCCTTAATATACTTTTTTTTACACTCTAAGCATATCACATAGTAACATAAACTTTGCCCATGGCAGTGTTTTTGTGAAGATGTTGTTGATGTCGCATTGATTTTGATGATCACAAAACAATTAAGTAGGTTACTAATGATTTTGGTGAAGAATCACTATGACATGCAGGCATACAAGAGTCACCAAGAACATCTAATGGATTCCAAGCTTCAAAATGAGTCTATGGTTCAAGAAAGAGAGTTCCAAGATCTGAGAAAGATGGTTCAAACTTAAATTAAGTGAAACTCATATGTTTAGCAAAGTTATCAAATGAAGAAAGTCCAAGTTTTGAAAGCTATGGTACTTATTCTCCTTGATACAATGAGTTTTCTTATTCGTGGAATGATTTTTTTAAGTTTTGGAGACATTAGTCAATTCTCACGGCAGCTACTGAAATTTGGAAGGAAAGTTTGAAGCCTTTAGACGACCCACATGTAAGCTATCAAGTTAAAAATGTGTCACAGAAGGCCTTACAAAGAGAATTCCCAAGTTAGTCGGTTCTATAGTCGACTACTGTGGCCATACAGTGAAGCTCCACAAGTTAGTCGGATCTAGAGCCGACTACTATGGCAAACACAGAGAGTTTACCTGTGTTAGTCGGCTCTAGAGCCGACTAACTTGGCCTGGGATGGGAAAAATCCCAGGTTAGTCGGCTCTGGAGCCGACTAACACCCTGTGATGCCCTGTAATGGCTAGTTCTGACATTCCAACGGTCGGAAACGGCTACTTCAATGGTCCAATCTCTCAACCAACTATAAATACACGTAAATGGGATGGATTAGCAAGGGATTAAGTGGATTTTTGAAGGATTACAAGTGAGAAAAAGTGAGAAATATCAAGTTAAAATCTAAAGAGATTTCAACCTGTTTTATTTTGAAAAGTTTCTGTTGCTGAAGTTTAAAAATTTATTGAAGCCTATTCAAAGCTCTCACCAACTACTCTAGAAGCTCCATCAAGTGCTCTTAACTCAAGCATTCAAAGAAGTGAAGCTCATTTAAGAGAGAAAAGCTTCAAAATCTATAAAGTACCATTATTGCTTTTATTCTCATTGAGGAGCTATGTTTTTTGAAATTGTTCTTTTTTTGTATCCTGGTGAATTTCAACTTGGTTGAAACTTGTGTAGGGTGTGCCAAACCCATAATTAGTGAGTTGTAAAGGCTCTCTTATGCCTGGAAACAAGAAGCTAGCAGAGTTAGCTAGGTTGTAATTGTTGGGAAAACGATTAGTGAAGAAAATTTTCAAGGGGTTCTTGGGGAGTGGACGTAGGTGCAAGGGTTAGCACCGAACCACTATAAATCTTTGTGTTTGTGTGTGTACCTACTGTTGATATTATGGTTTGTTTTTATTTTGACACTTCACTCTCACACAATTTCATTGTTTTATAAATATTATACATTCTTGTTAAAAATTTTCAAAGAACCCAATTCACCCCCTCCTCTTAGGTTGCTTAGCTGGGCAATAGATGTCCTTTGCTCCTTTATCTTGCAATGTTGAGTTCAATCTTCTTGTTTTCTATGACCTCTCTTGTTGAGTGGTATTTTACTACAATATATTTTGTCCTATTGAGAAAGATAGGATTCTTTATCATTGCAATTATTGACTTATTATTGCACATTATTTATGTTGGTTCTTTTTATTGTTCGCTAATATCTTCAAGTATCCTTCTTAGCTATATAGCTTGATTTGTAGAACTTGCAACTACTACATAATCAACTTCTGTTGATGATTACTCTATTAAGTCTTACTTCTTTGATACTGAAGAGAAAAATTTAAAATCTAGTATAAATGCATAACCTAAATTACTCTTTATGTCATCCATAGATCCAACCTAATCACTATCGGTGTATCCAAGTAGTTTTGAGTCTATAGTGGACTTATACTAAATGCTAAAATTTTTGGTACCTTGCAAGTACCTAAGTATTTTCCTTATTGCATCATAGGAAGTTTGATTTGGACTTTGCATGAATCTTGATAGTAAGCTTGTAGCATATAATATATTTGGCTTTGTAATTGTTAGATAGAGCAAGCTTCCAAAAAGGCTTCTATAATGAGAGGTACCCATTTGTTTTGATCCATCATCTTTACGCAATTTAGTCTTTGTGATCAAAGGAGTAGCCATGGACTTGCACTCATTCATCTTGAATATGAAATTTCTTTTTTTTCTTGGCTTATTTCAATACCAAGAAAGTAGTGCATCAAGCCTAAGTTAGTCATCACGAACATTTCCATCGTGGCTCTTTTTTGAATTGCCAAATCATCACTTCTCATTATTTCTTGTCTAGATAAGATCATCCATATATAGAGAGATAATGAGAGTATTAGTGTTATCTTGGTCTTGATGTACAGTGTCAGCTCACTTTTGCTCCTCCCGAAACCTCAATCCATAAAGTATTTGTCAATTTTACCATACCAAACTCGCCATGCTTGCTTTAACTAATATAGGGCCTTCTTTAATTTTAGAACGTTTTTCCTTCTCTTTTGTCCATGAACCCTTATGACTGCTTAACATAAATTTTCTCTTTTAGACATCCATTCAAAAATGCAGACTTTGCATCAAACTAATAGATTTTTTATTTCTTCTAAGCTACTAGTGCAATTATTACTCTTATCATGTCCAAGCGAGCCACCGGAGCAAAGGTTTCATTATAGTCTACTCTAGATTGCTAAAAGTATCTTTTGGCTACTAATCTTACCTTGTGCTTTTGAATTTAGCCATCAGAGTTAAGCTTGGCTTTGTAAACCCACTTAATTCCAATGA
Organism: Metroxylon sagu; assembly: GCA_017589505.3. Taxonomy (NCBI): domain Eukaryota; kingdom Viridiplantae; phylum Streptophyta; class Magnoliopsida; order Arecales; family Arecaceae; genus Metroxylon; species Metroxylon sagu. Next base: position 288,467 of record JACVBY030000370.1, read on the forward strand.
CCTCTTTATTTTCTGAATGATCTACTAGCTCTTATGTTTTATTTTTCTCATTCATCTTTATTTTTTCTTTCATAGCATCTATCCTTATCTAGTATTCAGATACAGCCTCAAAACTTTTGGCTCCATGATAGTAAAGTTGCACATCTCATATATTTCAGTAGGTGGACATGGAGGTAATTCTAGTGAAGAATTCTCTGACCTTGATGGTGAGGGTGAGTGATTTGAAGTCTCTAGAGTAGCTTTCTCAAATTCTATTTCCTTTTCCTTAGAAATATTTTATGGCAATGTGGCCCAGAATGATCACTTGTTGCTTCTCGGCTTCTTCTTTATCCCAATTCAAAGCTGCAATCTCATCAAATTCAATATCTCATCTAATGATGAGTTTCATAGTCTTCAATCTGTATATTCAATAGCCTTTAGCTTGCTTAATATAGCCCATGAAAATGCCTCTTTCTACTTTGTCATCTAATTTACTTCTTTTTTAGTGTGAATATGCACATAGCATATCCTTTCAAAGACTCAAGCTACTCCATACTCCGACAGGAGTCTTGTTTTGCATTACTTTAATTAGGTATCTGCTTAGTAGATAGATTATTGTGTTGATAACTTTAACTCAGAATTTTTTAGGTAGGCCTTTCTTCTTCAGCATTGATCTTTTCATTTTCATAATAGTTTTATTGTTCCTTTCAAAAATTCCATTTTGCTCTAGAGCATATCCCACAATTAGCTGATGCTCTACTCCATCTTCATAGTATTTCTTGAACTCATTGGAGGTGTATTCTTTACCTCTATCACTTCTTGACATCTTGATGTAGTGGTCATTTTGCTTCTCTACTATATTTTTGAATTTTTTGAAAATATCGAAGGCTTGGAATCTCTCTCATATGAAATATAACCAAGTTATTTTTAAGTAGTCAACAATAAAGATGATAAAGTACCTATTTTCATTGAAAGATGGAGTCCTCATTAGACTGCAAATGTTGGTATGCAGCAGTTTCAATATTGCTTTGGCTCTCCAAGCTTTGCTAGAAGAAAATGATTGTGGAGTTGCTTACCTAAGAGGAATTTTTCATAGATGTCATCTTTGGCTTATATAAAAGGCAAATCCCTAATCATATTTTTCTGATGGAGGATCTTTAATCCATTGAAACGAAAGTGGTAAATCTTTGGTGCTAAAGCCATAAGTCGTCTACCTATGCTTTCATTGCTACATACTACCGATAAATTGAAAAGCTGCTACCATTTAACATATTAACTCTATTAATCTCTACTTTCTTATCTTTCTTATCGCATATGATGCAAGTCTCCCTCAAAATGGAGAAAGTAACCATGCTCCATCATTTGGCTGATACTTAGTAGATTTTGTTCTATAAATTCTGTACCTTTTTTGTCTGGATTGCGATCATACCTTTGTTGTTGACTTCCACCAACTTGCCATTCCCTAAGCGGACTTATCCTTTAGTAAATATATTTTGATTGCTAGAAATGTTAGTGTCTTTGGCCATGAGATTACTGTAGCCACTATCTAAACACCGTATATTCTTTTCTTCTATTATAATACTTTGATTGGCATAGAAAAGATACCTGTCATCTTCTTTTTCTTTAGAAAAAAAAGCTTGATAATTATTCTTGAAGCCACAATTCCTTTTAGAGTGGCTGATTTTTTTGCCATTTCAGCATTGAGGCTTGTCACAGAGCCAGCAATCTTTTCAAAATGATTTATTTTCTTGCATATTTCATAATTAAGAAGAGAATTTTGTGCTTTTCTCTTTTTGATTATTTTTGCCTCCTCCTTTGGAGCTATCTTCTTCTTCAAGAAATTTTCATTATGCTTTTGCATCTTATTTTCATATGCTTCTAAAGCGCTTATTAATTCTTATGCAAACATAACTAGTATATCTTTTGATTCTTCAATAGCAATCACTGTTGGATCATATTTTTAGTGACACTAGTTAATTATGCTTCTTTGGATGGTCATTTTTATGGGTGAAAGTGGAAGCCTATTTATAATTGTTGGATGTTTTAGTATTCGCTTGATAGGAACACATAAAATAGAAAATATCAAGCCCATCCTTATACTTATCAGGGGTCAGCTATGGACTTCTTATCTCATCCTATAATGCTATCATGAGATCTATAATGGATTCTTTAAATGTATAAGATATCGGTGTGTAAGTTAATTGGCAACCTAATAAATATATAGATGAAGACTACCATGTATCTTTTTTGACATCAATGATGGTTTTGGAACATAACATGACTTTTGTAATGACATGGTTGGAGAAAGTTTAGGTAGGGCTCTGCTTAGTATATATCTTTCATATTTTATGGTATGATTACTAGCATTTTGTTCTTACAAGTTGCTCCTATAATGGCTATGATGTTTATTATAGACTTCGGAAGTAGTGGCCAGAACCAATGACTATGGTGGAATTATTCGATTGCATTCATTTTAGATTGGGGTGCAGGAATGAATTGATGTAGGTCCTATTTGGGGCATCTGTTGGCCCTATCCATGGGAAACCAATGATCTCATATAGCTGATAGAAAATAGATGTTGTTGGCCTCCCCAATAACTGTTTCAAACAAGACTTTAGTTGCTTTGGATTGGTTATACAAGAGAAGCAACAATGTCACCATAATACTTGCACTATGAGGAATTAAAGTAAGTCTGTCTTTGCCATTGGGTGTATGGTGTTTGTGGTTAGTTCAAATCCATAATCACACCATAACAATGGTATATGCATGCTTGGTGGGCTTGGTAGCTTTATGTTTTCATTAAAATGCTTTCCTCAAAAAAATTTTTTGGGCTATCCCTAAACATGGTTTAGATTGGCCATTGGTTGGTTTGTGAATGACATAGTTTTTAGTTAAGTAATTTGCTTTTGTTGTATTTGTTACATAACTTAAAGTTGCACGATGGCATTTGCCTTTTTTCTTGTTAAAAAGAATAGTGGGCTTGTAATTATTATATATCATATGATTTTTTTCATAGGCGATCTGTTATGAAAGTGTAACACTCCAAGCTGACCTAAAGATCCAATTAACCTATTAGCAGGTCAGGTCTATGTGATCTTAAAAACTTAAGTGCAAGCTAATTGATAGTAGATGAACTTAAGTTATAAGCTCTTCAAACTTTTTTTTCTTATCTGATAAGGGACTATTTTAGAGTATTATAATCTTTCTCATTTTACAAGGCAACGTCTTCATCACAGGTTAGTCAGAATCTACCACAAGCAGACTCTATGTCATAGCGGAACTCTTTCTACCACCATTTCATAGATTACACTTTTCTTCTGCTCCTCAACTTCTATACAACCAAATCGGTTCTAATACTATCTGTAACATTCAAAGCTTATATGCTACCTAATTAATAAGCTCTTCAATCTTTTCTTATCCATAAGATGTAAAATTATTTTGAAGTATTATTGGAAGTCTAATCATAAGCATGAGGCCTTGACCCAACTATTTGGACCTGCATGAGTCCTTATTTGCCAATCATTTCTAATAGGGACTTCTTTCATGTTTTTCCTGAGGTGCAGGCTATATCTAGCGTTCAAGCATTTTTCCAAGTCCTTCTCTCATTACTTCTATCAAGTCACAATTCCATATCTCCTCCTTTGCACATTTAACTTTCGCTCATCTCCAGGGCAGCTGGACCCATGGAGCCAACCAAATATATTTTGATCTGTTCTTCCCTTTACTCTTCTTGCTGTGTGGCCAACCATGACTGAAGTGGGCTTTTCTACAAGCTGTTGGCCACACTGGCTCCTTTTCAGGCTCCAATCCCCGCTGCAGTTAACAATTCCCTGCAAAGAGCCAAGCGTGGAATGTGAGGAATGCGAATGTATTAAAAAATTTACCAGGGCTGCTGCATGATTTGATTTGTCTGTGGTTGCATGAAATCGGAGTAGATTTGGCTGTCTGGATGAGGAGGAAACAAGGGGCCCAGGAAATGATTGAATCTAGGATTGCTTGGTATTATACTCGGGAAAGAAGTCTGAAAGTTTTTGAGAACTTAGGAGTAAGCTGAAAATTAATTTAAACTGCTCTTTGCGTAGATTATTGTTTCTCAAATTCAGATGGGACAAAAAGTAAGAATGGGTAAGTGAAACCCTAGAGTAAGTGATTTGGATAAAGGTACCTAAGCAAAAGTTAGCAGCATGAGAACATGAGTTGGTGAAACAGGACAAGAACAGCATCCAAACTGAAGTTTCTTACAGCTGAGATGTGAATGCATCTGGATCGTTATGTTCCAAGAGAATACAAGATTAAACACAGGAATGGGTAAGCCCAACAGAAACACAACCAGGTCATTTAAAGAGGCTAGATGGATTGGGAGACTGGGTTTAATTCATGGACCTATTTAACACAATAGATGTGCTTCACCCAAGAAGGATTCTTACAGGATAATAAACTACGCTCAAGTGAGATGGTTAAAATACACAATAACAGGCTGGCCATAAAATAGACTCTGAAGCCTCTTCTATAGTTCTAACTTCTATTTGATATGCCACATGCTACAATTGCTTAAGCTTTCTTGTCATCCATCACCAAGAACAAAGAAGGCAACCTGTTTCAAAAATGTTTCTCACGATTTAGCAAAAGAACAAGTGTGTTCTGAAAGAATTTGAATTTTCTACACCTGAGTATTACTTTGAATGGTACTACCTCTCACCTCTCAAAAGAGATCTTGAATTTGAGTGATGTTGGTGGTCCTTGTTTCAGCTCCCTTTCACATGATTCTTATGTTTCAGTTTGAATGATGTTGGATGGGTCAAGAAATGAGGTGGCTCCGGCCTCCTTTATTTAAGAATATATATTTTTGATGGACTAAATTAATATAATGTTCATTTTTTTTTGCTGTTTTTTCTTGATAAATTTGCCACAGGACATGGTATATAAAAACAACTGGCGCTCCTACCGATCAACGATGAGCATGTTCCAATTTGGCTCATTAGTTTTCAGTTGAGGACTTGGAAGGAGATGTCCCAGACGAGGATCTTGTAGCGTTGGAGATTTCTCTATTTCGTGACAGTTGCAAGAAATCATTGGCTAGCATTGTCGTTGTTTACCATCCAAAACGTTGCCCACCTTTATACTGTATCTTGGTTTTATTATACTTGGGGCCGGGAGAATAAAATGAAACACCATTGGGTGGCGAGAAGAATCCTAGGCAGCCATCCTGTCAAAAGCTGGACATCCGGATAAATGGAAATTTCTTGCTCATCTCTAACTCTTTTTTATTATTATTATTATTAGACCGGAAATATTACACTACACAAGCATAAGTTTAGAATAGTAAACTTTTCATCATCCATCTAGCAAAATTTGAGGCTGATATCATGTCGAGTAGCTAATTGGTCTTAAAAGTTAGTATATGTCAGGCTTAACACTATAGATTTAAAGCTAAACCTAGGTCAGACTTGATTATTAGATGGATTAAATGGGTTAGGTTCGACTAACCTATGATTCTAGACTTGCTAGGCTAGAGTTTCGAACTAATTTTTCATGCCCTAACTGGGTTTATTCAGATATAATCTGGTTTGATTCAATGGAAACAGTTAGCGTACACACAAAAGCCTATCAAATCCATTTTTATTAACTTAGCAACTCATCATTCAACAATCCTCATCTATTACATCAATTTCTCTATTCTACACAAATCCTCTTTTGCCGAAGGGAATCTTTTGTGCTTACATGACATGAACCTCAAAGCATTACTCAGATCCCTTTCCATGATTTGCATCTCTATGCTCTTATAATTTGGTATCTAGACTTGGGTCCAAAAGCTTGAACCTGTTGATTTGTAATGTCGGTCGGATTTAGGCCCATCAACCCTACTCGCAACCAATTATTTTAAAGCCCGATTTCAGTCCTTTACCTAGGATTAATGGCACATCCCTTAATTTTTAAGATAACTTCTAATTAAAGGTTGCATCCTTTTTTTTTTTTTTTGTGTGTGTGTGTGTGTGTGTGTGTGGATTAATGATTATAAGTTAGCAATCTATAAATCCAATGATGTGGAAATATAAGCTGTTGGATTTATGGATGGTTGAGTTGAGTAAAGGCAGCGTTCTTTACCTTAGGCGAAAAAATGAAACTGGAATCATGATTTCATTGCAAGATTGGCTCTCCTTTCTGGCACACCTTCCCAACGTTGTCCTGATGCGATCACCTGATCTAAGGGGGACCATCTAAGATTTAGGATCGGGAACCACCGTAGATGACACGACACGCCCCTTGGATCATAATTGTACGGCTCTGATAGAGAAAGCACGGCCGTCCACTTCTGTGGACTTGCCTCCCATCGTCCTTTCTTAAGGAGGGACAGCCACGGTTATGCTACGGACGATGGACCCACGGACTGGTCGCCCAACCGTCCGATCAAGATCAGATGGTTGCTAATCGCGAGTTGGAAAGAAAGCAGGTATGCTACAGCTGTGTTCGGGTTGCGCGATCACTGCGATGGAGGGACCCTGTGATTCCGACTCCGCACCAACTTTCGGTGCCAGACTCAACGCCAAGTCTCGTGTTTTGGAATCAAGGTAAAGAACAAGCCTGATATTATCGCTCTCGATCCTTTATGATATTCTTCTTTCGAGTTGCAAACAACGGCGTCCGTAGCCTTGGTTTGCCATTATCCAACAACCATTTACATGGGAGAAAGGATGGATGACTGGTGTTTGTTGGAAAGATTACAGTGAAATTGAGAGGGAAGTCTGGAGAGTGCTCTCGCTTGCCATGCTTGGAATATGGTGATCATGTCGAAGAACCATATGTGTGGCTTGCAGTGAGGATCTAAAGCTTAACACGTTACTTGTAATAAAATATTTGATGACTATGATTTGTCGTCATCAACGTTACATGTATAATCTTTCAAAAGCAAATCTTAAAAATATAAAATGAAGCTTTTTTGAGTGGCAGGTAAGGAGAGGCACCTGTCTTATAATTATCATGTTTTGGATTCGATGATTTATTACTCAAAAATAAAATCAACAACCTTTCTTTTGCTGGGTAAAGTGATGACAAGCCTCAATTCATTAGTTAAATGTAGATTAGAACATTTATCTTATAGGTTTGTCCCAAGCTTATAAGCAACCTCAAGATCAGAGCGATCGTCATCTCCTTTATTTTTCAGCGAATTGTTATCTACTCTATTTTTCTATCGATACTATTATCTCCTCCGTAGCTTCACTATAAAAATACTAACAATCCAACCATAAAGCCAAATTTCTAATCTTCACTAAAGCCACTATTTCTTCTATATCCACGATCCCATCGTGACAACAAGCTCTGCAAGAACAACAGCACGTTGAATCATTCTCTTTTCACTACACTATTCAACCTTTGCACCAACCACTTACATAATTGATTGAAATCAATTACCACTAAAATATATACATCCCTTAAAATAAAATCGAATGTTTAATATCTTTAATATTTAAAAAAAATATCATGCCAAACTATCATCTTATTAAAATTATATGTTATATATCATAAAATAATAATCATCAAAAATAAGAATAATATTTTCAAAAACCAGTCTAATGAATTTCCTGACCTTAAAATCCAGAGTAATTCATATGAAATCAAATTTTGAGTTTGACTTAGCTTGGTGCATTCTCCTAAGATTATGTACTAATTTATTGAATTGGTTTACGGGCAATCTTGCCTACGCCGTCTGAAGTCTACATACGATGATCGTCATTTAATCCTCAACAACTAAACGTTTTGGACAAAGATTTTGATGATTTATTTAATTTATAGGCAGCCTCCACCAAACAAGACATGAGGATTATACGACAACTGCAGTAATATTTGGTTGTACTGGCGTGTTTAAGATCAGGTCCCATTTAGATGTCGAGTCAAGTCATGAATGGAGACATTAATCATGGCAACCACGGCTTTCGATCAAGTAGGAGTCAAAGATGGTGAATTGAAACGCGGCTGGCCCTCATCCATCCCTCTCCTACCTTATAATTACGTCCTTTTCTCTCATCATCACGAAATATTTGTGTGCATGGAATGGACGTATTAAACTTTTGAATTACGAGCCTTTTATCGTGTTGGATGTAAATAGCTTACGTGCATACAGCCACGAGAGTGGTGCAAAAAAAAAAAAAGAAAAAAGAAAAGTTGACGAGTGCTGAGATGGAGGCGTGAGAGGAAACTGAATAAACCAGAAAATTTATTAGAATTTTATTTTCGGATTGGTTTGAACCTTTTGTTTTATCTTTTGATTCCAGTTTAAAAGCTTTTAAGGCCATATTTGGTTCACAGTACGAAAATGGAGGAACAAAATGAGAAGCCCATTGCTATTTTGAATGGAATAGCAAACTCATGTTTTAAAAATTCACATTCCATTCAATCCTCTTATGAGCCATTTTCGTTCATAAGCAAACTCTCATTTTTTTAAGTTCATCCTCAATGAAGATGCACAAGGCATCACCTTTCTTCTCTCTCTTTCATTTCTTTTTTAGTACAGGCATCACGACTTCTAGAGGTGCCATCATCTGAGAAGATGATCGGATATGATGCCTAAGAAAGCACCAACACTGAATGATCGAGAATAAAGGCTCTTGATTGAAATCTTTGATGAAGAAGCAGCTTAGGTCTTTATAATTCAAGTTTACCCTTAAGTATACAAAACACATTGTTAGGCTTTGCTCTAAACTCAATGGAATCACCTAAATGATCACCATCCTTAGATCCTCTATATTATCTCCTTCAATTAATAGAATGTGTATATATTTTATAAGTTTTTATTTGTTATGCAATTAAAATTAAGTTGTTATAAATATATGTGAATAATTAGTTCATATTAATTTTTTTTTTATATATATTGTGAAACAATGATAAAAAGTTTGATATGAAAAATTGGCCTTATAATCATCAATTTTATATGCAGACTGGTACAAAAAGTTGAAACCACGTTATGAATTGATCACATAAATCAAATCGAACCAACCTGATTTTTTTTAGGTTTGATTTGATTTAATTTAATTTATTAGGACATTTGGTTTGCTTTCGATTTCGGCTTTAGAAATCGATTTCAATCGGTTTTATTCTTAAAAATATCCTTCGATCCGTACATATCCAAAGTGTGAGAGGTCACGGGGACAGGTGGGAGCGTCCTCGGATTCGTAGCGGGCCCCGAGATCCGAACCACCACGTCTCCTTCCGGGCCTGTCCCACTCGAATCATCTGCCGTCCATTCGGGTGGGGGCCCACTGACCGACGGCAGAGTCTGAAATAGATGGTTCCACCATCGAGTCCAAGGCTTCGTGGTAGTTCCATCAATCATAGCGTAGAGTTAAAAAAAAAAAGAAAAAAAAAAGTTGAAAACCAGCGGAAAACTAAGAAAGATAAAAAGTAAAAAGTGAAAGCGTGAATTCCGCAACTGGCCTGTTTTGAATTTTGACGACAAACCAGAGAATCTGCAGCCACAATTTCCTTTTTCGGCTTTTTTTTACCGCGAAACAACTAAAGAAAAAGCGCACCAAACAGAGCATACCGTGGATTAATTATTAAAATTAAAAAAAAAAAAAAGTCCCGCACCTCAATAACGAAGGGGACAAGGAAAAGTTCAAGCGGAGGCCGGGCCGGAGCCGAGGTAAGCCGTAGCAAGCCTTAAAAAATAAATAAATAAAATAAAATAAAATATATTTTTATTTAGAAGGATAATTTTGAACATAATATATAAATACGGTTCAAATCCAACATAAAACTAATAAATTTTGATCGAGCATAAATAAATTTAAATTTAAATTAAATTAATTTATTAAGCATGATTAATAAAAAAAGAATTATTGGTTAAATTTTCTTTTAAATTAAATGGATCAATTTATATAATTTGATTTAAGAATTTGAATATAGTCTGTTGAACTTATTTATCTAAGTAGATATTATTTTTTAATTAATTATTATTTTATAACAATGATTATATGATTGTGTATGGATTTTATATTTATCTTTTTTTTAATAAAAAAATTTATTTATGATTTAATTATAATTTTTAATATATAATTATTTTATAAATAAATTAGTATTAAATATATTATAAAGGTTTTATATATTATATTAATTTTATACATATTATACAAGTTATACGGATTATATGTGTTATACGGAAGGTTAAACAGGTTTGATGGGTCATATCGTGTAACCTATGTAATACATGGGTTGAATTTGTATTTAAATTTTTAATTCGATCAATAAACGGGTTAAATTTGAATTAATTTATTTATTATTATACTTTAAAGTTTATCAATTAATTGACACGATTTATCATAGCTATTTTTGATCATCAAACTTTCACTCAAAATTTATTTTGAAATTTAAACTTTCAATTATTACAATCTAACATTTTATACTTTAAAAATATTATATTCTTTGCATTTCATTAACCACCTATAATTAATAAAACAGTTAACATATTATTTTAATATAAATTTATGGTAATATACTAACTATTTTGTCAATTTAAATTAAACCTGTATAATGTAATATGATATTTTTAAAATAAAAAAAAATTATAATAATAAATAATATGATTATCGAAATAAATTTTAAGAAAAAATTTGAGAACTGAGATTAAGAAAACAAATCATTTAACTATCATTATACTATTATACTATTAATCATTTTACGCACCATCATATTATTATATTTTATGAATTCCTAAAGATTCAGGCAAATATTTTTTTTAAAAGGAAACATTACTCTACCAATTGACCTCTCTCCCACTCCTCCTCACGTCCCCACCGCCAACGCTGCCCCAGCTTCGCTCTCTCTCTCTCTCTCTCTCTCTCTCTCTCTCTTTTCTTGTCTATTCTCTTGCCATCCAAGACTGCTTTGGTTTCTATTTTTTTGTTTTTAAAGACAGAAGACTTTGAAATCCACAATCATCTCTTCCTTTCTAGCCTTTGCCGCCTTCAACTCTCTCTCTCTCTCTCTCTCTCTCTCAAATGTGAGGATGGGGGAAGAAGAAGAGGGAGCTCGACCTCCGGCTCTGTCGCTGTCTCCTTCGAGTTTTCATTCAAATGCGGGTCATTAGCACCGAGATCTCTTCAACTCCAAGGGATCTAGGAATCCAGGTAGCTCTCTTCCTCGTCTCTGTTCTCATGTTTTCGCTGTTCTTGGTTTCTTGATTTCCTTTCAGCAATGCGAGTGGATTTGCGGTCTCTTTCTATGTCTATTCGGTCTCTTCTTTTATTTATTTATTTATTTTTTTTTTCTCCCTCCCATGATAATGTCAATGGGTGGATTTTGGTAGTGCTTCGATCGTTGATCTCGAGATTTGGCGTTGGATAATCCACACGGCGGGGTATATTTTAACGTTTTTTCTTAACAAAATTGATGCGTTTACTGGGATGCATTTTGAATTGGAACCCGCATTTCCCAAAAAAATTACTTTTTGACTGTGATTTCTCTCTTTTTCGGAGAGCCGGTGTCTTCAAGGTGATTATTTGTGAATTTTCACGCGTTTTCTAGATTTCTTAATAATTTCATCTCTTGGTGTTGTAAGAATAATCCGAGTGGAAAAATATTCCTATAAATGTTGCAGTTATAATTTATAGTCACCGGGTGTAACTTTCGCCTTTTTAGTTCCGGTGATCTATCTCAGCAACTTTTTTTCATTATTTTTTAAAAAAATTGCAGTTTTATTCTGAGCAGCTAATAATCATAAACCAATATCTTTAGTCTATTTATAATTCTTTTAAACTACTATATAAATAATTTTCTCGCTGTCAAAATAAATATCTGTAATTTGCGTCTCTCGTACTGGTGAATTTCTTGGAATTCCCTTTTGTATTTTTGGATAAGAACTAAAATTAATTTCTTTAAAAGTTTCAGGGGAGCCAGTCATTTCGGAAAAACAGTGGGCAAGCTTCAGGTCCCAAAATGGATCAGTATGAGGTTTTGGAGCAGATAGGGAAAGGAGCATTCGGTTCAGCTCTTCTGGTGAGGCATAAGGTTGAGAAAAAGAGGTGAGGAAGCCAGCAGCCAAACTCCATTTTTTTGTCGCCTTGTTTTCTTTTATTTTCTTGTCCTATCTATGTCCCTTCTTTACCTGCTGTTTTGAGCCTCTTATTCTTTCACATTATATGTCGCAGGTATGTCCTGAAGAAGATCCGGCTTGCCCGCCAGACTGATAGGTGTCGCAGGTCTGCTCACCAAGAAGTGAGCATCTTTGCTTAACCTACATTATAATTTATCATCTCTTTGTCTTATATAAGACTTATTGCAGTGCCACTTTGAGTTGACTAATTGAACTTCTTGCCTGAGTTTGTTTTCTGCTCCTTGTCATTTCCTATTTCCCACCTTCATGATTTTGACCAACATCTTGCTTTCTTTGACTACCAAATATGTTGTAAAAATCAATAAAAATTAAAGCAAAGAAACATGCAATTTTAATGTGGTTCATCCAATGCCTACTCTACGATAACTTTCTACCAATAAAAAAAACACACTCACAAGTTCTAACCACAATGCACTCAATCAACTCACATATAATTCTCATAAACATCACACGCAATAACTTTACTCAAAGCTGCTCATTATAAAAATATCCTAGCTTTTTTTTTTTTTAAGAACTGCAAACTTTATTCCTAGCAAATTGCAATGAGAAAACTTTGCAAAAGGAAGATATTCCAACTTGATAAATTATTTTAACCAAATATCAATAAGAAATTCAAGCTAAATCTCAATAAAGAAATTATATAAGAAGACATTCCAATCCAATAAAAAATTCAAGCCAAATCCCAACCACTAGATTTGGCTATAAAAATTGATGCAAAATGCTTATAATAACTTGGGGCTGAGGCGTATGCAGATATCATGATATTGAAAAAAGAATGTAATCGTGATTGCTCAATCCTTCTCAACGTTGGTTATCATAAATAGTTCCAGTGTCACTTATGACCTTTTCTTTTCATGATTATTCTGCAGTTCCATGGAAGAGCATGTTTATTTATGGAGATGATGTAGTGGAGATGCATATTAAAATGCCAATTTGATGTAATATTCTTGTATTTTTTCTACTTCAAACTTAATTTCTCTTCTTCTTTTTTTTCCCTTGTGCAGATGGAGCTTATTGCTAAAGTACGGAACCCATTTATTGTGGAGTACAAAGACTCCTGGGTTGAGAAGGTCAGCAAAGCTCATCTTTACATAAGATCAGCTGATATGAATTCTAGTTTCCATTCATGGCTTATCTAGTATATTCTTGCATCAACAATTATCACCACTGAGGCATGTCTCTTAAAAGTCTATTTTATATTCATGCTCTCAGGGATGCTATGTGTGTATTATCATAGGTTATTGTGAGGGAGGAGACATGTAAGTTTCTTTCTGAGGTTAAGTCAAGTTGCAAATCCTTTTTCCATGACATTCTAAGTCTATGTGTGAATTTGTAAACATCTCCTTTCCATATACAGGGCAGAAGCTATAAAGAAGGCCAGTGGAAAATATTTCCCTGAAGAGGTTGTTTACTTAGTACAATTCCATTATCTCTTTCTGGCCATGCATGTTCTGCTCTATGTTAGTTTTTCACTTTCTGCATCCCTGAGTTCTCTTCATATTTGTGTGCAGAAGCTTTGCAAGTGGCTTGTGCAGCTCCTTATGGCACTTGATTACTTGCACATGAACCATATTCTTCATCGTGATGTAAAGGTCAGTGACAATTCCATGCCATTAGTGGGCTCCTTTTGGCAAAGAACTTTGAAATTGGCAAATTTCTGTTTACTGATAGTGCTAAAAACTATTGTTCCAGTGTTCAAATATATTCCTTACAAAAGATCAAAACATACGGCTTGGTAAGTCATTTTTGTTTATGTTGGAGTAATGTTGCATCTAATGTTTAATTGCATATTTATAATGAATTCAATCTTAAGCATAAGAATTTTAATGCCCTGAAATTGTGTATATCACAGGTGATTTTGGGCTTGCTAAAATGTTGACCTCTGATGATCTTGCATCCTCAGTGAGTTCTGAATTCGGCTAGGTTAACATGCCTATGAGATTTATCTGGTTTTCTTGTTTGTGGGAGTCATTTGCTTCTGATGCAGGTTGTGGGAACTCCCAGCTACATGTGCCCAGAGCTTCTTGCTGACATACCATATGGCTCTAAATCTGATATCTGGTCTCTAGGTGAATTGTTTATTCTATTTTTCACGCATGGCTGACTTTTTAATCTTTCTCTGTATGCTTTGGTTTCTTCATATAATTTCTCAATTTATCCAGGGTGCTGTATATATGAGATGACTGCTCTTAAGCCTACATTCAAAGCTTTTGTAAGTTGCAGCAGCACCTATGTTTTGTTTGCAAATATGATTGTTTTCTATTATAGGCACTTCCTAGAAATTGCAGTATTGCCTGTGTCTCTGCTGCAGATATTATCATGAATCTCTTGCTAACTTGTATATCTAAAATTGCTAGTTGTTTTTATTTTTTTGGATAACAATTCCATACATCAGTGTAATAAATTTTGCTATACTGTTTGTGTAGATTGTATTTCTCCCCCCTCACTTTGTGGATTAAATTCTTGTTAAGCCTGCGAAAGCTAAGACTTATAAGTACAGTGTTAGAAAGTCCACTTTTCTTGTTTGTGCAAGATAACTAAATAAGCGTTCCCAATTTGCTGACTGTATAATTATAGATGCAGATATTTGTCTTATTATTCTGAGTCTTGCATCAAACTTTGATATAGTATTCTTGAATCAACTGGCTGATCTGTCATTGACTTCTAAGAAAAGCAGTTTGTGGTGCCAATGTTTCATGTCTGAAAAACTTGTGACAAAATTGAAATGATATTCTTGGGCCTTTTTTTAAATCCAAAATGGATAAATTTTATTTGTATTTTTGCTTTTGAGCAGGATATGCAAGCTCTTATAAACAAAATTAACAAGTCCATAGTGGCACCTTTACCGAGTACATACTCTGGTGCATTGTAAGACTGATTCTTTTCTGTTTCCAAATTTCATCAACTAATTTCAGCTATGCTGATTCTGTAGTAAGATAATTTTGATTGATCTTAATTACTGTGTGCAGTAGGGGACTCATTAAAAGCATGCTGCGCAAGAGCCCAGAGCACAGGCCAAGTGTATGTACTCAGTCAGGGTTTATATACTATTGCTAACAAAGCTTGCATGTCCACGTACACATCTATACAAGCACAATTATATTTCTGTCCATATTTTTCCTCAAACAATTTAGTCTCATGTTTATAATCCTGTCGCCAGGCTGCAGAACTGCTCAGGCACCCACAACTTCAGCCTTATGTGCTTGAAGTCCATTTAAAGATAGGCCCTACTCGCAATATGCTTCCTATTGAACAGCTCGCAAGCAATCATATCAAAAAAATTAGATTTTTTGATGATGAAAATGCTTATGTGTTCAAGGACAAGGAGAAAAGGCAATCTTTTGGTAACGAGAGGAACTCCAAACTGAACAAACCCACAGCCCAGCAAAACTGTGTAAGTTTCATGCAAAGCATAGATGACTATCTAAATTATCTGAACCAGAGGACGAAAGAACCATCAGTTGATTACAATCAAGTTGGAGAGATTGATGTTGATAAAGCAATCAGTACAAAGCAGTTGAACACCATGAAGACCCCTAGATATACTTCTGCAAAAGGATTCACATCTCCAAAGAAGAGAATGGAACCATCAAAAGCACTGCATACTGGACCAAATCGTGATGTGGTACGTCCAAACATAACTATTTAAGTTTGATGAAATGCATCTATATGAATGACGCATAAATAGCTAATATAAGATTCTATAAACTGCGAAACTTTTTTCCGAATTCCTGCATGCTAAGTAGTGAAGGAACAAATAAAGCCAATTGTGCTATTTATATGCCCTGTTCAATGCTTTGTATTGATGTTGAGCAGCGACACTTTTACTGTTGCAAATATGGGACTCATTAGTCTTTTTTTTTTTTTTTTTTTTGGGAAAAAATGTGAGATAAATGTTCAGGTCACCTGACTATGAAAGTATACTTCACCTAGCATCTAATTATTTATTACGATTTTGCAAATTATATTATCCTGTCTAGAGCTTTTTCCTGTTGAAATGCCGAGAATAATATGTGTCAGCATCTTGCCTCCACAGTTTCATAGCATACAGTTGTATGGATTAATGTGATCACTGTGTGATAAAGAACATGCATCTTTATGTATTCACCATTTTTTTGTTGTGCTTCTGATGCAGCTCAAACCATCGCAAACTTCACCAAATGGAACTTCTCGACCCACTCGAAGAGCATCCCTGCCTTTGCCTACAATTGAAACCCCCGATCGACGTAAAATCAACATTCTGCACCGCATGGATTCTCCTGATGTTTCTGTCAATACACCTAGAATAGATAGAATTGCCGAGTTCCCATTAGCCTCTTCTGAAGATCCCCTGTTCTCCATCCGTAAACTCCCGTCAGCTCCAGGCTCCTTCTCTACCAGCCCTCACTATGGTGACCGTTCCATCACAAAGGATAAATGCACCATCCAAATATTCCGGACAGAAGTGGACAATGGGAGTGACTTGTCAGACAGAAATCCAACAGCTGTTGATGCTTCAAGCCGGGGATCATCGGAATCAAGGCACCGGAGGTTTGACACCTCGTCGTACCAGCAGCGGGCAGAGGCCTTGGAAGGATTGCTTGAGTTCAGTGCACAGTTGTTACAGCAGGCAAGATTTGAAGAGTTGTCCGTGCTCTTGAAGCCATTTGGTCCTGAAAAGGTCTCTCCGAGGGAAACAGCTATATGGCTGGCAAAGAGCTTCAAAGAAACAGCACTATAATGCGTGAGGACTTGGGTCTGCTGCCTGCTGCTTAGAAACCAGAGTCAGGAGTTTACCATACCACGTTGTTAACACTGGTCAGGTATCCCCAGACTTTTTCATTAGTTTTATGATGTGTGGCAGCTGGATAGGCTGTCAATGGATAATTTAGCTTTCTTCAACTTGATTTCCTTGTTATTCTGGTCTCATCTCCCTCTGTTCCTATGTACAAAGATCTCCATTTAGTTGACTTTGGATAGAGAATTTACAGATGCGTGCTGGGAAAATTATCAGAACTATTATTGGATCCATGTTTCGCTGCACCAAAACTTGGTGAGTTATATGATTATGTATGGTTGTTTGAGAATGAGCGAGCAACAATTGTCTTCAAGAGGTGAAGTGGGGTCTTGAGTATGGTTGTTTGATGATGGTCTTATGGTCAGGGATTGTATGGCCGAGCGATACGGAAAGTGGTTGTGCCTTTCCACTTATTTGAGGTCCAGGATTTAAGTTTATTCCAATAGAGAATATTGTGTATGGTCAGGGATAGTAGTGGGATACAGAGGGATAAGGTTTATAATAAATCTCAATTTATGCCCACCTTTTTTCTAAATAATTAGTGGATAAAAATTTTCTCCATCAAAAGCCATTTTAGAAATTCTCTACTTCTATTCCACTTCATGTTATCCTTGTTCCCCTTGTTTTCCCACTCGGTTTCCAATTTCGGAGACTGCGAGGGCGAGAAAACGGAGCTGGAGGTAGTCATGGCCTCCCAAACTACGGCCCCATTGGAGCCGGTCCCGATCACACGCCCGAGCGTCAGCTCCCATTGCCGCACCCCCTCTCCCTGGAAATATCCCATCGGCGACGCGTTCCCGCCGTTCCAATCCATCCTCCAGCAATGCTCTTCCACTCGACAACTCTCCCAAATTCACGCCCAACTCCTCAAATCCAATGCCATCCAAGACCATCTCTACCTCTCCAAGCTCCTCTCCTTCTACGCCTCCCTCGACCACTGCTATGCTTTTCGCTTGTTCTCTTCGCTCTCGTATCGCGACTCTGTTCTGTGGAATTCTTTGATTCACGGGTTCGGCCTCGGTTCGATGCCGGAACAATCCATACTGCTCTTTGTTAGCCTGCTGGAAGAAGATCCGGTTCTTCTGAATTCCCATTCCTTCCCTCCGGTTCTCAAGGCGTGTGCGAGGATTACGGCGGTCTCGGAGGGAACCCAGATTCATGGCTTGGCTACCAAGTGCGGAGCAGTGACGAATCCGTATGTGCAGAACTCGTTGGTTCGGATGTACTTTGGTTTTGGGAGATGTCGCGACGGGCAGCTCCTATTCGACAAAATTCCCGAAAGGAGTGTTGTTGCGTGGAATTGTGTCATCGGGGGTTACGCCGAGTTGGGTTTGTGGGAAAAAGTGAAATCTCTGTTCAGGATGATGGTCACGGAGTTCCATTCTGTGCCCAGCTCGGTCGCGTTGGTCAGGGCAATCACAGCGTGTGCTAGGTCGGGGGACTTCGAACTGGGGAAGTGGGTTCATCAGTACATCATGGAGAATGGGGTTCCTTTGTGTTTGAATTTGAGCAATGCGCTGATGAACATGTATGCTAAATTTGGAGAGATGGGGGAGGCCAGGAGAGTGTTTGATCAAATGCCGGAACGTGATGTGGTGTCCTGGACTACGTTGCTCAGTGGGTATGCTAGCGTGGGGCATTTGAGGCCAGCTCGCGAGCTTTTCGATAAGATGCCTGATCGAAATGTTGTGGCATGGAATGCAATGATAGCTGGATATGTACTAAATGGCTGCTTCAAAGAGGCGATTTTGCTATGCAGAGAGATGCTGGTAAGAACTCCTGTTCTATTAATTTGTAGACAGTAGTGATCTAGACCTTTTCTTTTATTTCTAAACTCAGAAACATTAAGATATGGAGATATACGTGTCATCTCTGAGGTTTGGTGTTGCAGAGTCCACCTTGTGCTCACAAAGTAAAGTTCAAAAATTTTATCTAGGGGTTAAATTCAAGGTACTCAGAGAATTTTTATTGTTTTGACAGTAGGGGATAAACTGTCAACGAGTACCTTTTAAGATAAACAGTCATGCGTAATGAGGGCTATAGGAGGCCTTGAGGAGATGATCTTAATTTTTTGTCAAATAGGAGAGCTTAGAGAGATTTAAGAAAACCCAGATAGAAATGTTGCATGAATGTGCTTAAGAAGTCTGGACTGATTGAATATTTAGCTCTTGGCGGTTACATATTGCTTAGAATGGTTCAAGGAGTGTACTCAAATGGCTGGATTGAGGCTTGTTTGTCTTATTTACTTGTACTGCTAGAATCAAGATACTTTGCCACCCACTGAAATTACAAGTTCAAATTTGTACAGTTGAGTTGGTGCATCTTACTAGGCAGCATAAATATCATTCATGATGTAACTTTTTCATTTCTTTCCTAATATCCTTTGATTAAATCTACTTTTATGGCCTGTACCATTCTTCAGATTTGTGAAAGATAGTGCAACTTTCATGTTGATAAGCCAGAATTTAGACAACTGTTCCGAGCAGCATTCTTAGTAGGGAAAACAAAATCAGTTGATGCAAGTCAACGAAGTTTATTAAAGGTTCCTTATCAAGTTACTTTTGACTTCCACAGGCTCTCAATGTGAAAATTGACAAAGCCACAGTGATTAGTGCTTTGTCTGCTTGTTCAAGATCAGGACATCTACTCGCTGGCAAAGAGATTCATGGATATATCTATAAGGTTGGTATTGAAATGACTCTTGATTTGCTTCACTCTATTCTAGGCCTGTATTCAAGATGTGGGAAGATGGACTTGGCTGAGTTGTTGTTCAATAAAATGGATGTTAAGAATGAGATCTCCTCGACTTTAATGATGGTGGGATATGTAAATCATGGAGAAACAAAAGCTGCACTGGAAATCTTTAATCAGATGCCACACAAGGATTTAGCTGCATGGAATGCCTTGATAAGTGCACTGGTTCAATGCAATTATTTCAGTGAAGCATTGGACATTTTTGAACAGATGCAGAGGGTGAAGGTGAGTCCTAATTGTTTAACTTTGGTTAGCATATTGTCTGCTTGTGCTAGGGTCGGGGCTCTTGAGCTAGGCAAATGGATTCATGCTTACATAGAGAGGAAGGACATTGAAATGGATGCATACTTGCGTTCCTCACTTATCGATATGTACGCAAAGTGTGGATGCATTAAGCTATCCGTTGAAGTGTTCAATAGAATGCCCACAAAGGACCTATTATCTTGGAGTACCATGATTGGAGGGCTTGCAATGCATGGCCACAGCAAGTCTGCTATAGAGCTCTTTAGACAGATGGAAGACTATGGATTGCAACCAGATGCTGTTACTTTTGTTGGAGTTTTGAGTGCTTGTAGTCATGCAGGATTAGTAGAAGAAGGCCAACATTATTTTGATATGATGACTAAAAAATATGGTATCACTCCTACAACTGAGCATTATAGTTGCATGGTAGATCTCTTTGGTCGCCGTGGCCTCTTGAAGGAGGCCAAGGAATTCATAGACAAAATAAACATTTCCTCAAGTGGGGAGGCTATTTGGCGAACTTTACTTGGTGCCTGCAAGCTTCATGGAAATGTTGAACTGGCTGAGTATGCTACGAGTCATCTTATAGAGGTGGATCCAAACAATTCAGGAGCATATGTGTTGCTATCCAACGTATATGCCAATGCTCACAAATGGGATGACGTTGGAGAGGTGAGGAATATAATGAAGAAGAAAGGAATTGAAAAGGTTCCTGGTTGTAGCTCAATTGAAGTGAATGGTCAAATGCATGAATTCTTTGCTGGGGATGCTTCTCATCCACTCTCTAGAGAAATCTATATGACTTTAAATGGACTTGAGAAGTTATTGGAAGCGACATGACATAATGGAAACCTGCAATCTCCTCAACTTGAGCATGAATGAAGAAGGAAATGGAACTAATATCATTGATTTATGGGATTATGATTTGCAGACCATGGAAGGATGATAAAAACTGGGAAGTTTTGAATTTGCTCATTTGGCCCGCGGTGGCAAGGCTCCATCTTATGGATTTCAAGCTGGGAAACACAATTATCTATGGTGGACAAAACAGTATTTATTGATCCACAAAACTTTATACCCTTTTTCGCCATTAAGTTCTACAGATTACATATATTTTGGCATTCAAATTGAATAATTTAAGGGGAGCTAATGGATGCTTTTGATACATCACAGGGAGGTAATAATTCACTGAAATTTATCCAGTGCATCAAATTTTATGTATATATGCCTGTGTACATATTGAACATCTTTAATTACCATGCACTTATGGAGTATTGATGTACAAAATTTGATGTCCTTTTCTGCTATGCATTCCTATAAATATGTTAACCTTTGCCATGCAAATGCTTCTTGACACTCAAAGAGACTAATTTATATTTATACTTATTATACATAATATATATTACACTATGATAATGTAATGCATAATTATCATGTGATATAATGTTATGTTGCGATGGTATCATTATATTGTAATATAATCTATGACACAATATTTCATATTAAAATATAATATTATATAACATTAAATATTAATATTATAGGAGGGTTAAATTGATTATTTTCTAAATAATGGTGGGGATAAGATCCAGTCATACCATGGACCTTACTTACCATAGGCAAGAGTTATCCTGTATATAAGTGCAATGGCAACGTTCACAAGGATTATCGGCTCTAGATTCATTCCCCCCTAAGGGGATGTTTGATATGAGACGATCCATCCAGGATCACCGCACTTGGTCATACTTCAATGATCCTACGTGGCGGTGATTCTAGATTACCACCACATCTAGAATCATCGTCCAACACAACAATCACATATTTGTCAAGAGTATTCAAGATCACCCTCGGGTGGTAATGATCTTGGCTTGGGATATAAGGACCAAAATGCTCCTTATTTATATAAAAAATAATTAATATTATGTTTCATATTAATATAATATAATGTTATATAATATAATATTATATTATATTATATAACATAATTATAACATAATATGATATTATATTATAATATAATAATTATTATAATATAATGTTATAATTTAATTTAAACATTATAATAATAAATAACATGGAACAACTGATTAGAGGAACTTACTGTTCTAACAAAAATAATAGCACTTAAGCATCTTAAAAAAGACCTGAACAAAACAGGCATTCCAGAAAACAACAGAATGGAACAGGAATGAAACATAGATGTTACTCCAACCAATAGATGAAATCTTGAAGCAATCTTTTGATAAGAAACAAGGTTAAAATGTAAAGTAGTGGCTGGCTGCCCTCAAACTGGAATAACCTTTAAATGCTGGACGCAAGACAATCTTTAAGGAAAGCAGGAAGGACATAACTACTGCTAGTAGAAGAAAGACTTGAGTAATTGTATTGCTGCAGCCAGAGTTTACAATCCAACAACAACTTTACAATGCATCTGTTATCAACAAGCAAGGGGTATTCAGAAGAGAGGATGTTTTATGGTTTGCATCCAGTGAAACAGCTAAAATATAGTATAACTATATATAAATTATTTATATATTTATATTTCAAACCAAATTGCGGCGAGCAAGCTAAGCCTAGGTCTAGCTCGAGTTATTTACTAACCAAGCAGGCTGAATTCAAGCCAGACTCATTTTGGCTTGTGAACAGCTTGCATGATTGACAACCCTAAAGCCAGGCAGCCAGAGCTTAGAGCACATGAGGCTAGGGCTTTTTCTAACTGGGAACAAGGTGAGGGACAACGCTATATGAAATTGAACCTGAACCTCTTGCTCCAAGGACAAGGTATAACACCAACCAAGTGGCCCTCAAAGATGGTGTAGATAGTTAGAGCTAAAGGAAGGGGGCTTTAGAACATAACTTGGACATCTAAGACCAAGGTTAACCTCAGAAAAGGATGGACCATGCCATTATTTAATGAAGAATAAAAGTAACACTTAATCATAGGAAACTAAATATGCTAATTCCAAGTTAAATAACTTTTTAAATCAATAAACTATGCTTAACTATGACCACTTAATTATTCCTACATATAGTACACTAGAATACTACAGATAAAATATAACTGCCATAAAACACTCAAGATGTCTAGCGATTAAAATTAGCCTAACCAAATAGTCAGTATGAAAACATGAAAAGAAGCAATTTACAAAAAAGAACAAAATGTGGCTTGATCAGATACAAAGTGCACTTGCTTATGCACCAATTCCAAAACCAAGTATGGCAGTAAGTGAAGCCAGAATGTTCATCACAAGGTCTGATAATGACTAACCTTAACCTAAACATTTACTTAGTTTCTAGAAATTATAAGAACCCTAAGACAATTGAAAGACTCAAAGGATGATTACAATTTATGAAAACAGTTCTTTTTACAATTGGAAGCTACCAAGTAAAAATATGACCAACTCAACACAAAAATATATTATCAGCAGAAGTTATTTTAAACTTCCAAGGATAGTGATTCCATAGGTATGGCACAAATCAATCCTTTATTTTGAGCATTTAGAAGTCATCTAGACGAAACATAAGAATAGAAGAAAATTACAATAACAATAACAAAAACTAACAATGATGTCATTTTGAACATGAAAAATGCCTCATTATTTCTTTGTTTAATTGAAGGAAACCAAACTCAGCCCATTAAAAGATAACGTTGATGAAAAATGTCTCTATTGTAGCCTACAATACCTGGCTATATAATAGAGTGTACATCCGGAAAAAAGGTCAATTATGGTACTTACTCATATCTCCTGATAAATTCACTTTGACTTAATGCTTACCCCATCTTTCCCTGCAATAATAACATTGCTTGCCATGTCCAAAAACAATCCATGCTCTACAACCCCCTCCAAGGCTGAGATCTCTTTTCCTGCGGCTGGCGCATCCTTAATTGGTGTTTTAAAGTACAAATCCACAATGTAGTTTGAATTGTCGGTAACATAAGGTTTTCCATCAGCACCCAATCTCAGCTTTGCCTCACAACCTTCTGCTTTAAATAACTCCTGCAACCTCGTCTGATTAAACTTCCAACAGAACTGCACAACTTCCACTGGCATTGCCAGCCCACTCCCACCCAAACCAGTGACGAGTTTTGTCTCATCCACAACCACGACAAATTTATCCGATGCAGCCTCGACCATCTTCTCCCTAAGAAGAGCCCCTCCACGTCCTTTCACCAGATTAAGATCTGGATCCACCTGTTTCAATACAAATTCACATCCTATAAAATTCAAAGGAACAAATCCTATGAATGATCATAAAAATTACCAAAAAAAAAAAAAAAAACATCAAAATTATACAAAAGAATCCATGCCATGCTCCTTATCACATATTCACAAAACCTTGGTCATGATCACAGGTTATGAATCAAGCAATCAAAGAAACATTGTATATCTTACTACCAGGAATTAGATAGAAAAATCTTCACCAAATTAACAAAGCCAAAAGCACAATAAACATGTTGAGGATTCAATCGCAGCCAACTCTAATCAAATAGAACACCACCACAAGCTAAAATCCAAACTTCTTCCGAGAGAGATAAAAAATCCTAAATTTTTTTTTTGGAGAAAAGCTAAAGATCCCAACTTTCTTCACAAGGAGGCAGAAAAGGGGGGAAATAAAGAGATGAGTTGGTTCCCAGAGCAAAATAGAAGTTGCGTGTTGACCTCATCGGCACCGTCGATGGCGAGGTCAAGGCGGGGATGATCGTCGAGGGTGGAGAGGGGGATGCCAAGAGACTTAGCCTGCTCGAAGGTGCGCTTGGAGGTGGGGACGCCAACGATGCCGTTGAGCTTGCCGGAGGAGAGGAGGGCCCCGATCTCGGCGACGACGAAGGCGGCGGTGGAGCCGGTGCCAAGGCCAAGGACCATGCCGCTGGAGACGTTCTCAACGGCCTTGACGGCGGCGAGCTTCTTGAGGTCGTCCTGGGTGAGGGCGACGGGTGGGGAGGGGGAAGGGGAGGAGAGGGCCCGGATGGGGGTCATGTGGTGGCGGCGGGGGGAGGAAAGGAGGGAGGGACGGAGGGCGAGGGCATGGCGGCCCAGTAAAGAAGAGGATTTGATGGCGGCGGGGGAGGAGGAGGAGGAGGAGGGGAGGGATAAAGCGGCCATGGGGAGCGATGGGGGATGGGTGGGGGATGTTTGAGGGAGAAAGAGG
Source organism: Metroxylon sagu (assembly GCA_017589505.3). Lineage (NCBI taxonomy): Eukaryota > Viridiplantae > Streptophyta > Magnoliopsida > Arecales > Arecaceae > Metroxylon > Metroxylon sagu. The sequence goes on from JACVBY030000370.1 coordinate 313,477, forward strand.
GAGTTTCGGACGGAGGGGAAAAGGGAAGGGGCGAGGGAGTCGGAAATCAAAAGAGGTAGGAAGGGAGTGAGTGGTTGTTGGGGGTTATTTGGTTTGGTGAGCGTGATGGGTTTCGTTTCTCCTGCCGAGGTTTTGGGGGTTTGGAGCAGCGCTGTTTTTCCGCTCTCCTCCTCCTCCTCCTTCTTCTTCTTCTTCTTCTTCTTTTTTTTTTTTTTTTTTTTTTTTAAATATATTTTTTAAAAATTTTTTATTTTTAAATTTATAATTAAAATTTATTTAGATTCTCAAACTTTCGTTCCTTTCTCAGTAAATTTTTTATTGATGTTACATTTTTAATATTTTATTATATTAAATTAATTAAAATTAATAAAATATCTAACATATCATTTTATCAATCAATATATATATTCGATAACATATTAATTATTTTATTAATAAAATATTAAAAATATAATGATTTTAAAATATAAATTAAATTATGATAATTAAAAGTTTAATAACTAATTAAAAATTTTGAGTGAAAAATGTGAGGATCAAAATGCATATTTTAGATTTTTTTTTTTTTTTTAAGAGAAGGGATGGTGGTGACGATGGAGTGCACCTCAGGATCTTATTACCTTTGATCCAATCAAAGTGTACCTTAAGATATAACCACAACCAAAACTTGATCACTCTTAATGTGTAAAAAAATAAAAAGTCTATTTATTCATCTTTAAATTTGAGATATGAAGATATTTTTATTTTGCATAAATTGATTCATCTTATAGTACTCCACATGTATACAAAATTTAATCATTATATGATTTGTATGTAAAAGGACCTATCTTGCCATGTAGGTGCACATGATTGCTTTAGTATGCAAACATGTTTCATAGGATGATACAACACTCTCTGCCCATGAATTATTTAAATAAGTTCTTGATTTTATCATCTATCATGACTTTAACGCTTGCAAACAAATATTGGTGTGGTGATTTTTTAAAAACAGATATAGAGTATGCCAAAAATAAAAATAAATTATTTTATAATAAATAAATAATATTTTTTAAAAGAAAATTAAAATAAATTTTTACCCCAAAACGTGTTATTTAAACAAGAATAAGTGTTAAAAAATAAAAACAAATATTTGAATGGCATGGCGGCAAAGAAAAACGAAGGTCTGAAGTATAAAATGAACAAAATTTAGTTGAGTGAAATCGGAACTCATACGTACAAAAAAAAAAGCGAAGCAAAGAAAAAAAAAAAAAAAAAAAAACTTTATTCTTTTATTTTGCATTCACGGATCAATCCTTTTCCAATGATAATTTCAAAATAGTCTTAATATTTTTTTAAAATGCGCTATGCTGTTGAACTAATAACTAATAATTTAATTGATTTGCAGCAATAATTACAAGCTTATTTTTCAAGCGTCCAAGGGCTGATTTTAATTGAAATTGAATAGATGATTACAAGCGGGAGAAAGCTCAATGATGATCGACTATGGAATTTATATGTCCGTTTTACCGACCACCATGTGCTCCTCTTTTTCTCCACCATTATTTATTTATTTATTCTCCTTTTTCCGCCGCGCGGTGGATTCCTTGAACCAGTCCCTTTAAAAACCTCCGCCCTTCAAAAATCTCCTCGCTTCTTCGAGAATCCAAGCACCGAAGACAAGCCCGAGGAAAGCGCCTCTCTCCCCCTCGAGTCCTCGCTTCCTGAGCATGGCTTCGGTGGCTCCTGCTGCGATCCCACGAGGCCAGGTAACTCTCGATCAAACCCTAGGTCCTTCTCGCACGCTTCCGATTTCACCGATTCTTCTAAATTTCGAATCCTTTTCCCCCTCTTCTAGGTGGATCTAGTCGATTTCGTGGACTGGAGCGGAGTCGAATGCCTCAATCAGAGCTCGAGTCACTCGATTGCCAATGCCTTGAAACAGGTGATTGATCGGAGGCGGCAGCTCTCTTTCCTCCGTTGCTTTTCTTTTTTGAAAAAATATTCATCCTGTTTTGATATTAGGGTTATCGGGATGATGATGGTTTGCATCTGGAGAGCGATTCAGATGAGCAGCTTTTAATTTATATTCCCTTCACTCAAGTGATCAAGTTGCATTCAATTGTTATTAAAGGGCCAGAAGAGGAAGGTACTGCTAGATTCTCGTGAAATTAGGATTTAAAATTGAATTAAGTATGAGTTTCAGAAATTTCAAATATATGCTAGTCGAAGAGAGAAGAAGACCACGTTGATGAGTTTTCAGCGATTCTTGATTTTGTTGCCCGGTTTCTTTGCCTGTTAATTCAGATATGCACTACTCTAGTTTTTGTGTTTCACTGTGTTGAATTGGTGGTAGAACTACCTCGACATTTTGCTATTCGTATATGTGACAATTACACAAATTCTGTACCTCTCTCCATGTAAAGATGGATTGCCATTAAAATGTTTTCATACTTTTTATTTGCATTTGCTTTATATTAGTACCTTGATTATTAAGCTTATTTGAGTTATGCTTGCTGCATTAAGATGAATTTTTTCTATTTTTATTGGAAAAACTCTCTTTTGTCTCTTATGCAAGACAAATAACAGGGTTGAGGGGTCATCTTTAGTGTTTCCTGGAATCTACCACAAAGAAACTACATCACTAATTCGTATGTGCAGCTTCCCCTCCATAAAAAATCACTATAACAACTCTAAAAGGACTACCAATAGGATGTTATGAATTCTTTCACTGTGGAGGAGTGCCGTCTCGTTTCTTCTTTCCTATTTGGAAAAGTGTGATTCTGGAGAAGATCCAAGTGTTTCTTTGGCTGCTGATCAACAATAGGCTCTTAACTGCTGATAATTTGAGGAAAAAGCACTGGAATTTGCCCACAGATCGTGTGCTTTGTGGTCAGGAAGAAGCAAAAGTGAATCATATATGAGTTCATTTCAGAGTTATTTCAGGAAGTTGGAACCTCTTCTGGCACCTTCTGAAGATTTGCTGAAGTCCACAACAAGCTAAGGACTGTTTGACAATTGGAGGAAGAACATCAAGAAATGTTGGAGAAAATGCTGGGATATGCTAGCTTCAGCTGTCTGCTGGAATTTTTGGGTGGAGAAAAACCATGATTTTTATAAATCTGTTTTTGAGAACTATGGGTCTGATTGACAAGATAAAGAGAGTGCTTAAAGCTTGGCTTGCTGAGAAAGAAATCAGAGGGGTGAAGGGAGTGTTTTGGAGGCTGAGAGTGGAAGGACTGAGAATGAGGATAGGGTTTTAAAACTATTATTGCTTTGATCACCAATTTTCGACCAATAAAACTATTATTCTAGGGTTTTAAAGCAGTATGGACCATAGTCTTTATATGGGTTCCATTTGATACAGAAATGCAAAACATAAGTCATGTGAAGTCCTTAATCACACCTTCTCTTGGTTACTTGGGCTTCAAGTTCTTTAATGGTCATGATTTAAATGCTAGTGCAAAGAAGGGCTACTTGCTATTTAGGAGGCTATGGAGTTGAATGAGGTCCTTTCATCTTCATATGTTAGTTTTTGGCAATCACGTATATGTAAGAGAAGTCCGAATGGTTTGATCCTATTTGATTAAGAATTTTTAAGTTATATATGCAATGATATTTGTGCTTTTGGTTGTTGAACTTGTATTTATATTGGTCTTACATGGGGGTGGGTCAAGATAAGGGCATATATTTTATTACATGTTTTTCATTTTAAGCAGATGTTCAAGGAAGCTAGGTATAGGTTTGCATTTTCTTAACTCAATCAAATTCCGACAGAGTTAGGTTGAACATTTTTAACCTAACCCACATATGGCTTTTTTGGAATTGGAATGTGAAGTCGAGAATAAATGGGTTAGCTAGTTTTTCTTAAGGAAAAAATGGGTGGTTTAACCAAGTTAATCTTGTTCCACTATTTCAACAAAATATTTAATTAACTCGATTAACTAGGTTTTTTGGTTTTGCAAATTAAAAGAGTGATAAAATTACTTTTTTTAAATTCCTGTTCTATCCCTCCTTTATAGCATTCTTATTTAATAGCAAAAGTGTTTTGTTTGATGATGAGCAAAAAAGTGGCTATTTGGTTAACGAATTAAGATAAGTGGTTTATTCTATGTTGACATCAAACAATTAGGATCTTGAAGTTGGCAAGAGGTAGGTTTTGATTGAACCACCTTTTGATTGAGCCTAGGTTAAATTATTTGACTTGGTCTAGGCTTAAGATTGATATTTTCTTTGAAGTTTGGGGCTAAGTGCAAGCTAAGTTTGAATTAGCCCGAAAAGTCTAACATCTCTAGCAATAGCTTGGGTTGAGAAAGAGGGAAGCAAAAGAGGTCTTGGGTAGGGAGGGGAGAGGAAGGAGGCTTTTATCAATAGTTGACCTTACCAATATCTCTAATTTGTAATTGATAGGGGGGAAAAGAGTAGAGTGAGGGTTTAAATTCCAACCATTACATCAAAGATCAAAGAGGAACTAGTAAATTTGGCATAGTTAAATTAGAAGGTTTAGAGTGCTTCTCAGTTCTTAATGACAATATCAAATGGCCATTTGAAGCACAGGGAAGAGGTGGATAATAGTTGGCGGGAGGATCATTGGGACGGTGGTCCTAGAGAGTGGAGTAGGGAACATATGCATTGGCGTGGGGAAGGGGGAATCATGGGTGGGGTGGATAAATGGATAGGGTGTTGTTGCAATTAAAGTTGAAGAACATAGGGGAGGACGTCGTAGAAGAGTGAATGGGGACCAATCCAAGGGGAGTATGCTATGTTTGTGGGGAGCAAAGGGGTTTACCATGAAAAGATAAGAATAGTGGGAGGGAGCAAGGAGCTTTTGGACATTGGAAGATTTTGGATCTCTGAGTTTTGGTTTAGGCTAAGGAAGATGGGAGGTAATTCTAGCAATCCATCAATGATAAATAGATGGCTAGGTTATGTTATATAAACTACAAATTGTTTATATAATTTAATAAGTTATAGGCTTTGACTTATGTTTAACTGGCAAATGGCTGCTTGAATGTGGTCCAAAATCTTTAACCCAATATGGTATTTTGTTGATGATTGCCTTGAAGGCTATTTGATAAATGTGAAAGTTGAGACGTGGAATGGAGAAGGATGCAGTGGAGGAGGGTACCATGGAGAAGTGGAGGGGGGCGAGGAGCATTTGGGTAAAGAAATTCTCATAAGATTAAGGATTTTGGTTAGTGCAACAAAAGACTAATGGCAGCACCATCTTACAAATAAAAATACCTTTATTTGTGTAGATTTGTGAATAGGGATAAAGAAAGGTATTATACATAATATTTTCAAAGTCCTGAATGTGATATGCAGAAAAGTCTAATTCATAATGTTGGCTCAACTTGATCCAAAGCTGTATATTATTATTATTATTATTTTTTGGGGGGGGGGGGGGACGGTGGTGGGGGTGCGGCAGGGAAGGGCAGGAGCTGAATTTCAAGCCCTTTTCGAGACCTAGATATGCTTGGTTAGCAAACTTATTATTGACTTTTACGTGCAACTTGAGCTGGCTTCTTAAAAGGAAACCAATAATTAATAAATTCATGTTATGTTTTGAATTTTTTGTGTTATTTAGAATAGCTCAAATGCACTTGGGATCCAAACCTTACTTAGTTCAGCAATTCCGAAGCTGTTAGTACTTCGGCAAATTCTCATATCTATGGTTGAAATGAAACTTGATTTAGGCAAAAAGGGATTCTCTGAAAATCACTTTCCAAAAAGACTTGGATTGACCCTTTTAAGATTGTGAATGGAATAATAGACTTCTAAAGACAAATGCAAAGGGCAACATCCAAAAACAAACTCACCACAATTTGTTCATAAAGTATGAGATGATTAAACTGCTATTTTCCACTGTTTGAGCTTCCGATGCACACTTTTGTCACATTAGAGTTTAAGTATATATGCCCTATTTTGGTTCTGTCAAATGTTGTTGCTGAATTTTTTTTTCCAAGTTTATGACACCTATGTGTGGATGAGTGTGCATCTGTCCTTTGAAGTTCATTAAGCAAAACTAATATCTGTTTGTTACAGACAAGAGAACTACCGGCTGTGTAATATGATGATTTGGCTTTTGGTAATCACAGCCCTACTTGATTTGATTCCTCTTAAAGATTAACTAGAAGACTAGTTTGATAATTAAGGTTTGATAGAACTTTTTTTTTGACATTAATATTAATATTCAAGATGAGGGGGAAATATGATAGTCTAAGATTTTGATGATATGATTTAGATTAGCAAATAATAGAAAAGGTTAAGTTGGATATTGTTCAGGTTAACTCTGGCTGAGTGCTCTATATATGTCAACTTTGGTTTGGCATGGTCTAGTTTCCCAAGCCTTAAACTGACCCATACTCTAACGGGGTAGATATTTTCCTGCCCAAACCTAGCCCATGTCTAGAACATGCCTGCTTGAGCTGGACAAAGCTCATGTTGACTTGGGTGGGTTTTGAGCCTTCTGATCATTAACCAACTTGGGTTGTGTATGCATTCAGTATGGGATCTTATGAACTAGTTAAATGCATATCTAACAACACCCTTCTAGTATCTCTGTCCCCATTATTTCATTAAAGAGCAACTAAAGGAACATAGTAGTTAGAAAAAGATTGCAATCATGGGAAAAGTACATTAGCCTTGCCATGTTTTACCCTGCCTAGAAGTGAACCTAGAAGTTTTGGCACCTATTAACTCAAATTAAAGAAATCTTAAGACCCACTCCTCCAGAATTGAAGTAATTAAAATTTCATGTAAAAGTCGCTAAGAGAAGTTGAAGCTTGCAAAGATGAGTCAGCTATGCTGTTGTTTGTCAACCTTTCTTTTTGAGGCTAGCTCAACATCTATTTGTCCTCATATTTGTTGTCGCATTAATTAAACATGACACTTCTATTGTTCAATGTATGCTTCTTGCTCCTTCCAGTTTGGTTAAATCTCCTACAATCAATATAATGCTTGATTCAAAATCTCCCATGATTATTTGGCAGGCCCAAAGATGGTTAAGCTTTTTGCAAACAAAGAGCACATGGGCTTTAGGTATGCTCTACTTTGATTCCTGATAAATCCATTTTGTAGATCAAAATTGCATGGCAACTATGGCTATTTTTGGCTTAAACCATTCATTTGGTATTTTAATAACTCTTGCAGTAATGTTAATGACTACCCACCAAGTGATTCAATTGCATTATCCCCAGAAAATCTGAAGGTAAATTTTTGTCAGATATCATCCTTGTTCATTTTCTTGTGGTTTAAAATTACATTGCAATCTGTATAATCATGCAAATTACCTATTTCCCATAATTTGTCACTGTTAAGACAGTTTAATTGGTGAAATATTCATGTCATAGATTTGTTTCATTTGCAGGGAAAGCCTGTGAACCTAAAGTTTGTCAAGTTTCAGAGTGTTCGCAGGTCTGAACCTTTTGTATTCTGTTTTTGTGTTTTTGTTATGTTATCCATCTGGTTGCACAAACTGATACAATCATGAGATTATCTCATTGTGAGTTAAATTTTATCAGCTTGACTATTTTTATTGAGGACAACCAAGGTGGCAATGACATCTCTAAGGTTCAGAAGATTGTCCTTTATGGAACTACGTGAGTACATGATTCATTACTTGCTTTTCTTTGGCTTTTTTTTTTTTTTTTTTTTTTTTTTTTTTTTTTGAGAGATCTTTTGTTCCTACTGACTTTTAGCTCATCATAAATTTTTGCTTATTAGATATTTTCAATATAATTATATTCAGATATTTCAATACATGATGCATTACATAGTCTGCTTCCTTTTGACGTACCATCACCTATAAACGAGTTTGGTGGGTTATTTGCCAGAGTATGAGATCAAATAAGATAAAGTTTCCCGAATGTGGAGCTATTCTTAATTATTTGCCTTGAGATTTTCTCTATTTAAAATCAAGTTAGTGAGTTAAGATTTTGCTGTGGCCTTCTCATGGGGTGTCCTCTCCTGATCATCTTATTGTGAGTTCTGACAAAGTTCAGCTCAAGGATTGCATATTTGTTGTGTGCACTATATGACCATAGCACCACTTTGTTTGGACTGAAGATCATTATCTATTTCTCGAGTTGTCATGATTGGCAAAGTATATCACAGTTAGGGTGTTGTGGGTAGGTTAATCTCAAACCTAGTTCATTTGTTGATATAACATTATATGCTGACAGAACATTTGGAATATTTCTCTCAAGAAAAAAGAAAAAAAGATTTTAAATAATATTATCTTATTTCTCATCAGTGGTTTGCTAAATATGGTGGATGTAATACATTTGGCAACCTATCCTGCTTGGTCAAATGTCCGGGTTTAAGGCTCTAATGCAGCATGCTGAATTCTACTAACTCAGTTTAAGATTTGCAATTCAAACTATAGCTATTTGGATATGATGTTCAGATGTGTATACATTGTTTATGCTTTATATTGCATAATATTAATGATACTAATAAGATAATTCTCATAATAAATGAGTGAAGCATTTTTTATTGATTATGCCTCAGTGAACTCATTAAGAAGGATGTCCTACGCACGCAATTGACTTATCAATATACTAATTGATATAAAAACAGTATCAGGTCTATCTAGGTGGAAGAATCTAAGTAACACATGAGGGCAAACATGCCTACATGCTTAAAGCTAGTGAAATGCATAATTTTTCCTATTGGATGGCTTGAAAGATGTGGTGCATCCTGTTCTAGGTGCAGGCCTTAGTTAACACCAGGCATCATTTTCTCATGGTTTGATGAAAACACCAAACGTGAAGTTTCACTTTGAATTTTTTCAGGGTTGTCTTTCCCCTTAATCTATGGAAGTGCAATAGTACATTGAAGGGAGTATATGTTTATGCCAGCCCAGTAAAAGCTGATTTAGGATGTTTGTAGAACAAAGTCCAACTGTATTATTTATTATTATTAAGTGTTATTTGTTGCTGAATAATACGGATGCATTTTAATTTATCTAGAATACATTTTGTATTCATGGCATAGACACAGTACTATCTATACCAAAAAAAAATATGCTACTTAAATCCACATACTAATTTATTAATTCTTGGATATTTAATGCGTAAAAATATGATATATCTACATGGAGTCTATTTTGGGTATCAGTTATCTAAAATTGAACAACTACTGAAATATATGGCCCAAAGTTGGGATAATTCCTGCCAATAATCTCAATTTTTAAACCTCAAACCTTCATGCTAGATAAGTTTTAATGCTTATTAGTACCATCTGTACTGCCTTTCATGGAAAGTTAAGATGGCCTTTAGACAGTGATAATTGCTTCAAAATAAGACTATCACTTGGCCTGTTCTAAAATTATTTGTGATATAAAGGCAGATTTATCGAGGCCGTCATCCCATTTTTCTATGAGCATGCTGCAGGGAATAAAGAAGCAAGAATACTTTTAGGAGACTGAAGAAGAATTGACATATGTGGTTGATTGGGTACTCGGTGGCTGGTTTGAATAATGTGACCCTTGAGGCTTGGAAAATAATGTGTCCTCAAGAGAGAACTGACCTCTTAGAATTTTTATGGGAGTGAATGGAGAACGTTATGTATATGAAAGTGCTAAATTATCAGCGGTGGGTTCTGATGGCCTATCAAGATAAGTTTGGCAGCTCTTTTTCTTAATCTGGTGATCTTTTTGCAAGCTGAGAAAGTAAAAGCAAGTCAAGTTTTAAAGGAAAAGGTCTATGTTGATTGAAATTTAAGAGTTCAAGCGGACTGGAATTGGACAAACAAAATGTTTTGTGCTCATTACATCTCTACTATTATTCTACGAACTACTTGAGTCTTATCCACAGATCCTGGACTTCTGTCCATGCTTGAAGTGCTGCTCCATATGTAAAAATCCATGAAGTTCTTGATATGTATTCCCCTTTGTAATAATGATACACTAATTAGTTCATCTCTTAAATGAGGGGGAGATGCAGGAGGAGGGCAACAGGTAGAAGTGGAGCACACTTCTCAAATGTGAAGCACTAGCAGAGGGAAACTTTTTAAAGCATTTACTCTGTCATTTTAGATCTTTCTAAAGGTTCATAGTTCAGTACTTTCTCGCAAGTACTAAACTAGGGAACTGTATAGGCAATTAGGATAAACCAAAGACAAATGTTTTTTGGAGGGGTCAGATTTACTATGCCTTCTCTGCAATACTTTTAGGTCCATTCCTTTTTTGGTTGCAAATAAACTGGAATAATGGAAGAATATCCTATTTTCCCAGTTTATTCCATCCTATACTGCAAAATGCCACTTCTTTATGCTAGAATGAAAAAGGTGGGTATCAGGGCTCTTTTGGAATTTTTCAAATTTTTTTACTCTGTTATCCCTCTGAATGGGAATAAAAAATTCTGAGTAAATGGCGCTATGGACTTAATCTTCATTATTCCTCCATTTGCTATGTATTTTTTTCCTCGCTTTAGCCATAATCTGGGATAATTCTATTCTGCAATGAAGCATGTTATTCAAGCATATGTATTGGTTCAATGCAAGCTTTTCAATAACACCTTTGTCTTCTTCATAGTTGTATTCTTTCATCTTCTCTTCTTTCCTACCCTTTAAAACTCAATTTCAAGCCTCTCTTCTTATGGTGCTACCATTAAGGGCACACATGATCAGACCAGAGTACTTTGCACTTATGTGACCTCTTATAGGTATCTTAGCAATATTTTAGCCATATCATAAAGTTGTAATGAAGGTCACTCTTGATGGTTCATTTATTTGCCAAGAAAGTTCTCATTGTTTCTGAGAATCTAACAATAACCTATAGATAAGTTTGCTTATGTAGCCTTTTTTCCTAGTGAGTTGGACAATATATTAAATTAATATTGTGCAGTGAGAACAGAAACATCTCCAAAAGCTTATGAAACATGCATGAAATATAAAGAAGGGCCTGAGGATTGCTTTGACATCATGCTAGGCAGGTCACTGTGTAATGTTTTCTAATGACGCAGGAAATGACACTTGATTTATGGAAGCTGGTGCAAGAAGGACAATAAGGACTCCTAAACTAGACTTCAAATATAAGTGTGGGCAAACATCTAAAGTTAATATATATTATCATGTTTTTATAATATCAAGCATGTATTTGAAGAAGAGATATATTCATGGTGACACCACAAGATCTCTAAAGAAGTATCCAATAATGTCAAGTCAAATCCTAAAATTCTAGGGCTTTTTAATTTTATATGTGCTGATATTTTTACAATTAAAAGGCAAATCCATAGGAAACATGAATGGCCATCAAGACTAAAGGCATTGCTGTTGACAGGACTAGGAATTATGCTGGCAGTTCATCTTAATTAGTATTCTGACAAAAACAAAATCTCAAAAGAATTTGGTGTCAGAGCATCTTATTTGACACTGCTATAGATCTTGGGTCAAAAAAAGTTACAAACCAGGGTGCCCCCCTCTCCGCACGTCCCCCCTCCCCCAACAATAAAAAAAAGGGGGCCCACCATTGTGCCTGTGGAAACCAGATCTCACTTCTTTCCAAATTTTGGGTAATTAGTGGGGTTGGCATATTGGCACCCTTTGCTGACATTTTGATCAATTTGTTTGCCCAAAAAATGTACTTTTCTTTCCTAGCTTGACTATGTCGACATAGCTTAATACAACATAAATTTTGTATATCATGTTTTATGTTATTTCAGTCTCTTCTATTTTAGTTTAGTTCTGTCAGTCCTATCAGCACTCGATTCTCAATGAATATTGTGCAGATGTATATATGTACTATGCTGTCTATGCATATTCATGCATTGCATTCATTTAATATTTTGGAAAAGCATGACTTATGCCATCTCCAATGCCATCATCCACTCTACCATTAACTAAGAAATTTGGCTTGTAGACTTAAGTGAACTTTTCTGAAGCCAAGGTTCTTATGAAAACTTGAATAAGAATACAACAGAGTGACCACTATTTATTTCAAGTTTCAACCACCCCCGAACATAGAGTGACCACTGGTAATTTCAACCACACCCGCTTTTGGCTGAAAGATCCTTCTTTTTTTAAAAAAATAATCACTGGCAGTCACTTTAACTTGTCGCTATGAGGTTTGCATGAATGAATGTGTATGGTACTTTCTGCAAATATATATGATGGTCTTGTGACCACCAAAGGAACTGATAAAATGTAAGTATGGAAGACTAAATTTTATAACCTTGTTCTTCTATGGGGCATAGCTACTTGTGGAAGCATAAACATAAAAGACTAAATTCTATAGCCTTGTTCTTACATGGTGCATAGCTACATGTGGAAGCCTGCTTGTATTACAACTTCACTGTTCTCTCTGTGTGCACGCACATGTGCATGAATTTATATTGCCATCCACTTTATGTGATTTATCATTCAAGCATCCTATAGCATCGGTGAGAAACAATGGAAACAAATAATGTCCATCATTAATTTACACCGGCTGTAGTGAAGGTTTTAGGGCTTGGTTAGTGTTATAAAATGCATTTTTCATAATACAGACAATTATTGTTAGATGCCTATAACCATTATAATGGCAAAATATGATAGTTGTAGTAGCCAAAGACTACAAAACTAACTTAAACCACTCAGCTCGGGGCATACCGTATTGAACTAGTGTGGAAGTGGATCAATTTGTTCATTCAATATGGAACCAGTTCATGTTGATCCAAACTAGTGTGAACCAAATGGAATTGTTTGGTTTGGCTCGGTACTGCCTGGTTCCTCTCTGCGTAGTTTTGTCTCGGTATCGGCCTGTATCACCTGATTTCAAACAGTACCATCATGAAAAGTATTAGGAAGTTCACATCTCGTACCATATCAACCTTGCCATGTTGGTAATGTATCGGTATGGTACATATTACTGAGATTGCAAACCTTATTAGTCACTGTTATATGCAGCATTATCTCAATTTAACAGTACTTAATATCATCTACATATTAATGCTTCTAATCTGTATCTGTGATATTACAATTTAATTTCAAGATAATAGTATTTAAAGATAGAAATAATAATAATAATTTTGGAAGCTATCAAGCCCTTTTCAGCATGTTTGTTGCTTCAACAAAATAATGCAATGGTGGCTGAATTTTTCAGGCTAATAATTATATGTTGTCATGCTTAGTGGTTTTGTCGTTGCTAAATTTGATACCCATATATTGCTCGTCCTTGTAACAGTTGGTCACATTCAAATTAACATGAACCATCCTGTGCAAATTATGGTAACTTTTTTTTTCCTTTTTTTGGGGCATCTTCACTGTCATTTCAACATGGCCATACCATGTATGGTAGCATTGAAATGTCTTAGTTGTTGTGTTTCTCAATTCTTACATCTTTGTTTCTGTTTTCCAGTGATATCTTTGGTGCTTTGTTTTATATGACATCATGCCTTCTTGATTGTCTAGATAGCGTTCAATCAACGTGCCGGTTATTTTTTGCTGCAGACTAGCCGTCTCTCAATTCTCAAGCGATTTGCAGTGTACTGTAGGATTTCATAATTCATATAGGCATCTCTAGTGACAACAAAAGCACAAGGCCTTGGATCTAATATGCTCCAGAATTTCACATCAAATCATGATCAATGGCCCAGCTTTCTTTTACGATATTAAAGAAGAAATGTTACTTTCCTTGGATCCATTGGAACCTACCTATGGCAATTAGATGTAACAAACTTAGACGTCAAAGGATGTTACTTCGCAGGATTGAGGTAGATGGATGACACATTACATGTTGGCCGAGTCGACCTTCATCTAGGTCCTGTAGAATGGCATATCCTCGAATTTATCCACTGATCTTGATAGCAGGAAAACTAATCTGTCAGGACAGTCATTCCTAGGGTCCATTTTATATATAATCTCTCTTTTTTTAAGGAGAAAAAATCCCTAACATTCAAAAATATAGACCTTAAATTCTAACTTTCATTTTCTATGTTCTGCATGTAGGGTGGACACGACAAACATGAAGGATCTGAAGAAGATTGAAGAGCACTGAGTGTATGATGTCGAATCAGATGTAAGCCAAGGAAACCAATACCCATTTTTATTTTCCCATCTAATGGATTCTATTTTTAGCAGAATGATATCATAATTTATTTGGTTCTTACGTTGTCCCCTTGAATCCTCTTGGCATGCTCCTTGGAGTACTGTTCTTACATTATGTCGTTCCAATGATCCCCGATTTCTATTTTATTATCAAATAAAATAATATACTCTCTCTCTCTCTCTCTGTCGTTCTTGGGGACATGGTGTTACGAGGGGTGGGGGCGTGATCTACATCTCTAGATTTGATTGTCCCTCCGTCTACAACTGCTACAGTGCTACGCTACTGGTATCTTCTCGCTCTTTTTCATCCTTCCTCTTTTCTCTTTTGTTATAGGCCCCTTCCTCGGCTTACCTTTCACTTTCTCGAATCTTGCGACGGCGCGCTGTTGGCCTGGGGAGCTGTCAAACGGCACGGGCCTGGTATCATTGGGCTCCAAGTCGACGGTCTCTTTTGAATCCTTCCCCTCTCTCCTCTGCCCGCCTCTTTCCCCGCTCGCCCTTTTGTCTCTCTTTTGAAGCTTTTGAATGACCTGCATGACGTCTAGAACTGACCCTTTTTTATTGCATGAATGACATCTCTTTTCACTCGTAATTCGTACCTGGATTGGCATGTAATTTTTACTGATGAACCAACTGTATCTCAGTAACTCTGATGCTTCTGGATCCATGCAATGGCAGTAACAGAGCCAGGGCCCAGGAGGGAGGCTACGGCTGAGTTAAATATTTCGAGTGTGTGGCCTCTTAATTCCTGTCACTTAGAGGAGTTATTGCCACACCTGGAAATGTATTGTCGGGCCACACGTGAATAATTGCCACCAGCTGTGTTTGATGGCAGCAAGCCGCACATATCGAATAGTGGTTTTGGTTGTTGGATCAGTGCAGGTTCACGTCTGGATGAGCGTGATCTTTGTGGGTCGGCCTTTTGAGGTGGATGCTTCTGAGTAATCAGCTTGTGTCTTTTGTTGTGGAGTACAGAGCGAATCTTTATAACCTTATGAAAACCAACAGGTCTTCGGTTTCAACTCCTATTCACTACTCCCTCTTTGTTAACACAGACGATAGACCGTCTCTCAGAGTGACAGGAGCAACTAAGTCTGAATCTGTACCCAACTTAGATCTAACCCGTACACACGGGTTGATTGTGGATCCCGATCCAACAAAGATCAGGTATGGTTAATCAGTTGGAACCCACCTGATTTGACTCGAATAGTCCCAATTTGACCTGTCAAAAATTTTGTTCAAGAATCTAGATCTAGCCTCAAAAATAGGCTTGGCTGGAAAGGAGACCTGAGGTGACCAATCCCGACTGGGTCGGGATTGGGTCTAAATCCTGGACCTGAAAACGTGTGTCAGATCTTGGTCAAGCTGGACCCATACCCCACTTGCAGCGTTGATGGAAAAGCCCTGATTGGACGGTGAACCGGTCGTGCATCGCTCTTTGTTGAGCTCTGCCATTCGTGAGCCGGAGCATCAAGTCTCGTGCACTGAACAACTTGAATGCAGATTCGCAGACCATGCAAACATTCGCTGAGGTACAGGTATTCTCTCATGTTTGACTCAAACTTGCCCATCTGGTTTTCTCGATGTGTCAAATTAGCAAAAATATTAGATGCCGTACTAATTTCCGACCATTATATGCTTGCACCTCGACTAAAATTTCACAGATCATGGATGCAGAAAGTCGGTGAAACCTCTATACTTTGTTCTCACCTGGCTTCTTTTTACCTTTGTTTCTTGAAATCCATCATATATGCAGTGAAAACACGGTATGCTAAGTTGACACTTTATTCCATCTGCCTGTTCACCAGTGATAGATATTCCAAAACGCACTGCAAGGGAGTACGAGCAGGTATTGAATCTGTCCCTAGCTAAGGTGATATTGGATTCCAATACTGGCAGCCTTATTCATGCCATGCTCGTGACCATACCGGTATTCTTTGAGAGGACACAAACGAACAGTGTGAAATCATAGAAGGAAATTTGATTTCGTGTCCCTTTCTTCTCTCTTTTTTTTTTTTTTTTTTTTTTTTTTTTTTGTTGTTGTTGTTGTCAATCTAGGGGATGGCTTTTTTGTTCAACCTAGGTCCACATGATTTCAAACTCTAGGATGGTTTCAAAAGACTAGTAGGGGTTAGGATGGGGTGGGGAGACAGCTGATTTCTTTGGTCCCTTTCCTTCCCGTGCGTCCGTCAGATTTGGAGAACTCCGAGGCTTACTCCAAGCTCTCAGCTTTCCGTGGGAGGATATTATTGTCGGTTACCTATGCATGCATCGGATTGGAGGTACCTCTTCTACCTCTTCCACGTAGAATCAGTTGATGATTGCTAGCGTGCAGTAGTGGTAGGACTGTCAAAATTAACCTCCCAGCTATAGAGACCGAACGGTCGAACACCGACGCGCTTGTCGAATGTAAGCTAAAATGAGATTCCCCAGGTTTCCTGCTTTGTGGGGCATCTGCAGGGTTGGAAGGTTTTGTTGGGTCGATGTCTAGCTTAAGTTTCAAACCTGAGCTGAGCTGGCCCATTGTTGGATTGCCATTTACTTTTTAATCAACGTCTAATTTGGTTGGGGTGTCTTTATTTTATTTTTATTGATTTGAGAAAAAATGGGCAGCCTGGGATGCCTTTCTTTTTTCCACGCACAAATTAGATCAGGTTGGGAGGTTCCTTGCATCTTTGTTTGAGACGTCCCGCATCCATGAGATCCATCCAAGTTATGTCAGGTATGAGTTGGACTTGCCCTATACAAGTCTTGCTTGCACCAGTCATGGTCATTATCATCAAAATCCAGATATTTATGGGTTGAGCACGGGTTGAGCAAGGCTCTATCATAGGACTGAAATTTTGTGACTTGCCACTAGCTTGACATTGACTTTTAAGGTCTTGGTGTTGAGCTTCTGGCCAGCTCAAATTTTGGTAGGAGAAGAGCCTGCTGTCAAAGCTTTCAAGGTCATTTGGAAAAGACAGGGTAATCTACCTTGCTCTCCTATTGTTCAATTGAAAACAAGTATCGATTAAACAACTTGCAACTTGAATGATCTGTCTTCAGCAAAGGCCATTAGCCTAGCAGGTCCCATAACTTTTGGAATCCCGCCTATGCCAATGGTAACAAGATTGACAGGCGAAGTGGTTGCCGTCTATCAAGAACCAGGGACATTTTGGATTAAACTGAAAATTACCGCCATCGATCTTTCATTTAGCGTAAGCATTAGTTGAGTAGGGACAAGACTTGGACCGAAGATGCCAACAACTTGTTTGGAATGATCTGTCGGAGACTGAAATTTCCAACATCTATGACGGTGATCAACGTACCAGTTCAATGCATTTTAGGCTAAGCAACAATGTAAGCCCACCTGATGCTATAAATTTTAAGGACCAAATCAACAAATCAGGTGGTCCATGATAACATCGACAATGTACGACATCAACAGCAACCACCACTGCACCCACTCACCCAACCTCAGTCTCAGTCAGAAGCAAGGGCTTTTATATAAAAGTGGATGAAACTCTCGTTTCAAAAAATCTATGAGGAATGGTAAGTGAGGCCATTTTGTGATACGGAATGGAATCCTCTGTGTTATTGTACCATAGAGTGCAATACATATTTACAGCCATCAATGCGTGGATGAAGGATTACCTATCATCCATAGTCTATGCCTGTTTAGCATCTAATAGAGACTTCTCTGTTTCTCAAGTATATCACTCTCATCCTTTTTCTATATAAAATACATGGCAGCCATCGATCTATGAACTTTGCGATGAGGTTTCCTTGGACACTACTTTGTATTGTGTTGTTGACGTGCACTAAGAGATGCTGCAAACATCCCCAATGCACTTAGCTACGAAGCGTGGTTAGTGGTGCCATTTTGTGATGAGTTTTTCATAGACGCAGCTTTGGATTGTGTTGTTGACTGTCAATCCAAGCACTAAAGATCCCTTGCGCACTTGAGCTGGTGGCTGGTGCACATCTTTTAGATGGAGACACCTCTGTCTGCCTCTCTTTTTCACCTGACACACACCCCACCATCTCGTCCTCACCTAAATTCCCATCCCATTATAGCAAGGGCCAGTGGAGGAAATCCCACTTAGATCCAATCACCTCTTGATAGAGTGGAGCAACTCTGTGAGGACATCATGGTTTTGAGCTCTAAGGGAACGTGATTTGAGATCTATGCTGGGAATTGATATCCCAGCCCACAGACTCCTCAATCCAATATGAGCCACGGTGGGTCTCATCCAACAGTTAGCCAGTGGTGGAGATCCAAGAAAGTCGAGCAAGCGTTGTTCGTGTTGCTGCCATTTACCACAAACATCCCCTGTATCAAGAAAGCTACATGTCTGCACTACGAATGCTCGAGAAGGAATCCAAAGCTTTTTTTTTTTTTTTTTGTTCGATGCAATTTGCAGCACGACTGCCCTTGTCTGAGGTGCTCGTTCGCTTGCCTATCCTTTTCCCATCTTTCTTTTAGAACATCATTGGAATAAATATGAAAAAGATGCATCGATTTGCTCCTTTCAGCCAAATACTTATCGTACATCTATTTGAGACACCCTTCTTTCAACTAGATTACAATTGTTCATCAAGTTAGAACAAAGAAATATTTCTCAAAACAAGGTTAAACTAAGAAGATACAGATATTTTCTCTGGAAAAGGTTAAAGAGATATATGCACTGCACGACTGTAGACTTCGATGGCATGATTCGGGTCATTTGTGGATTAATTAGTGATGTTATTAGATGATGAAGTCTAAGGGTATTAATTAACAGCTTAAAAGTAGAGCAAGAGAAGCGTAACATACAAGGTTACATTGGTGGTAGACTGTCAAAAAGGATGGTATGCTGGTTGTTGTCACTCTCTTCCTCGTCCAGTCTCCTTGTCAGGCTTCAGAGCTCCTCCTGCGAGCTCTGTACTTGCCACCCGTGTAGAAGATTTTTTTGCTTACATTCGAGTTCCGTGCTATATATACATTTATTGGCAAGCGCCAGAGTGGTAGGTATCTGATTCATTAAGAGGGTCCCATGCAAAGTTACATTAACTTTTAAGTCCAGCTAGTATTTCTCATGAATGTATGATAGATCATGCAATCAAATATTTTGATGTGTAATATTATTAGATATTTATCAATAGAAAAGTTTTATCCTTTTTTTAAGGCATTTTTTAATGTTGAGGCATGAGACATTTTGGAGATCATCAGAAGGTGTCAAGGGTTAGCTCTTATAATTCTTCGACTTATTTTACCGTACTGCTAGCGTGGAACCTATTGATTTGCTTTCTTTCTTTATTTTGTATTTCTTTCAAAGGGCCTCCCATCATGATGATCCCCAGATGCCCTTGTCCTCCTCTAGAATCCTTATCTTACCTTTCCCTTTCCCTTTCAGATGGCACTCATTGTTTCATATTTATACCGAAGGATCCACCAACGGACATCACCCTCTCTCTCTCTCTCTCTCTCATTCACTCTTCGATGTATCTCATTCTAGATGGATTAGAGAAAAAGAGAGAGGATAATAGCTGATAACCAACTCATTTGTGATGATCCTAACATTTATAATATGGACATGAGCTTGAGAGGCATTGAAGTGATGCCTCTATATCATGTAACTTTATTTCGTTTTGGCCGCAAAGATCTCTTACCCAGTTTGTTGAGAGCTCTTAGAAATGATGGCAGACCCCACCTCAAGTAACGCTGCGGGGCAACAGCATTATGGTCCAAGCAAATAGGCCAAAGGAAGCAATCACTCCAGCCTTTCTCCATTGGTCTTGACTAACCGTGAGTAGAAGAAATTCTTGGTGCAATCATACGTTCTACCGTCGGAGTCGTGAGAGATTCTCTGGTCCTAAAACTCTTCTGTGGGTGAAACCTAGTCCTGGAACTTTGTGCCAGTCACTCGTTAGCCCCGGAAGGGTGGTCCATCCCAAGGGTGGCTAACAAAGGCGTTCCACCATCGTTCCAAACTTTCACAATCTTAAAGTTAAAGATAAAATATTGGGTGCCCAACCTTTCACTCAAAAGCTAGTTTGGTCCTCAAATTTTTAATTAATATAATTTATTTTTTTATATTTTAAAAATATTACATTCATTAAGGATCAATAAAAATTGATAAAATAGTTAATTTATTATTCTGATATGAACATGTGTTAGTTGTTCTTAAACTTTAAGTTGTTATAATTTAATTTTTTATATTTTAAAAATATTATATTTTTAACGTTTTATTGTATAAAATCGATTAAAATTAATAGAATAATTAAGATAGCTAAAAGTAACCATTGATCCTGTATAGGGAAACATTAGATATATAATATTTTTTAAGCATAAGAGACTAAGCTGTAGCAAGCAAAAGTTTGAGGGTCAAAAGAATGTTTTTACCTAAAATATTTTCAATCTCCCTCGCGGCAATCGTTGCCAACAAGTACCCTCGGCATTGAATTAGAAGAAATACAAAGGGTTAACAAGAGAAAAAGCATCATAAAAGGTCTAATTCTTGGTTTGTGACCAAAATAAGAATGGTGGGAACTTTATTTGAGGGGAAGAGGGGACAGGGAGAAAAGGATAAAGAGAAAGCTGGTGGGTTTTCGCTTTTGCTCAGAAGAGGTTGCATGGGCCGGGGGACAGGGGTGCAGACGGTGACGTCGTCAAGGCACGCTACGCTCTCGGCCTCTCTCTCCCTCTCCCTCTCCCTCTCCCTCTCCCTCCACAACTTCGTCCCAGCCCAGCTTTCAAATCCGCCAAAACGAAGAAGAGGTTTTCAATCTCTAAAGATGAAACAAACAAACAAACAAACAAACAAATAAAAGAAGCAGAAATTAGGGGTAGGACACCGCGAGCTGGTCTTTGGATGTGGCCGAGAGCTGGGGGTTGGAGCCCAACACGACACACCATCAACGCGTCATCCTGTCATCCCATGTGGCTTCGTATGGCCCCACTTCCCACGATAAATAATCATATGCCAGCCACTATTATTCTAATTCACAGGCATTAAGCTTAGTTAAATACTTCTAGTTTAGTTCCACGGCACGGTCTTGGGATGGACGAACGGGGACTAAGGTGGCCAAAGGATGGGGCCCTCTTCCCTTCTCCCAATCACTTCGGTGGTACTTGTTAGATGTGGGGTAGATAGGCTCGTGTGAACGAATAAAATCGAAGCCTTATTGGGGTGTGGAGCTCCTTAACCTTTGCCTGCAAACAAGGCTTCTGCCATCTTTTTTTTCTTTTTTTTTTCTCTTGAAAATGTTTTTTTTTCTTTTTTTTTCCGTTTATTTTCTTTAGGGAACCTGAAAATATTTTCTTGTTGAATCACTCTGCAAGTTAGTTCGCTTGAATCCGTACATTAAAATTGCCTAGGATTCTTTGGACGGAATCCTCTTTCATATCATGCGTGGGACTTTTCCCCTTCCATTTAATGCGAATTTAGACTTCTTCGGTTTTTTTTTTTTTTTTTTTTTGAAAAAAAATTAAAAAGAGATTTGATAGGAGCTTATTTTAACTGTCAAGGTGAGCTGGATGGTTGAAAATTAAAGCAACTGCCTTACATCTTGTCTTTATTTGTGGATGTTCAGAACAGTACTTATTTGTACTTAAAAATGGGAGTCTAGAACCTTGTGACTTCTGCCAAGAGTTTTGAAATTTCAATCCAATGTCAAGCTTTACGACACCATTGGTGAATTGATGATAAACTTGATCCATACAACTGGATAAGGTGTCGCTGGTTGTCTTCATGTGGTCATGGATCTGTGTCCCCATTCAAAGCCTCATACCAAGTATAACTATCACAAATATAGACTACCCTATCTTAGTCTCAGACATACTTTATTTAAGTTCTTCATAAAAGGTAATGTTTAAAAATCTAATGCAGTAAACTTTAAACAATATGAGTTTCTTCATAATTTTAATCGGTAAAACATTCTAGCATAGTCCATAATAAATTTAAAAATTTAGAAATCATAATAAATTTTATTTTGAGTTTTGCTGTGTACTTTTTTTATTTTTAAATATTAAAAATATTAATTATTTGATTTTAATTTAAGGGATGTAGATATGTTTCAATCAATGCATGGCTAATGCACTAAAAATGTTTAACTTTTTGGATTAATGCAGTGAAAAAAAAAAGGTAAAAAAGAGTGCATACTACTTCAATGTATGTTCGCAATATTCTTATTATCGAATAAAGAGAATTTAAGCTTCTACTATTTAAAGTTAAATAATGAAAAGATGCTTTATTATATTAATAATTTTAATTTATTTATAACTTTTTAAAAAAATAATAAAAAGGCATAGTAAAAAATTTCATAAACTTTTTTTAATGGAACCATCGGATAACCTTGAGATTATTTGGCATTCAGGGAGAAGTATCTCCACTTAACCATTGGGACTATCAAATATAATCCTTCATTTACAAAGGGCTTTATATTTTAATGAGTTAAATCGTTGAAACGAGTATGATGGGGAGACATTGGCTGTTATATTAAAGCTTGGTGTCACCACCATTTTTGCAGTAAAAGTAAATATAAAAACGTCACGTCATCTCTTGATGGATTCCCACCCCCTAGTTCCTACCGTCCGCTGGTCCATTTATTTGGCCTTGCTTGTCGAATCAAGATAGTTAAAAATAAAAATTAGTGGGTAGTTTACTGTTAAGTACAAAGTAAATTAGTGAATATGATCAGACGCCGTGCACGGTACTCTGTTTGCGTCCCATTCACCAACCACAACGCCAAGCGGAGAACAACAATCAAACAACGTGGCGAGGAGACGCCAGATTCGTGAAGGATTAAAGCTGTGCACTCGTCCTTAAACGGCCTGCAGCTGGTTTGTGAAAGAAACATTCCTTGTAAGCACCGGAGAACATAATCGCACCATAGATACAAGGATTTATTTCTTGAAATTTAAGAAGAAAAAAAAAAAGATTTAAATTGTTTACTGCTCAAGTTATAATTCTTTTTAGGTAAATTTAGTGGGAATGCCATCCTTTGGCTTGAATCCAAAGCTTTCGTAAAAAATTAGCTGTGAAATTTTGATTTTTTTTATTTTTTATTTTTTATTTCCCCTCATTGCCAACAACTAACTAGATCTAAATCATGTTAGAAACGTTATATTGCATCTTCCAAAAATTTGATTGCTAGATATCTATTTTCGAAATATTGCATGTTTAATAAATAAAATAAAAATATAATGATAAATAATTATATAGAGAGAGAATAGGAAAGTAGTAACTTAAATGCATGAAGTCAAAATTAAGGAGAAATTTTAGGAGACGTGGAATTGGTAGATCAGAGAGATCATATCTCATCATTTTAAAATTTCAACTTCTTTGGACTGGATAGATAATGACTTGCATAGCTAATGAATAGAAAGATTAAAAATAAAGTATATGTGGAAAGAATGTTTAAATTTGGCTACATTCAAAAAAATCTTTACTTGAATTAGATTGAGTTTAGATTTAACTGATAGAAGTTTTACATGAATAATCTGAAATGTTAAATATGTTTTATTGTCTCAAAAATACTTACATAGAAAAAGCAATATAATTTACAGATTCCTAGCTCAACAAGATATCAAAAAAAAAAAGCAATCTAAATAAAATAATATATATATATTGACCTCTTAATTTATAAATTAGGTTCATTAAATCATATGAATTTTTATATATAATTAGTTTAGACGTGATTAAATTTAAGAGAATTGTTCATGTAGACCTAACTAGATTTAGTTTTATCCATGAGAATTTCATATTAATAATTCAAGTTTTATCTTTAAAATAAATAAACATAAAAAATCATATGATTTGAAGATCCTTAACTCATATATTAAATAATTCAAAAGTTAAATAATTTAGATAATACAAAATAATATGCAGTTTACTTACATATAGTGCTTGACTTGGCTTTATGCATATATTCCTTTCTCATTTTGTAGCCCAGTAAAAATACATAGGCATAGTCTTATCGATTTATTCCTTTCTCATTTTGTAATATAGCATAGAGAAACACATCATCCATTCGGACTTCATAAATACAATACTGCTTGCTATAATTGATCCATGCAATTTATCAAAGGCAATGAGTCTATTAATATTAGTTCTAGCAATTCAACAATCCTCAATTATATTCACCTTCTTCTTAGGCTGGCTCCCTCCAATTCAATCCTCCGTTATCGATATTTGCCTCTTCTTAGATGGGTTCATAATTTTAGCCTCCTCCGGACTAAGCTAAAGATATGTTTAAGTTCTAGGAGTGCAGCCTTGCAACGGGCCAAGTACACCAACTCCTATTAACATTATCTTGATCATATGTTAGAACTAAACAAGATTAATTCAATCAACACCTACTCGATGACGACGACGATTTGATCTGATAAAACTATGTTTGAAGTCAATTCATGTTGAGCACTGCATTTGTTTGAATCAAAACGTGACATGGGGTCCCAAGAGCGTGCCATGCAGGGATTGAAATAAAATATTGAAAAATTTAGAGAACGTAATTGTAAATCTTGGGAACATTGGACCCTCAATACCACTCATAAAATATTGAAGAATTTAGAAAACGTAATTATAAAGTTTGGGCACATTGGACTCCCAACACCACATTCCGTGGGGCATCCATTCGAAGCTTTCCTCGAAAGCCATGCCGTGACGACAAATTTGCGAGCCGTACGCCTCGACGATGCCCATTCCTTGAATGAAGCACGAAATGGCTGGCAAACCAGAACGCTGCCAGACGATGTCTCGTTGCGAACTTGGGTGTTGCAAGGCACGCGTCTTAACCTTATCAGCTCTTCTCCGTTATCTCCGCACGTATTGATCCATCATGAATATTGCCTGTTCGACAAAAATACTGGTTGGCTTAGTACCGTTATTTAACATTTGGGGGCTGACTTTAAGAAAAATACATTAAATATATAACATAAAAACAGGGTGAAGAGAGAGAGATGGAGTGTGTTATTTAAGTTTAGTCTCATATTGAATGATAAAAAAAGTGTTATATACTTATAATTCAAGTCCATTTGTTATCTATCAACTTCTACTTGAGTTTTTGAGCCACATATTTTCTTTCGCAAATGAAGGTAATTGGATCAGCAGATGGGTTAGAGATATTACAAATGGTATCAGAACCAATCTGAGTATGCGAAAGTTAATGAGTATGAGAAAAGAGCTATTTATGAAACGGTGGTGGAGTTCCGTCATATCGTAAAATCAGCTTGCAGCACTAATAATCTGGTTCGAAGGTAGATTCTGTTTAGCTTGTGATGTGCGACGAAAATGTTGCATTATAAGAAGGAAAGATTGCGATACCTCAAGTTTAATTTTATATTGAATAAAAAAGAAAGTATTATGTGCTTATAGCTCAAGTTCATTTACTATTCATAAACTTTTATTTGAGTTTTTGAGTTATATAATTTTAATCTGTTAATAAATTAATTGAGACAGTAGATAAATTTGAGAAGTGCTTGGAAGAAGGAGCGAGTGCGTGGAACAAGTGGAGAAGAGAGATGCAAGACAACTGGGAAGAGAGAGCAACCATTCGACCTTTCGCTTTATGGCTATTGGATTCGTTAATTTCTAATGGCATGGGCTGCAGCTCGATCACCGCAGATTTTTGTGTTGGCATTGCACAAAGACATTGGTGTGACTCATCAGAGATGATGAGGTTCACAAAGTGCTACCGTATTAGGGCACGCTACATCAGTGTCATATCAGAATGATGAACCGATGGGATTATTTAACAACTCCACGTTCATACAAATTATCACCAATAAGATGAATAAATATGTCAAATTATTTAAGTTCTATTAGACATGAATACCAAACTACTTGCAATAGACCCAAATGACCCTTATTTCATTAGGGTATATAGTCTTTGCTATTATAATGCAAATAAAATTGAGCATTAGTTAGTGGTACCCAAGTCTCTGCTTTTTTGAAAAAAAATAAAAATGTTAACTCTCCATCCTTTAAAGGATTTTCAATATATAAAATATATTTTAATCTAAAATTTGCTTATAGTTGCAAAAAAAAAAAAAAAAAAAAAAAAGACTTTGCACCTGCTATGAGTGGGACTGCAGTTGTGATCGACGATCACAACCTTCAAAATTTAAACGCCATTGTGTTGAACCCAGATCACAGTCTAAATCGTGAGGCCCAATAGCCTATCATATCCCTGCCCATCCATTAAAATTAAAAAAAAAAGGAAACTCAAATGTTTGAAGTAAATATTCACATGAAATTTTTCAGATAAATTGGTTTGACATATGAAATTATGATATTTAAAGTGCAACAAATTATTCATCTTATTTACACTTAATTTTAAGAATATAAAATTAATAAAAAAATATTAATCTTTAATACTTATAAATATTATAAAAATTTGATCCCTTCTACTCTAATAGTGGGGACTGTTTGAAGGGTAAAGAATTAGATTTTCATGATATTTTTTTATTTCTTATTATCAAAGATTAACATCCTCTTATAAATAATTTTTTTATTTTAAAAAATAAAAAATAATTTTTTTTAAAATAAATTGTTGCACTCTAATTATTAGAATTTTAAATGCCAATCAATTTCTTAGGAGATGTGACATGGTCATTCAAAAGAGTCTCATGAGGAAACTCGAAGTTTAGCTTGCTGCTCCCTTTAATTTTTTTTTTTTTTTTAAATAAAGATTACTCTACCTTTTACCTCTCTAAAAGACTAAAAGCTCCTAATTGCTACATGGTTCCCCTGTTTGCAGTTCGTATCCAACTAAAGGGCATTTCAGTATTTAGAGAGAAAAAAAAAGTTACAAGAAGCTGGAGATGGCGGAAAGCCGGTCTTGTGACCGGAACTCTCTCTCTCTGTCTTCTGACATTCTACTAGCGGATCTCTCTCTCTCCCTATAAAACCCCATTACGGTCCTTTGAATTAAATCATCATAGCACCAACCAGCGCCGGCCGCCTCCTGATGGACGATCGCAGAGACCCCTGGCGGCCGGAGCAGTCCCTCCGGCCGCCGGAGGCCCCCCGCGACCCCATGGAGTTCCTCTCCCGCTCCTGGAGCGCCTCCGCCTTAGAAGTCTCCAAGGCCCTCGCCCCCCCGCTCCCTGCCGCCGGCGTCGCAGGGGCGATCCTCGAGGACGCCGCCGGCGAGCTGGAGGAAGCGACCGTCGCAGGGAACCCCTTCTCCTTCGCTTCCTCCGCTACCTCACAGCTCGTCATGGAGAGGATAATGTCGCAGGCGGTGAGTTGGTACCCCAAGTGTTGTGAAACAGGGGACAAGTTTGGTGTTTACTTGTTTTATTTCTTTCGGAATTGATTTTTTTTTTTTTTTATATATAAATGGCTTAGAATTGGTTCCTCTATTTCTTTCTTAATGTTTTACGGGGCATTTTTTTTTTCTTTGTTGTTTTTTAAACCATCTCCATGAATCTGGCAGCGTTCTCCCATCCATTTTATCAAAAAAAAAAAAAAAAAAAATCTCCCTCCCTTTGGCCTGTTTATATTTCGGGTTTATTCGATCAGATCAACCTTGTATAGGCTTTTTTTTTTTTTATTCATTTCTCTTACATTTCTGTTCATTTGTACTATGATTCGAGAGAGCTTTTTAAAAATCGTCCTCTTAAATTAAAAGTATTGAGAAAATCTTTATACAATACTATCCTTTGAAGTTGTTTTATTTATTTATCTGTCGACACGTACTCACTCTTGTTGAAATTTTAAATTCTCGAAAAGGTTTGTCTTAAGCTTTTCTCTTGGATTCTTCTGGGTTGGTTTACCTTAGATCATTGCACCCGTTCAAACTTTTTATTTTAGTAATTTGCAGACATAAACTCCCAAAACTACAAAAATATTCAATCTTTTCCTTTATTTTCCCCTGTTTAAAGCCTCTTACTCTGTTTCCCTTTCTTATGAACAGCAGGAGGTGTCACCACTCACCTCGGGGCGTCTATCCCACAGCAGCGGGCCTTTGAATGGTGGCCAGAGCGGCGGATCCCTCTCCGATAGCCCTCCCGTCTCCCCCTCCGAGATCGACGACGTCAAGGTCCCCTCCTTTTCTCTCCTTTCTCTCTCAAACCTATAATATTGTTTCATCTTAAGAAAAGGATTGCTTGTTTTCTTTCTGTTGCTTTGTTTCGTTTTATGTTTTCCATGCTGCTTATTCCTTCTTTAATATATATATATATATATATATATATATATATATTGTTTCTTTGGAAGCTGGGCACTGAAGACAAAGCGACCAAGCTCTCAGACTCTCAGTAAAATTTTCCAGGGAGACAGAAGAGAGAGAAGAGAGAGTCAGGCCTTTCTCTTCTTCCGATAAAGCACCTGACATATCCAACACAAGGCGTGTAATTAAATGGCCCTGTAGCAAGTTTGTGGGCTTTGCCTCTGTTTTCCTACCATTTTTAGTCCCTTATTGAGGCTTTCCAATGGAGCCCTGCTCTGCTCCAGACACAGGCTGTAACAAGCGTCCAAACTTCTTCTCAAAATGCCCCTTTGATTTCTCCCCTTTGTCTTCGTTATTTTCCTGCATCAGCAGGGGCATTTTGGGCTCGTAGCTGCCGGTCCACTGTGCACGCATCATAATTTGTGATTCATAAAATACCCCTTGATAATCTTTTTACTTTTTTATATTAAGACAAAGCTGGGTTTTGTCCTTCGAGGTCACAGTCAAAGATTGTGTGAAGATAATGGTGGGTATTTTGGGCATTGGAATAATTCAAGAGGTGTGTTCTCGTCATGGTAGGGCTTTTTTTTTTTTCTTTTTTTTTGTTTGTTTGTTTGTCTTGTAGCTCTGTGAGCTTCACTTGTGTTGGGCTGTGGGCTTCTGTTTTGCCCTCGACGTGAGAAGCTTTGTTTCCTCCGCAGAGCTGTCTCCCCTCTGTCTTGGTTATGGAAGACACCCCGGTGCCCTCCGTCTCTCCGTGCCTGCCTCCTTACTGCCCTTAATTACCAATACTGCCCGTAGCTTTTAGCTTAATTTACATAGTGTTTCTTCATATATACATTTCATAGAGAGGGCAAATTGGTCTTTTAGGAAGCCACCATATGTGACTCCTGCCATCCCTGAGGTCACCAGTCTCGGCGCCACCTTCATGATTCTGTCCTGGATTCAATAGTTTTTGTTGGTTTCCCAATAAAGTTTCCAATACGAAAAGGCAATAATTTGTTTTTTTAAAAACAAATCGTTGGTGAAAAAAATTGGTTTTCATCAGTAATCTCCGTAATAAATCGAGAATAATCCATTACTGGCAAATAGATTAAAAGAAGAAAAAAAAATGGCAACCATGCTAACTAAGCCAAATCGCTTGGAATGGACTACATGCAGCTGTCCCGGACTAGCAACACGCCAAAGCCCCAAGCGTATAGAGGTAGCAGCAAGACGGTGGGGAGGTGGCTCAAGGACAGGAGGGAGAAGAAGAAAGAGGAGACTCGGGCCCACAATGCCCAGCTCCACGCTGCCGTCTCGGTGGCCGGCGTCGCCGCGGCCGTTGCGGCGATTGCTGCCGCCACGGCCGCCGCTTCGGGGTCGGGCAAGGATGAGCGTGCCGCCCGGACCGACATGGCTGTGGCGTCCGCCGCGACCCTCGTAGCCGCGCAGTGCGTTGAGGCTGCCGAGTCCATGGGGGCCGAGCGCGAACACCTGGCGTCGGTCGTCGGTTCCGCTGTTAACGTCAGGACCCCCGGGGATATCATCACTCTCACCGCAGCTGCCGCCACTGGTAACTTACAATTCTTGTTACAGAGGTTTCCTGAATGGGTTCGGCTGTTGTCTAGTACTTGAGAGACATATATATTAGCTTTGTTCTGGGTTGGCAGCACTGCGAGGGGCGGTGACATTGAAGGCCAGGGCGCTTAAAGAGGTGTGGAACATAGCAGCTGTCATCCCGGTGGAGAAGGGAGGGATGGGAGGCCACCACGATCATCGCCACCACAAGCAGCAGAAGGATTTGGATAACAATGGAAGCAGTTTCAGTGATGAGCTTGTACAGGACGAGGAGAACTTCCTTGGCCTCTGTAGCCAGGAACTTCTTGCCCGGGGGACCGAGCTTCTCAAACGCACGCGAAAAGGTCTTCAGCCATTGCCAACCTTCTCATTAGCGTTAGAAATTAGAGCCAAGGGGGGAAGGATGGACATTGATATGCTTTGTGTTTGATTATAATTGCAGGTGCGCTTCATTGGAAGATCGTCTCGGTTTACATCAACCGCATGGGTCAGGTGAGGTGGTTGTTTGAAGCTTGCTACCATTTGTTACTCATTGTTACCATTCTCTGCTCAATATGTTAAGTTACTTTGTTTTGCTGAGCCTGTAGGTAATGCTTAAGATGAAAAGCAGGCATGTTGCTGGAACAATCACTAAGAAGAAAAAGTGTTAGTCTCACAGAACTCATAATTAAGTCGAATATTGCAGTTCTATATTTCCTTGTCATGGGCTTATAGCGATGCTGAAATGGTTTGCTGCAGGTGTGGTCATGGAGGTTTGCAAGGATATCCAATCATGGCCGGGTCGGCACTTGCTAGAAGGCGGAGAGCAACGGCGCTACTTTGGACTGAGGACGGCGGAGCGCCGGGTGATCGAGTTCGAATGCCGGAGCCAGAGAGAGTACGAGATGTGGACGCAGGGAGTATCCCGCCTCCTCCACATTGCCGGCGAGAGGAAGCACCTTGCTTGACGAGGGGAGCTGCGTCCAGACCAGCAGCAGAATGATGAGCCATATGCTAGCTGTGGAGTTAGAGGAAAGTGTTGGAATTAATGGCTTGGCAATAATGTTTGTAATCAAGGAAATGTGCGAAGTGAATTCCATCTGCCGCTGTGAAAAAAGAAAAAGAGAATTTAATCGAATCAATCCGAGGGGGTTCTTCGCTGGATTTGCTTTTGGTGTTTGGTTTCTGTCATAGAAGTGATGCTATACAAATACTGGCAGTAGGAAAAAGGGGACCATGTTCAGCTCTTGCACAGTTGTGGCCGGGAAGAATCTTTGACTGAAGAAAAGCAAACCATCTATCTGTGTGGAAAGAGCACAATCGTGTGGGCTCCTCTCTCTATGTTTTTCATGTGCCAAAGAAAAAACAGGGTATTTTGGCTCTTAGCAAACGACTCCACATTGAGGAATGATCTCACACAAATAAGTACTTAAATATGTAAAATTATTATGACCCCCTACCAACACAATATTTCAATTTAAAAGGCCATCCAACGCTACAAGGCCGCCACTCTCAGAAGAATGTTACAACTGATGATAGATGATTAAAGTATGTCAAAGCATACCGGCAAAAACTATCCATGATCAACCTGCAGACTGTGCACTCATTAAGGTTCAGTGGCCGTGGCAGTCTTAAGGTAGGGAGAAGCCAATGGAGGGCTGAACGGTTCATGAATCACTTGCATCGAAGGCTGTTAGCAGGTCCAAGAAAAGGTTGACGATGTCAAGATACAAAGAGATGGCTGCAGAGACATATTCATCATAGCTATGGCGCTTGATCAGGTTGTCGGTGTCGTAGATGATGTAACCAGAAAAAATAATTGCAGCCAGGCAACCATAGATTGTCGTTCCAACCTTTCCAATTGGGATGAAAATCTGCAGGAGAATAGCTGAGAAGCTCAGCTGCAGGTCATACAGAAAGGAACTGGGAGAGCTAATCCTTGGGATGATTACATAGGACCAACCTGGACAAAGCAGTAAATCATCAGCACCAGCAGGGATGCAAACAAGAATGGCCCGAGGAAGTTGAAATCATGGCCTCTTTTGGCAGCCCAGAATGTGTAGAGCGTGAGCCCAGTAACAACAACCACCGTTAGAGTTGCAGCTTCCAGTGTAACTTTCCCTGAGCCAGAATTGAAACAAATCACACAATGGATAAGGTAAACCTAGAATGTCAAATAGAATCAGGCGATTCTACTACTGAGCTGTGTGTGCAAGTATCAATTTCAAGGCTTGAATACATTAAAAGATTTTAGAAAAATCAAATAAGTTGATCGGTTTGATGAGTGAATAGAACTATGAGGTAAGAAAAGTCCTACACAGAGCAAAGAAGAATTATATCTGATAAGGAACTACTCATAGAAAGCAAGTTTGAACAATGTAATAATGAGAAGAAAATTGATAAAATAGTGAACAAATCTTACTGACAACACTGAGAAAAGAAGCGTAAATCCTGTTTTAGGGGTAAAGGGCTCATGGTTGGGTGGCTAGTGGCCTCATAAGCAGAACTTTTGAGGCACCGTCACTGATTATTGGGTAATGTGTGAGGGTTGTTCTTGGCCTTGTATTACTCTAATGAAAATAAGCAAGCATTTCCACTCTTCTACTTGAGGTTGGCACATTTATCTAACATTCATACGTTGATTGATTAAATGAAGCTTGCTAGATCTGCTCCGAATTGTACCGTCAACTCTCTGCAACAAAGTGCCAAATTCCTGAATGATGGCGGTTGTCAGGAGAGCGACCTGTCTCGAAACTAAAATAAAACAATACTGGCAATTCATTTATAATAATAATAATAAAAAAAAAAAAACAATCACCACCAAAATAGAGTAAGGTCCACCTAGTTAATCGAACAGACCAACAAGCAATGTTCCCAGTGTAGTCACATTCTCAAAATTTCCGTCGGTTCGGTGTTCCTAACCCTTCTGAACAACTGCACAGTAAATGGTCAAAAACAAGTGAGACCGGACGAATGAAAGCATAGACAAGGTTGTCCAATGTACAGATATTAAGACTGTACTCATCTGCTTGATGTCACCTGTATGGCCCAACTTGATTCCAAACTACAGTCATGCAGACCATGTGGCACATAACTACAAAGACCCTAGCCCGTAAGCATAAAATGGTGATGCACAAGAAGTGTGAAAGACCAAGGTCATGACTAGGAATGTAATATAACACCATCCTGCACATTTGACATCCCCAGTGATCTACTCTGACGGAACTCGCTCTGCTCAAGGCACACTTCTCATACGGCAGCCTTTCTCTAATTCCAGCACTTGCTCTATGGCCGATCTCCTTGGTCTTTCCAGGGCACCCTTGCTAGAGGCAGCTTACACTCTTATTTATTTCCGTAGCACGCTTATAATTAATTCATGTACATTATGGAATCCATGAACCAGAATTAGCAATACATCATGAATTCATGCAGGTAAACAACCCTTGCTTATGAATTGAGCCACTCCTATGTTTTTCTTTATGCCAGCCTCTCTAGCAGTTGCTACATGCTCAGTTATATTTCCCCATTATACCCAGGCCTTGTTTAAACTTATGATTTATGAGAATCCTTTGACAGCTCCCTTCCAGACCTGGTGATCGGGGATCCAACCACTCAAGGGAAACAAAGATCATGTGCTCATCTCACTACTACCCCATTTATATTCAACTGCTGAATGTATACATTGTTTGGATGAGCAAGGCAAATTTATTGAAACCACTTCGTGGCTGTAACTTTATTTGTCAAACAAAACAGAAAGGTTGTGGACACAATCTCATCAAGCGTATTTTAAGATATAGGATCTTTGTTGAGTACTAAAATCTACCATGCATATTCAAGCATTGAACGAGTGTTCAATTTGATGGCTCAGCTAAATTGTAAAAGCTAGAGGTTCATGGTTTCAATGTTAATCATCAAATGATAGAAGGGGTAGATGCAAAGGCATCAGAAGCTAATTTTAAGATAAAGGCATTGAAAATTGCAATTGTAATGGTCGTTGACATCTCTTCGAATGTGTAGAGAAGATACAGTATTTTGTTGAGTTCCTCTCTAAAATATCTCGACTTTTAAGTCTTGTAATCTTTGACAGGATAGAATTTGTCACATTTTGCTTAAGGTGTAAAATAGCAGACAAGTATTTAAGTAATATTTTTCTTGAATTCACATGATCTTGAGGAGGGAAGAATGGAAGGTTCTAATATCTATTATAAGCAACTCGCAGGAATGACTTTGCTCATTAATGAAGTTGAGGAAAGATTAATTGATGAATGGGAAGCAGGTAATTCTTTGCTGGTCTGTGGATTTTATGGATGGTTAGAATGTTGAGGGCTGCAAGTTGCTTTCTCTGCCAATTGGATGACAGAAATGATGCGATGATCTTTATAGGAATGACAAACGATGTCCGCTCAAAAGTATAACATCCAAAGCAGACTACTTTGTGATAGACAAGGGTAATATAATGGATAACAAAGACAGAAACAACAAGCAGTCTGCTTGAAGAATGGAATGTACAAGATAAAGGATGGAAAAAAAAGTTGAACACAGTGAGTTCATGGACTAACCTAGGGGGAAGGTATTGTACCATCTGAATATATGGGAAGGGCTGCCCATATAGGCAGTGACTTGGTGGAATGACACAGAGATGAGATGAGGCGGAATGAAATAAACTGAAACACAAGGATTCATAAAGTGTTGCTTATTTATGCAAAGTAAGATGATTTGGCTATTAGAGTTGGATGCCACTTTTAGGAAATCAGTAATGTCCTACTCATCTGTAGAATGCAACGTGGCTACATTCAGTGAGAAGCCAACTCTATCACAAGCTGTTAATAACATGGGTTCGAGATCATAGAAGTCAGAGACGTGTTAACCAGTGAAAAGACCACTAGAATAAGGACAGACAGGAATCCTTCATACTGCAGTCTCTGTAGCTGAAGTTACAGGACCTGCGAGCATCAGAAATATCACCAGAACGCTGATAAAACATCAAAAGACTATGTTCTCTTTATGTTGTCTAATATTGGAATTCTCGTATTCTATGCATCACAACAAAATTCAGTTATATTTTTTTTTTCTAAAACCAAAGCTGAAAATCACCTCAGCGTTTATTCAGAGACAACTTTATTCATATTCTATGCTATCTGAAATCAGTGTTTATTCAGGATGAAGTAATGCTTCTTTTTCTTTCTGCCCAATTTACACCATTGCACCAACTTTAAAGATCCAAAGTCAAACAATCATTTACCTGAGTAATACAGAACCAGTATATATCTTGTACTTTTTCCAACTATCAGAACCAAATCTGAAGCTTGTCACATACCAGTCATCCCAAAGAATTAAATTTTTAAAAAATTCTTACCCAGTGAATGCTAAAACTTCATAATCCTCCATTTTATGAACCCTCTAGCAAGTTAGTGTTGTTTTACAATATAGACAATGCATAATCATCTCTTCGGCCATGTGCAAATATAAACTAATTGAGACATCATAAAAGTCATACAT
Source organism: Metroxylon sagu (assembly GCA_017589505.3). NCBI lineage: Eukaryota > Viridiplantae > Streptophyta > Magnoliopsida > Arecales > Arecaceae > Metroxylon > Metroxylon sagu. The sequence goes on from JACVBY030000370.1 coordinate 348,655, forward strand.
CTCTTTGGCCATGTGCATGGAAGTGCATGCTTTTATTCCTAGTTTGGTCACTTTATTTAAGCACTGACATCAATCTGTAATGCATGGATGCCATTTGCTCTTTCTTAAATCATACAGCTCTTGTGGTCTTCTTTCTGTTGTATTTTCTTAGAAGCTCATGACTCCACAGACATTTAAAAAATGATTCATCTTGCGTGCAATGAAATAAATCACTGAAACGTATTGACTTATTCTTCTAATTTCTTCACCCAAATCTCAATAATATTCACATTCCATCAAGTCTTGACAGTAGAGAAGGGCTTGACATCAGTCAGTTTCCATCTCTAACTATTTTCTCAAAGAAAAAAAAAAAAAAAGTTTTCCTTCTCCAACTCATTATGCAGGAATGCCGAATTCTGGAATATCAATATTATATATTACGATTAGTGGCGTTCTTTGCCCATTATACTCTTTATAATCATTTTTATTGCCATTTTATATTCTTTCTTTTTAAACAACCTCATAATTTAAGAAATATTTAGAAAAGAATATAACTACATTGTTTCCTTCTCAAACTTAAAATACTATATAAAAGAATTCCCTCTGTCACAAACCCAACAAAATAATAGGTTCAAAACGCCTGTTTTCTTCTCTCTAATATTAGGGATTTCTTTAAGCAGTAAGACAAAGATGAATGCAAATTAAAATTAGCTTCTCCCTTACCGCTCCTAGTTGCGCATGCTAGCCCTACTGTGAGGCTGATGCAGATCGTGAACAGCATGAGGAGAATCAAATTTATCGGATGGTGCTCACGGAAGTATATCATTGGCAACATCACTGTTTCATCAAGATGAAAATGGAAATATCATTAAAATCATAAATTTTAGCTAAAAAACCAGAAAACAAGGGAGAATTCATCAAGATGTCAAATATACCGAGGAATGGGGCGACGATGATCAGAATAAAGACGGCGAATGAGGCGGGGGTGCGGGCGAGGACGAAGCGGGGAATGGCCGGGACAAACATAAAGATGCAGGCGACGACGATGGTGAGTAGAATCTGGAGGGAGACGATGGTGTAGATCTTTCGAACGAAGGCCCACCGAAGCTGTGGGTTCTCGATCATGCCGGGGTACAGAGCGCCACCGCCCAACCCGGCCTCGATGTCGTGCTGCCTGTTCTTCCCCATCTCGTGCTCGAAAGATAGGAGGCGATGGCCCAAGGGATTGGATTAGAATGGAGGGAAGGGAGCTGGGGAAGGGGGTGAGAGGATGGTGGAGGGGCGGAAGAGAGAGGTGGAGAAGCCCGGCCACCGGTAGCGGAAACGAGAGAGGCGGGGGACCCGGGTTTCTATTTATATTTTTTAGAGAGCGCTTCGGTGGGGAATCGGACGGCTTACCCGTTATTGCAATATTGTAATCGCATCCTGGCCGTCCATTCTAGAGCACGCTTGATCTGAATACCATAAATCAAAGTATAATCTCCTTAAAAAGAAAGAAAAAAAAATTATTTCCTAAAATAATTTGAAACGTGGCACATGAGATACCATGTAAGCTATCCTAATTTTTTTTTAAAAAAAATTAATACATTAGTGGATGAAATCATCTATCTAAATGGTGATTCCAACTTCTCCATCTCTGTTTAACTTAAACTTTTTTTTTTTTTTCCTATCATTAGCACCATGAGGAAGTGCACCGATGGTTTTAACATTTCTCATCTTGATCTTTGTCTCTTCTCTCACCTCATGCCGTCTTTGCTTCTTCTCCTTTTCCGTAAAGAGATCTTGAGATTTGATATTTCGAAGATCATTGTTGGAGAGGAGGGATTTCATGTTCTTTGGATTGTCCTCCCTTCTTCTTCTCCGTTCTTGAATGTTGATGGGCAATATGAGATGAAAAGAAAAGGGATTTCTACGATAAAATTTGTTGTATTCTTCTTTCTATTCATTTTCTTATCTTTTTTGAGTTTTTTTATTGTTGAAACTTCAGGTTTAAGGAAGTGGTCTCTTGAAGAGATGGTCTTACAGTAATTTTTTTAATTTGAAATCATCTGTTAAAAGGAAAGATTTTAAAATAGTTTCTTTAACAGATAATTTTAAAATAAAATCTCTTTTTCAACAATTAGAAAAAAATTTTAAAACATTACCATACGTAGTGTAACCATAAATCATCTATTGAATAGATAATTTTATTTCATTAATAGATTTTAAAAGAAAAATTAAAATAAACTACGTAACATCTCTTGTGATTTACTTTATATTATTTTTAAAAGAATAAATATTATTTTAAAATAATTACTATTTGAGGCATCATCTTCTTTTGTGATGAAAGCTAGCATTGTCACCCACCACACCAGCATTTCGGGAAAAATGGCAATTTCGACAGTGGCCTCTTGCACATCTCTGGACGGAAGGAAAAATATAGAATTTATGAACACCCTAATGCTTTGGACAGCTTTTTTTCCTTTTTTTTTTTTTTTTTTTCCTATAAACAAGTCAAACAAAATGAGTGCCACACAAAAGGAATTTTAATCAATCCATCACCACTTGATTGGTTATTCCCATCTTCAGCCATTTCCAAGAACAGAGACCAAGTTACACCACCATATCACCAAAGAAATTTTACTCTAGACTAACTTTCCATTGCGTCTTTCAGATGAATCTTTTTTTCAGACAACGGAGAGGGAGAGAGGGGAAAAAAAAAAAAAAGAAAGTAGAAAAATGCGCATGACCCCATGACCTCAATACCATCAAGGTGATAATATACAGTGTTAATATATGGTATCATCTAGATTCATACGTAGAATATGTTAATATGCTATGGCATGATTGGTGCTAAATTCAAGATAAAAATATGCTTTTAGTCCTCAAACTTTCATCCAAAATTTATTTTGGCCTCCAAACTTTCAGTTGTTACAGTTTAATCTTCATGTTTTAAGAATATTATATTCTTAATATTTTGTTAGATGGGATCAATTAAAATTGAGAAAATAGTTAATGCATCACTTTATCAATCAGTCCACACATTTACGTTAAGGTAACATATTAGCTATTCTTTCAATTTTAATTAATTCCATATAATGCGATGTTAGAAATACAACCTTCTTAAAATATGATGGGCTAAAGTGTAACACCTGAAAGTTTGAGCATTAAAATGAATTTTGAATAAAAGTTTGAGGAACCAAAGTATATTTTAACCTAAATTCAATTATTAGTAGCCTCTCTCTCTCTCTCTCTATATATATATATATATAAAGAGAGAAGGAGAGAGAGAAATAGATTTAGCTACATTCAAAAGTAGCCAAGTCTAGATACGACCACCTCGTCATCCTTAGATCCGCATAATTTACTGATTTCAAAGATAGAAAAAATAGAAAAGGTGTGATGGCTCTAAGATCCATATAGATTCAAGAATGGAGGAGATGATCGGATCTTAAACCTGGCAACAGTTGAATATAATCAAGTCCAGTTCTCTCTCTATATATATATGAGTTGGATTTTGCTACATTTGAATGTAGCTACGTCACACCATCCTATTCTTTTTTTTTTTATCTTTGAGATTTATTAACTATATGAATTTAAAGATGAGGAAGATGACTGAATTTAGATTTGGCTATGTTCGAATATAGCTAAATCTAGTCTTTTCTTCTTTTTCTCTCTCTCTCTCTCCCTTTGCTGCCCCGAACGTGCAGAGAGTAAGACTAGTAAGTACCACCGCGGTGAGAATAGCAGCTTCCAAAATGATCTTCACTGTTTACACCTAAGAACTTTTAGCATCAAAATTATGTTGGAATTATAATTTGCAATTTTCAAGAGCAGAACTAATCTAGAGGAATATTAGTAGAAATCAGCCCAAGTAGTTGGGAATTAATGAGACTCTTCACCTCCCAAGATACTTGGAACTAGAACACATTAAGTCTGCAAAATTTCCAGAGCATTCAGCAGCAATTATAAATTCTCTAGATCAGTTCTGGCTTAATAATAAGCCTTTTAGCAACTCAGAAACAGTACAGCTAGTGGCCAGCACAAACACATTCAGCTGCAACTGCATAGAGAAAACTTCTGCATTTAAAAACACTCTATGTTATGCTTTGCTTTATGTATTCTGCAACAGTCTGATTTCTAAGTTGCAATCCAATCCTAAAGGAAGTTTATACAGTATAAGACCCCCAGCCTAATTATCTTTTGCATATCCTACGTCATTTCTATCTTTTTATTTGCTTTGTTTCTTTCTATTATTCTTGTTTTTTTTTTCTTTTTGTGTGTGTAAAAGAGAAGCTCTAGGAGTGAAAAGGCCATACCTTGAAATTAATATTGATATCTATTCAGAATGAGTTAGAAATTTAGGAGTTGTCTATTTTTATTTGGAAATGGTAAAGATTGTCATCAAATCTATTAGTTATATGATATTGAGAGAATTCTTTACAAATAGAATACACTCAAGGCTGTTGCTGAGGAATGTTAGCAGCGTCTTCTTATCTGTATTTTTCTTTGATAGGTGAGTGCTATCTCTACCAACAAGCAATCAACAGTAGGCATGAAAGCAACTTCTCAGACGGATACCAACTGCTTAGTTTTACCATATGTCTACTCTTGATTGATGGGACTCCAACTCTCAAAGTTGCAGCATCCTTGCTAACCAGTTGACAAATGAGCTTTAAAAGGATATTAATCAAAGCAATTGCAATTAAAATCCCCAAAACAAAAAAAGTTTCAGTCGACCAATCGAATACATCAAAACTTGCTGATTTTGACTTAAACGTATCCATCTCCTACCACTGAAACCATGCAAGTGGCTTCTCTCTAGTTAACTTATGTCCACCCCTTCCAAACTTTCCTTACAAACTGAAACAATACTAGATTGTAAATAATCACCTCTTCTATAAATTCCCATTCTTGAGCACATCAATCCATTATTCAGAGAATTGACGGTTCAAGATGCTGCATCAATCCATTGTTAAGAGAATGACGGTTCAAGATGCTGCTTCAGGTTGCAGCCAAAGCAATAGAAAGTCTGTACCATCCTAATGCTTCAATTCAACACTGACACACAGAATTTCTTCAAAAGTTTTGATTTTATTGCGCCTTATACAAAAAGTTGCTACTCAAGGGGGAATGACACAGCTACTTTCTCGGAAGCTGAGAACTTATAATTTTTTATTTTTTTTTAAAAAAAGTTCTTAAGCCCACAAACAAAACAAAATAAAATTATTTTATTAAAAAATGCCTACATATTATGTTTTAGCTAATTTATAATATCATACTATTATAACTATAATATTTTATTATTTTATTATCATATAATTTTATAATATTATATTATATTATATTAATATAAAAATAATATTAAAGTATTTTTTTTATTTTAAACAATTGAAAATAGCTAGTTTGTGTGACCAAACTTGCATCTTATCTTTAATATCATATATATTATTCTTTATTTACTTTAGAGAAATATCCATAGAACCACTCAAGAACTTGTGCTTTATGAGCCTTTTTCTCGTGACCAATCAAATATTTCACATTCATTTTTTCAGAAATTATTTTTTAAAATTTCATTTCCTTATGCAAGCACTTTCTGAATATCTATTTTTAGAAATTATCTTCCCATTTTTCAATTTTTTTTTACTCCATTAATAGTTCATAATCTTGTCTTGCAATTAATAGACTAAAAGTTTCGTTTAGCGGAGCTATTAGTAATAGAACTTGTAAGAGTATACTCTTTGGCAGTAGAGTTTTTGAAAAAAATTATTTATTATTTCATAGCCACATTTTTAAAGTATTTTAAGACTTTAACACTATTTGGTAACCAAACTAAAAAAGTGTTTTTATAATAAAAATTATGAAAGACCTTACATTATATTTTCAACTATCTAATCTATTAAAAATTATTATTATAAATTATTTTAGTAACATTGTAATATAATAATATCATATTATAATAAGAGGTAGACTTAGCTATATTCAAATGTAGTCAAATTTAGGATCCGATCACCTCCCTTCCTTATCCTTAGATCTATGCGGATCCCGAAGCTACCTCATTTTTTTTATCTTTTTCATCTTTGGGATCCATGAATTATATGGATCCAAAGGTGAGAAGGTGATTATACCTTTTATAATAACGTTAAATATATCATATTATAGTATAATAATATAGTATAAAAAAATATAATAATATTCTAATATAATAATAATTATAATATAAAATTTTTATAATATATTATTTTACTATTATTTAATAATTATATTATAATATATTATTAAAATTATGATCATTATTATCTAAGAATATAATATCATATTATTGTGACATATAATTATATTAATATTACAAAATTATAGCATTACATATTATGATAATATCATATTTATATATTATATTTTATAATACTATGAAAATCATAATAATATTTGAATATAATATAATATAATATAATATATAATAATATCAAAATTTTGTTGTTCTTTTGGTTTGAATTTATGATCTTCAAGTCTAGAAAGAGCTTCTCGATGAGTCACAAGAAGTGCTTTTCCGAGTAAAGTTTTCAATATTTTTTTAATAAAGCTATAAAATAGTTTTAAAAATTTCATTAAAATCATCTAAAAATACTTTCAAATGTAATACGCCAAACGGAGCCCAAGAGCTGCGCCTCAAGCTTCACATAAAGCGTTTCGCCTTGCTTTATTCTTGCTTTGTAAACGAAAGATGCTTCTCCTAATCAAGAACTTCCTTACTTGCCGGAGGCCCTCTTTTGATGCCTATAGCAGCTGTTAGTTTTGGAATAGACGCAAGAAACATTCTTAAAGCACTCTTTGCTTTTCTTTTTTTCCAAATTCAACTTAGGTTTGAATTTTCTTTTAGTTCTTTTGGCAAAAGAAAGAAAGATGCTCCAGGGATAATGTAAAAAGAAAAGCGACCAAAGTTCCATGGATGATAGAAAGTAACCATAGGGGGTTTGCATGCTCAGAGAAAAAAACCCAGCCGCTACGTATGGCCACAATGAGATGCACAGTACTGTGACGGTTATAAAACTAGGTGATGCAACCATAAAATTATCCGGTTCGGATGGCACTGATGGTTTCTTGGATCATTTGTAAATAAACAATCCAATCGAAAAACTTGATGGTCCTTGGAAGTTTCTGACTTTGCTGATGAAGGGAAAAAAAAAAAAAAAAACGTTTGGCAATTCAATAACTCATCCAAGTTTTTGGGGAATCCGTGATCCAAATTAAATGGGTCTACAAAACTACTCTTCTAAAGATATCTTTATACAAATCATATATTTGAATTTGGTTTTTTTATATTATATATAATTTTCAATTATTAAGATAACAAAATAGTGAAGAAAAAGAATAATATCTTAGTTAAGTGTCTAAGATGGCGACTCATCCCAAACGCTGGAACGGAGATGCCTCGCTGAAGTCCCGAGCAGGCCTTGGACCAATACATGATCCGAGACAATGATTTAAACCTTGTTACCATTGTATAAAGAAGTTCCAACGGTGGGGATCAGTGATTTAGACGATTTGCTTTCGAAAAGTAGTGAATTAAATGCATGAATTGAGATAAGGGCAAAGAATTATGCATAGATGCCTACTGCCTTGCCCTTTCTATTTAAGGACACCGGGCACCCCCCCTGCTGCATTAATGCGTCCCATCACCATGTCGTCCAACGAAACTGCACTGATTGACATCTCAGCTCCAGCCGCTCCCATCCGTCAGGACGGTGAGGCGGTTAAAGATATGTTCAAAAATGCAATGCGTGGGCGGTGGCAAGAGGTGGCACAAACCTACGCCGAGGACTCAGTCCGGGTGGCCACGATCGCCCAGACTGGGGACACCGTGCTGCACCTGGCCGTGTCCAGCGGCGTGGAATCGAACGTGAAGCTGCTTGTGGACAGCGTCGCCTATGGAGATCGCAGCAGAGAAGTGCTGGGGATCGAGAACGAGAGGGGCGACACACCGCTGCACCTGGCTGCGGCTCTGGGGATGGAGGAGGCATGCCGGGCCATGTTCAGCCGGTGCCCGCAGCTAGTGATCGAGGCTCGAAATAAGCAAGGCGAGACGCCCCTCTTCAAGGCCGCGCGCCACGGCCAGATGAAAGCCTTCTGCGCCATGCAACATGCCATCGAGACTCTTCTGAATATCACCGAAGAGGCTCCCCGCAACCTGGACTTCTGCAGGAACTTTGGCGGCGACACCATCCTACACATTGCCTTGTTCGGAGACCACTACGGTACGTAAGAGTTAGCTGCCATACCCCATGCTTTCATATTGTCGCAAATATTATCGATCACTTCACTCGATGGTCCGAGTGGATCCGCGACCATGTCGAATTTCTTAATGCCTCTTGATGGTAACTAGCAGTTTTAGTGGTAACCGTTAACGACTGTCAATTTTTTCATATTATTACTGAATGGCACGCGGTGTGGTGCGCAGAGTTGGCCCTGGAGATTATTGGCCGCTACTCGGAACTGGTTAGCTACTACAACGAGAAGGGGGAGTCGCCTCTCCATATCTTAGCCAACAAGCCTTCGGCTTTTCAAAGCGGAGCTCATTTAAGTCCATTTAAAAAGCTTTTTTATCACAGTGAGTCTCTATTTTTAACTATTTTTATAATATTATTAACCATTTTTTTAATATAATATTAATTTTTTCATTTATACTTTACCTTTCTTCCTTCATCATTTTATTTTTAAAATTTATTATTTTTTTTCTTTTTAAATTTTATTACTTAATCCTCGGATTCTTTTACTTTTAACTTTTCTTCCTTATTTTTGAATACATACATTTATAACTATCAATCTTTGTTACATTGTTAAATTCTCTCCTATTATAACTTTGCAATCTTTATAAAAAACTTTGATTAATTTTTTTTATTAGGAAAAAAAATCTATTTGGCTAGCATTACATCCATTTTTAAAGTTATTAGATGAGAGCGCCTTTTTGAGAAATATGTGTTAGCTAATATTAAATTATACGCCATTGTAAACTCTAAAAATAATATTTTTTTCTTTATTTTTATTTTTAAATTTAGAATCTTCATGTGCTCTTTCAAAACTTATATTATATTTTCCTATATGTCCGTTCAAGTCTCATTTGATAAATATTTTTTTTCTATTAGGAATTTCTTGAATTAATCCATCCAGATTCTTTTAAAAATTTTGCTTTGTAGTATAATATAAACCTACTTAAAAAATATAAGCACTAATAATATTAATTAACTTCTCATCTAATATCAATATAATTAAAATTATTCTATCTCTTATTTTTTTAATATTCACAACCTCATCTTTTAATTTCTTATCTGCAATAATTTCTACACTATTCTTATTTCTATATTTACTTATATGCTAAAGTTTAAAATTATCAATCTCTTTTGATTTTACTCCTATCTATTTAGTTTCTTATAAGCAAGCCATGTTAATTTTCTTTCCAGTCATTGTATTTGTTATTTTTATTAATTTTTCTATTAATGATCTTATATTTTAAGTTGCTAAATGAATTTTATTTTTTTTTTATATTTATATTTTTGGATTAGGTTCTTTATCCATACCATTCATAAAAGTATGAAAACCCTTGCTTACTTTCTACTAATGTGGCGCATCACCTTGGAGACTAAGCCACCCTTGCAAAACTTTCCATTATATTTTGAATCCAATGTAGCACATCGCTTTTGGGAACCCTCCTAACCTCAATGATTTTTCTATTAGATTCATGTTCATGGGTGTGACTATAATTTTATACCAGCTATCAACCTATTGTAACCCTCCTTTATTTGCACTTGGGACCAGCTATATATAAAAACTTTATACCTAAGCAGAGTTATCTACCCTGAATCCATATTTTTAAATATTTTAAATATTTTAAATATTTAAATTATTTAAATACTTTAAAGAGTGTTTTTAAAAATATATATTTTAAAGAATAGGGGCATGATAATAGGATGGGGTTGGTGATCCCCACTTTCTGTGAGATGAGATATGGAGATTAAACTTATAAACTCAATGGGCAAGGGACGAGATAGAGTGGGGGATGAGAATTGAGAATAGGGACGGGGTGGACAAAAATTAGACAAAAATTAGCTGCAATATACTCTGTTACCTTTCCCAAGTCTAGCTCCAAACATAATATTGCAAATGATGTCTAAAAATTTAATAATTTGACCCAACTACTTATTAAAAAATTAATTATATAATTAATTTAATGTTCTAATAAGTTTATTGAATCAAAGTTGGATATATATATATACACACACACTCTACCCTTTGATCCACACAATTCACAAATTTCAAAGATAAAAAAAATAAAAAAGGTGAAGTGGCTTCAAGATTCATGTGGATTCAGGGATAGGGGAGGTGACTAAATCTAAACTTAGTTATATTCTGATTTAGAGTTGGCTACATTCGAATATAGTTAAAAGTTTAAATTCGGTCACCTCCTCTACTCTTAAATGTAGCCAAGTTTAGATATAGTCGTCTCCTCCCCTCTTGAATCCATATGATTCACAAATCCTAAAGATGAAAAAAATGAAAAAGATGGGATGGATCTGAAATATGTGTAGATCAAAAGGTGGAAGAAATGACTGAATTTTGAACTAAATCTCTCTTTATATATATATATATATATATATATATATATATATATATATATACGCGACCCCCCTCCGGGTGAGCATATAAAGAAAGATAATGAAAATTGGTTATGTAATTTGCATGGGCTCAATTTCTCTAAATCCTAGCTGGCACATATTTAATTTCATTTCAATCAAATCAAAAATATAAATTTATTCTTTAACAGATTAGTTTTTTTTTTTTTCAAAAATCAGTCATTCACTTCAACATTTTTATTTTTGAAGTCTTATCATCATTGTCATTATTTTGCTTTCAGCTGCAGCTATGTTTGTGGTTCCAACCTATCCAAATTATAAGCAAAAGCAAAGCAAAAATAATCCCACTGCTGAGGTGGGAGCTCAGAAAAATAGCCACAACTTCCTTACGTCGGTAAAGAGTAAATTTTGGAGCATAGGTAGGTGTAAAGGCTAAATTTTACTTTTGTAAAGCATACATATTAGGCCATTATGCTGTTTTTACCTTCTGTATCATTAATTTTTTGTTTAGATATGAAAATAATTAATTTATATTTAGATTTCTCCTAATAATTTGTTCCCATTTCGGTTATCAAAAGTTTAAACTACTAAATATTTTTTTACTAAACTGACAAAAATATTTCTTATTTACAGTTCACTGTTTCTGTCCTTGTCTTGATTCGACAAGAAGCACCAATTCAGGAGATCTAGAAGCCCAAACTGAAGGTAAGTTCTCGTAACAGCGACCACAGTAATAAAGCCACGTATGCAGTTTTTTTTTTTTTTACTACTACTTCTACTTACTAATAATAATTATTATTATAATTCATTTTGATACGAAGGGAGGGTGAAAGAATTCACCCTACTTAATTTAAAAAAGTCAAAAATGAATGCAAAGGGCCTCTTAAAAAGAGGAAGGGATGGTAGAAAAAAAAATCAAAAGGGCAAGATACAGCTTTCATTACTAAGTTACGCAGCTGGTTAATAAATTTTATTTCACCTGATGGAAAATCAAGGCTCCCAGTCTATTCTGATAACATCTCTTATTTATGTTGTTAAACTAGACCTTGAAACAATAGGCTTTACGAAAATGATAAGGAAATATGATGTCCATGGCTAGAAAAGCTAATACGTGCAATAGGATCTTGGGAACCATGAGACAAGCCTACGCAATAAGGTAATGAGACAAAATTCGTACCCTTCTCTTGCCATTTAATTGCATTGTTACCCTATTAACTTAACATAAGTTTTTAAAAAAGTTAAATAAATTATTAAAAAATAAGTCAACAATGTATGTAAAATCTTGAGCCAAACAGAAAAATTGGATTAAGTGATATTTGAAGCTTTAAACTGTGACCATCCTTTTAACTACTAGACCATAAAAATTGAATTATTAGAGGAGCTAACAATGCACGTTAAACTATAAGAAAGACGTAACCTAGGCTTATTGCAGCCTTTCTATCATCGAATATAATTAGGATTACAAATTTCACATGTTATTTTTTTCGTGAGCTTCCTAGGACTCAGAGAACGAAGATTTGAAGGTAAAGAAGGTAATCAGAATAAACAGAGTCAAAGCTTCTATAATTGCTATGTTGCGCAGCTCAAATGGTTCAGATCTGCAAAAAGGTTCCTACTGCATACCATTGAAATTGGTTTGTATTCTTGATCTTTCATTCTATGAGATTATTATTTTTGTTAGCTATGCATACATTTTTAGAAAGAATGAAATTTAGTTGTAATGCATTATTTGCATGCTCTTCAATTTTGTTTCTATTTTTTTTCTCTTTTTCTTTATGTACTATTATTTAATGCTTCCATAAAATCTAAGATGGTACTTAAAAAACAAAAAAAAAGAAGATAGAATCGATACAACACCTAAGTTCTGTTCTTTAGAAAAGCCTAGAGGCTATTAAGTAACTTATGGAAGTTACTACTGGCTCCGCATGTTCCATTCACATTTCCTTTGGATATCCCTCATTTCCCTTTGGGTATATAATCTTATCTTGCCACACTGGAAAGCATGGTCTTAGCATTCTTTATTATTGCAATTGTAGGGCAGAGGATAAAGTCTATCAAAATAATGGAGCAAAATAGGACACATGTACACGCATGCCAGATCATGGAGAAACTTCTGGAGCATTGCGATGAATGGGATTTTGGTAAAGCTGGAAAGGATCCAAGCAAAATCAAGAGCGAGTGGTTAAAGCTTAATCCATCACAATTAGCTATTGAACACCGAACGCCTGAGATGCAAGAAGAAAACGAACAAGAAGCCAAAGGAGAAGTGAAAAATGAATCAGAACAGCAAAAAACGCCCACACCTCCTACGGAAGGGCCAGTTGGAGGTATCCTACGTTCAATCTCTCTCTTAATCTTTACAATTCATTTAACCACCAGCTTAAAATTTTATGGATGCAGACCAGTTGTAGAAAGATGTTGGGTTCGAATTTTGATGCTGTGAAAATTTGCCGAATATTTTTACCTAAATAATTGTTAAGACAAGACAACTATAAATTTAACACAGCATAATAAATCTTCTCCGAACGGAAGGAAAAAAATACAGTAAAATAAAATAGATGAAAGTCCTTACTTTTCAAGGCATACAACGATTAACTCACAAATTGTGCAGTACTCGGATCAGAATATTGTTGTAGTAATTGCTTAGAACTCAATCGTAGTAGAATGACAAAGAAGAAAAAGAGTGTGTGTGTGTTTAAAAGCATCGAATTATTTATAAAGCCACCTATAAGAATTGAGCAAAGAATCGTTTCTTAGTTTTTTTGGCAGCTCATATAAGGAGAGACTAATTTAAAAGAGAATAAATGACTATTTGGCTGGATCAATTGAGTTATAATGGTAAAGCGAAAATATGATAGTCACCTTGATTCCAAAATAGTAAAAATATGTGATAAAATCCAATCAAATTCTCTCTAAATAAACTTTATATATATATATATATATATATGTAATGATTCAAAAAAAATACCTGGATATCCTTCTGAGAATAGGCACACATCTAACCACATCATATGTATCTAGCCTCAACAAGTCATGCTAGGGGACATGCACGCGTAACATAACACCCAAAATTTAAAATATCTAGAATATATTAAATAATATTTTAATAAAAAAGTATAAATTACAAAATATTTGAAGGTTTCTACGACCTTTGTCACATAGAAAGGGACGTTAACAGGCGGGGACAAGGCTCTTCGGCTGCAGAGCCACCCTATTTAATCACGGTCTCACGTTATCAGTTATCCACCATTCATTTGTCGTTGATACCGAGCTCCAGTAGATAGTGACCTTACTCAAGGCTTTCCATTCCATTCAAGTTGCACCATAGATCTTACCTTGTTAGAGCAATGCAATATTGGCACAACTGGAAGTTTGGTTTCTAAGCACCATTGAACTTCCCATGGTTGGTATGGTTTGAAAGCAGCGTAAGCTATTCGGGAATAACTTGTTATTATAGAGTAATGCAATATTGGCACAACTGGAAGTTTGGTTTCTAAACACCATATTGAACTTCCCATGGTTGGTATGGTTTGAAAGCAGCGTAAGCTATTCGGGAATAACTTGTTATTATTCCTGATAGATACGGGTAATACCAGAATAAAATAGGACAAGTAGGAATGACATAAGATATGAATATATATGGGACAAGTAGCTTTATTTTTATTTAATCATTATCTACTGCCAAATTAAGTAGGCGACATGTGTAGGTTATTATTTGGATAAAAGGACAAATGTATCATCATCATCATCATCATCATCATGCTTTCGATGACTTTTTTTTTTTTTTGGTTAATAGAAGACTTTTTTGGGATATGGTCACTAATCAAAGGGAATAAAAAATGGGGGGTAACATAGCACTGGGATCTTTGGGAACCACTTATTCCCGGCTATCCAAGTCTGACTGAACTTCGGAGATCCATGGTTCCAGCACCCAAAATGTCGTGTTTGCCATTCATAAAGGTATAAGGTAGGCATAATATTATGGAATGGAATCTTAAGAATGTTGCATGGAATTCTTTCATATTTTGAATCAGTTAATATCAATCGTAAAATGCAGAAAGGAAAGTTAAATTGTTTTTATGAACTATGGCTACTGCCGCTCCTAATACTACCCTCAAAGGATAACACACACTCTCTCTCGTTTTTATTTTTTTATTTTTTTCTTCCTTCACTTTTGGACAGCGACACCTCTTTTACTAGCTGCGAAGAACGGCATAGAAGAGTTGGTGGAGACAATTCTTGAGCGCTTCCCAATAGCGCTTCTTGACTTGGATGTAAATGAGAAGAACATCTTATTGCTGGCAGTGGAGCATCGTCAATCCAATATTTATGAACTTTTGCGGAAGAGGAAAGAAATGCAGCAATCTGTGTTTGGAAAAGTGGACAGAGAGGGGAACAGCGCTGTCCATCTAGCCGCCAAAGTCGGTCCCATCCGCCCTCAGATCATTCCCGGGGCAGCTCTTGGCATGCAATGGGAGGTCAAATGGTTCAAGGTGCTCTCTCTCTCTCTCTCTTTCTCTCTTTCTCTCTCTGGTATAAAGCTAGGCAGGCTGTTTTTTTTTATTTTTCCTGCTTAGGCTTGAAATAAGCCTCGTTCTCACCAAACAGGCCCAAGAAAAGTAAGAATGCAGGAGGAATAGTTGTTCTAATAATTATTTTCAGAATAACTATTCCGACAAGAAGGAGGGTTTAATTGTTTTCTTTAGTCGGTTAGAAGTAAATTTATAAAAAAGATGTTCGAAATCAAAGTAATCCATCAATAACTGCTGCTCAGAGTCCCATGCAACTTTAAAAATCTCACTAATGCGATGATGATGATCATATGCATGTTAGTATGTGAAGAGATCCATGGACCCCGACTTCTTCCCGCGGTACAACCACAAAGGTGAGTCCGCCCGAGAAATATTCACAAGGACGCACGACAAACTTGTGGAAGAGGGTGGCAATTGGCTCACCAAGACTTCCAAGTCGTGCTCCGTCGTCGCCGCGCTCATCGCCACCGTGGCTTTCGCCACGGCCTCCACTCTGCCCGGCGGCGTCAACCAGAACACGGGCTTCCCCCTCTTCCAGGGCCAGAAGGGCTTCCACGTCTTCGCCATCTCCGCACTCGTCGCGCTCTGCTTCTCGGTGACGTCCCTCGTCATGTTCCTCTCCTTCCTCACTTCCCGGTACGAGCAGTGGCATTTCGAGACTGATCTCCCACTCAAGCTCATAGTCAACCTCACCTCCCTCTTCTTATCCATCGCCGCCATGCTCATCTCATTCTGTGCTGGCCATTTCTACGTCATCAATAATCAGTTCAAGCAAGCTGTGTACTCCTACGCCCTATATGCCATCGTGTGCTTGCCGGTTTCCTTCTTCGCCATGGCGCAGTTCCCGCTCTACGTCGGTCTCATAAGGGCCACGTTTGCCCGGGTACCGGCGCGTGCGGTGCCTGGCCCATGATGCTATTTCTCTTTTGTTTGTTTGTTTGTTTGTTTGTGAGATAGATCGAATGCTGTTAACTGTTTGAGATTTTTTTTTCTTTTTTTTTTTTTTGTTTTTGTTTAAGGTAACAAGAATTGTGTGCTTCAGCGTGATTAATCTATGGGTGTTCTTGGTCTGTCCCACCTTGCTCTGCATGCCCACATTCAACATTGGAACGGAAAAAATTAGATCTTTTCAAAATAATATCGATTCAGCTTACCGTCTCCACGGGGAAATTGAGATATGCTCCCAACTAGACTGTCGTTTACATGTAATCTTTATTAGCTAAAAAATTTCAAAGGTCAATTTATGATTAGTCATTGGCCTGTGTCTATATTCATGGAGACACAAAAGCCTCATTATATAGTTAAATAGACACTTTTCTACCATGCTTGTTGCTGTACGTGAGTGATGCTATAAATAAAGAAAAATTCAAGGACATAAGAAGATGAAAAAAAAGGTTGAAAGTATTTAAATGAAACTTTGGATGGATGGGATTAAAGCTCGATTTCTGAAAAAAAACTATTAAAATGTAGCACAATTGAACTCGATTCGATGTCAAGTCCCTAGCTTCTATGGGTGCAAGTCTAGGTTAGTCATGTTTTTTTTTTTTTTTCTTTTTTAAAGCTCTCAAGGAATTGACAATATTAGCCTAATTAAATTTAATGAACCCTCTCTCCACATTAGAGAGATCTTAGTCTATGCTGTGGCATTCCAATCATGTATCATTTATTTTTTATTATACAGTCAAAATCTAACCATACTTACATCATCTTCTAAATATGGATTCTATGGGGCATTTGGTCATCCAAATAGAATCATCATAGTGACCTTAGATTCATAACAATCATTATTTTGAGGATTTATAACAATCATTATTTTGAGGCGATCTTTGATGATATAAGATTATCGCGCTGGATGTGTGATGTCCCAGTGATGAAAAATCATTGAATATTAATGATTGATTTATTTGAGATGCTATGGTAATCCAAGGTCATTAGCTATATAATATCAAAACTATCCTTAATATATTTTGTAACTACTATGATAATTTATTATTATTTCATATTATTTATTATTATAATATTCAAATTAAATTACAATAAAGTTATAATAATATAATATATTATAATTATTGATATAATATCATAACATAATATTATAACATTAAATTATATTATTTATACAATAATATAATATCATATTATAATATTAAATTATTTTATATTAATATGAAAATAATATTAAGCATCTTTTTCCTATGGATCAAGGGCATTTTGGTCCTAAATTTTAATCCAAGATTAATGCTTTGGAGTGATCTTGGATATCCCTATTTAAGAATAGGTATAAGATTACTGGATTGAGTGGTGCTTTAGATGTGAGAATGATTTAGAATTATTGACATGTAAAATCATCGAGATATAATCAAATGCAGTGGTCTCATCATTTCTTTCTGAATCATAGGTGATCTTAGGTGGATCATTTCATACCAAATGCCCTTTTAAATGTATCAAAATATAGAAGTTGCTTAAGCTCAATAAGATAAAACTCTTCCGATGCTACATTTTGACTAAAAGATATCTTCTGCTAGAGGTCCAATCTGCCACTTGATTCACTTCTCTTGATGCATCAATTGGATTTAACAGAAATCAAGAAATATGAAACCATAGTCAATTAGATGCCTTGAAACTTTTTGAGAAAGAATCATCTGAACCAAAGAGTCACTTTTCATGATTAGGCATTGAATTCTTTTGCCCTTGTGTGAAAGCAACACCTCTCTTATAGCGCCACATTCAATCATTCAAGAGGATGAAGGAAAAATCGGTGCAGGTTTAACCACTTGGGATCACGCCCCACTATTCTTGCCCTTGTGAACCAAATTCCACAAAAGATCCATTCAAATTAAAGGAGAAAGTCCATCTAATCCATCTCTTATGTAGTTCATGGGTAAATTGGCTTGATAGGCTATAGGACTATAGCCCAAGCTCATTCAGCTAGCAGTAGATTGGAAGCCCTAACTCTATCAAAGACTGCAATTTATAGCTCTTTGGGATGGATTAACCATGAGTTTGGGCTCCTTAGCAATGATTGGACTATGTTTACTTATTGATGTTGAATGAGTTAACCAAAGTTTAAGTAGATTTTGTTAGTTTTTTCAATGATATAATCTAGATGATTTTGTTTCAACTAATCTGATAATTTTTCATGGATTGTGAATTTTCCTTTTGCCATGTGTCTTCCTCATAATGACACATCAAATCTCATCATCAGATATTATATGTAATATTTTTATGCATGTGATGATTCTATAAATTATATTATTTGTACATAAATTAAATATAATATTATTAATATAATTTTAGTAAAATAATATTTTTAAGATGTCATAATATTTTTAGTATAATTATGTACAGAAGGGTTCAATCGCTAATTGGGATTAAGGTTGTACTTTGCTCTTTTCTTAATGTTGTCTTTGGAATTGTCATATCAAAACAAAATTCAGTTATTTTTACTAAAACCAAAGTTGAAGGGCTATCTGAAATCAGGTTTATGGAGGACTAAATAATGCTCCTTTTTCTTTCTACCCAATTTGCACCAATTTACCAACTTTAAAGATTCAAAGTTCAACTGACGATTTACTCGAATAATACAGAACCAGTATATATATGCATACATTTCCAACTATTGGAACCATATATGAAACTCATCACATAGTCCTCGTCCTTAAAAAAAATATATATTTTTTTCCAATGAATACTAAAGCCGATGATCCTCTATTTCATGAACCCTTAAGCAAGTTACTGTTGTTTTGTAATACAAAGAATGCACGATCATCTATTTAGCCTGTGCATGTATAAACTAGTTAAGCACTGGCCTTAATATATAATGCATCGATGCCATTTATTCATTCTTAAATCCTACAGCTCTTGTGTTCTTTCTGTTCTATGTTCTTAGAAATTCATCTTGAGTGCAACGAAACACATCACTCATAAGTATTGGCTTATTCTTCTAATTTCTTTATCCAAAATAACATTCACGATCTAACTACAAGTCTAACATTTCTAGCACTATATGGCATGCCTCATGGCTTGTAAATTAGTAGTGCCATGATTTGCTCCATAACCCGCAAACTACGTAAACGCCACCATTCAGCTCCTTCTTAAACTATTTTATTTTGAATGACAAAGGCCATCGTAAGCCATACATGATCATGCTCACCCACGTTGTCATTAACAAGCATACAATAAAAATTAATACTTTAATGCAAACAAATATGTAAGGGATCCGTATCTCTAAGAAGCAAAGTTTGATCCGCTGTAGCAATATAATTTGTAAATTCATTTAATGCATAAACTTTGGCATAACAAAATTTAAAAATTAATATATTCACTAATTTAAATAATTTAATCACTAAATTTTAATTTTTCAAAAACTCTAGCTTTAATTCTAGCTGTTCTATGGATTGAATCAATAATTAAATTAAATTAAATTAAATAACAAGTCAGAACTCATCCTTACTTAGTAGGCCATGAAAACCCTATAAAGATGTTCCGAGTCTAATATTAACCGCAATTATAGTGAAAAAAAGAGTTAAAAGCGATGTTAGCCATGAGTTACAAGGTCTCTCTTGTTGAGGAGGAAATCAAGAGTTTCGGCCTATTGTTTGTGAACAATCGTCAGTAATTAAGGCCTATTATCCCAAAGTAGTGGAAATCGAAGCTAATTTTTCTTTTTTTTTCTTTTTTTTTTGTGCCTAAGGTCCTGTTGGCTGCTTGAAAGCAAGATGCTTTCCCGACATTAGCTTTCTTATGGGAAGGCGCTTTCCCATCTTAACGATGGGAGGCAATTTTTGGTATGACCAACGAAAAATAATGGATTTTATAGAGAAATCTTTTCATTGACATTCGGATGCCTCACTCCTTCCAACGAAAGGTCTCTTCTCAGGAAAGCTCCGGGCAACCAAATAAGGCCTAAGAGATAGAAAGAGAAAGATAAGAGGGAGAGAATCCAAATAGAGGTGCTAAAATAAGGGAAGAAGATAGGAAGAAGAGTAGAGAGAGAAAGAGAAAGAGACGTGCTAAAATAAGGGAGGAAGATAGAAGTGTAGAGAGAGAGAGAGAGGAAGGAAGAGGGAGCAGGAAAGGAAAACTCCTGCCGAAGGTTGAAGCAGAGTTCCACTAGTCCCAAATGATCACGAATGACAAAACTAGCTCTAGTTGAATCTAGGTAAACTAATTTATTAAAGTTGATTTTAAAATTTCTGGTTGAGAGGGCTGCCAAGAGGCAATTTATTAGTTATGTAATTCTAAGTACCCATGACTATCGTCGCCCCAGATACCAAAGACAATTACTGAAGGAACCTTGATAGACTGGATAAATTTCATTGCTAAATGAAAAGCCTACTTGGATATCTGATTAGGATGAAATTTTTTATCTAGAAACAGTGCCTCATTCCTTCCCTTTAATATGAGCCACACTAAGTAAATAAGAAAGGATTGCAAGAATAGGTGATGGGCCAAATTTAACATCTTTGCAAGCATCATGTAAGCTTGTTAGATAGATCTAACCTGATGCAGTGTAGGGAGCCAATTCCATAGCTTCTAAGACAATGGGTAATAAAAAAAGAGACGATCTAAACTCTCGGTCACAATGCCACATTTTGTACACATAGGGCTGAAGGAGCTGATTCTTCTAGCCAACGAAGAGGTTAAGAGATGAAGTATATATACTAGACAATCCTCTTCATCATTCTCATCAAACAACAATCCATCTTCAAAGTTTTACCATCCAAGTGCCTAAACTTAAAATTGACACCTATTTTTTTTTTATAGGAGTTAAAATGGACACCTATTGCCATTAGAGTGAACTTAGCCACTGCACTTAGATTCTCTTTACAAAGTCACCAAAAGGAGTTGACAAGCATGAATAATATTTGAAAGACCGATCATCTAATTGTCACCCGGTAGAGTTTTTCAAGTGGATCCACTTGGCCAACCGATCGAAAATCTAGCCCTCCACCACCACCAAAAAGCAAAAAAAAGAGTCGAGATGACTTGGCTGGGTTAACTTGGCACCATGGCACTAGATCGACTCAATGAGCTACGTCAAATGTAAGGTTTCTTCAAAGCAAAGAAAAATAAGGAAAACTCTCGTATAGGCTAGCAAATGAGCAAAGTGTCCCTAATATCCGAAGCTTTGCTCAATAACATGCTGAATTCGAACGCTTTTAGGTTTGCAAAATTAAATATAAGCTCAGTTCAGCTTGATATGAAGCTTGTTCCATCTCGGTTCAAATCAAAATGGTATGATTTTGCATGGCGCCGAGCGTCGCTTGAGCTAGATCCGAGGAACTTATTAGTTACCCGGCTCGTCTCGTTTGTACCCTTTCTTTGGCAAACTTCTGTTGGTGCTACTCTTTGCTCAAAAGTTTCTGACAAGAGTCAAGCTGGTGCTCTCTCTCTCTCTCTTTCAACGCTCACCGCTTTGGATAGAGGTAGATTCTCTCATTGAGTACAGCTAAAGTGGATAATTCAGCATATAAATTTTATGATTATATAATATTTGGTGCTTGTCCCCAATATATGCAAGTAATATGAAGAATAAGGGAGCCCAATAGTGCTCTAATAACAGGTCACCCGTGCAATGGACGCATAGCCTGGCACAATGTGATGATGGAAGATGTGTAGGTGATCACTGGTCGCAACTAGATAAATACTCATCATGTGTAGGTGATCACTGGTCGCAACTAGATAAATACTCATCAACTGTAATACTTTAAGAATAATTTTATATTAAATAAAAAAATATTATATACTTATAACTTAAGTTCATCTACTACCAATTAATTTTTACTTAAATTTTTGGTTTATATGATTTTGGCTCAGTTAATTGAATTAGTAGGTAAGCTTCAAGCGTTACAAATGGCATCATGAGAAAAGGACTACTCATGGGACGATGGTAGAATTCCGCCATAGCATGGAGCTATTCTTACAGCATTAACGATTCGCTAGCTTATGGTGTACGATGGAGAACGCTCCATTAGTAACACCTCAAGAATAGTTTATTATGTGCTTATAATTCAAATTTACTTATTACCAATTAATTTTTACTCAAGTTTTTGAGTTATATAGTTTCGATATGCTAATAAATTAATTGAATTAGTAGGTAAGCTTGAGACGTTATATCTCTGACGTTTGAGCGGACAATAAATAGAAAATGTGACATCTTAGCCAGACCGTGGAACCACATTTTTAACTCACAGTATTTAAATTTTCTTTTTGTAGCTTACCAGTGGTAGGCAAGTAATCGGTCTCCCTTGCCCATGACTCGTGGGCCTCCCATCAATTTCAACCATCTGTTAAATGGAGACCCATCCCGCCCCCAATTTGCTTGTGGCAGAAATTTTCTGCATGTTATGGGACGGAGATTGAGATAGGATAAAGGTTATCTTTATGTTTATGAAGAAAGATGGACAGAGACGACAATAAGCATATCTCTATCTCGCTTTATCCCTATTTAATATCTTATATATTTGAATGATATTAATTCTTAGTTTAATTTAATTTTTTAATTATCTTAATAATAAATATAAATTTAAAAGATAGATATAAAATTTATTAATATCCTTAATGGAAAAAAAATTAGTTATATCATAAATTTCATTTTTTTTATTAAAATTTATACATGCAATTAAGGGTAGGACAAGCTAAGGATCGCTAGGAAGATTTATAATTCCTATGGGGTAGGTTTGAGAATTATATATTTTTTTAATAGGAATGAAGATGGAGAGTAAGTCCATGCCTGTCCCGCCTATGGGTCGGGTTAGGTCTTTTGCACGAAAGAATGCTAGATGTTCTTTCAATAAATCAATTTTTGCTTTAATATTTGTACAAATTGATGCGAAAAAACTGTTCGTTTAACAAATGCCAAATGGATCCAAAAGAGAATAAGGAAAGCCTCACGTAGCTTGTAAGAATAAAAGAATAGGAATATAGTTCATATCTTATTATCTCTATAAAAATGTAGGGATATGGTTTATATTCTTGTTTTTTATTAAAATAGTATAAGTGTAAAGAATAGGGATATGGCTTATATATCTATTCTTTACTGAAGAAGTATATGAGTAATAAAATAAAGATATGACTTGCATTCTTATTTTTTTATAAAAAATAGATAAATAACAGAATAAAATATGGCAGAAGAATAGGATTTGTCCTGTTAAATATGGATATAACACAAATCCTATGATCTCATATGAATGAAAATAATATTAATAAAAAAAATAAAATTAAATATTTCAGATCTGACAGATAACTGTCCAACTAAGACCCTTTCGCATCAGTCCGTAGGAATTTTGAAGCAAATAAAAAGTTGTCCGAGCAGAAAAACATCCAAATTCTCGACGCGAAAGACCTGATCCGGACCCGCCCCGTTGCCCTCTTACATCATCCGCTAGGCTCATACAACTTCCCCTCACCACCATCCCATAAGCACTGGCTTCACCCTCCACATCCCCTCTCTCTCTCTCTCTCTCTCTCTCTCTCTCTCCCTCTTACTGCTGTTCCATCCCACGATACCTCCAGAAATATACTTCGAGGCATCAAAGAACAAAGTAAGTTCAAGCATTGGCCCTAGGGCATCCCTCTTTTTATCGAACTTGTATCCTCGCTTACACACATCGGTGCTGCTTTCTTTTCCCTCCTCCCCTTCCACCCTCTCAAAGCCTACCATCCTCAACACTAAGCCCTTCTCCCTTGACTCAAACTCAGCCACCTCATTAAAATGCTCATCCACACCACTTGAGCTCTCTTCTCCTCATTTTGAAGAGGAAGAGCAGCTTCTCCAACATGTTTGGAGGAAGATCCATGGCTCCGACGACCGGACTGGCCTCAATCCAGATATTTATGGGTTGAGCACAAGTTGAGCAAGGCTTTATCATAGGACTGAAATTTTGTGACTTGCCACTAACTTGACATTGACTTTTAAGGACTTGGTGTTGAGCTTCTGGCCAGCTCAAATTTTGGTAGGAGAAGGGCCTCCTGTCAAAGCTTTTAAGGTCATTTGGTAGAGATATGGTAATCTACCTTGCTCTCCTATTGTTCAATTGAAAACAAGTATCGATTAAACAACTTGCAACTTGAATGATCTGTCTTCAGCAAAGGCCATTAGCCTAGCAGGTCCCATAACTTTTGGAATCCCGCCTATGCCAGTGGTAACAAGATTGACAGGCGAAGTGGTTACCGTCTATCAAGAACCAGGGAGATTTTGGATTAAACTAAAACGATCGCCATCGATCTTTCATTTAACGTAAGTATCAGTTGAGTAGGGACAAGATTTAGACCGAAGATGCCAACAACTTGTTTGGAAAGATCTGTCGGAGATTGAAATTTCCAACATCTATGACGGTGATCAACGTACCAGTTCAATGCATTTTAGGCTAAGCAACAATGTAAGCCCACCTGATGCTATAAATTTTAAGGACCAAATCAACAAATCAGGTGGTCCATGATAACATCGACAATGTACGACAACAACAGCACCCACTCACCCAACCTCACTCTCAGACAGAAGCAAGGGCTTTCATATCGAAGTAAGGGGATGAAACTCTCGTTTCAAAAAATCTATGAGGAATGGTAAGTGAGGCCATTTTGTGATGTGGAATGGGATCCTCGGTGGTATTGTACCACAGAGTGCAATACATATTTACAGTCATCCATGTATGCATGGGTGAAGGATTATCTCTCATCCATGATCCATGCCAGTATAGCATCTAATACATACTTCTCTATTTCCTAAGTATATCACTTTGATCCTTTTTTTTAAATAAAATACATGGCAGCCATCTATCTATGAACTTTGTGATGAGGTTTCCTTGGACGCTACTTTGGATTGGGTTGTTGACGTGCACTAAGAGATGCTGTAAACATCCCCAATACACTTGGCTATGAAGCGTGGTTAGTGGTGCCATTTTGTGATCAGCTTTTCATAGACGCAGCTTTGATTGTGTTGTTGACTGTCAATTCAAGCACTTAAGATCCCTTCCGCGCTTGAGCTGGCGGCTGGTGCACATCTCTTAGGTGGAGAGACCTTTGCCTGCCTCTCTTTTGCGCCTGACACACACCCCACCATCTCGTGCTCACCTAAATTCCCATCCCATTATAGCAAGGGCCTTTGGAGGAAATCCCCACTTGGATCCAATCACCTCTTGATAGAGTGGAACAACCCTATGAGGGCATCATTGGTTTTGAGCTCTAATGGAACGTGTTTTGAGATACTATGCTGGGAATTGATATCCCAGCCAACAGACAAAACAAAATTTTTATTCAAGGATTATCATATATTATTATACAATTAAATCATAAATTTATTATATTATCTTATTATAATATTATCATATTATTTTATATTTATTATAATATTATAATTCTAATATTATAATATACAAATATTATGTTATATTATTATAGTAATATAAAATATATTATATTAAGATAAAAATAATACTAGAGTATTTTGTGTATTTACCAATGGAGCATAGCTAGTTTGAGTAAAGCAAACTTGTATCAGATAAATAATTAGCTAACCAAATATAAGTCACTTAGAAAAATATATTTTTCATATCTTTTTCTGATCAATCAATTATACCAAAATAGAAATCTACTTTCTACAAATTTAATTCTCATACATATTGTTCTCAAGAACCTACTTTTTGATGTTTTCTTTTCATTTCTCAAATGAAGTTTTACTTTGAAAAAAATTATTATGTTTGGTTTCTAAGGATAATCTTATTTTCAATATTTATTTTCATGAAAAACAAAAAATATTCGTAAAACTATTTTGGCAAGTGAACATAAAAATAATTTTTTAAAAAAATATAACTTCAAAAAAGCAGAAATCAGAAAGCAATTTAAAGATATATATATATATATTTCACTATTTTCTATCAAAACAAAAAAAATAAAAGATAGAAAACTTGAAAACATAAAAGTGAATGATATTCTTTTTAATTTTTCATCTATCTTTTTAAAAGATGCTGTTATAATGAAAACGAAAAATTAAAAGTAATTTTTATATTCATTTGCTAAATTGAATAATATTTTTTAAAGATTAGAAAGTAAAAAATGATAATAATTTTTAGAAATAAATATAAAAAATATTTTAGAGAACCCAATGTAGCCTTAGCCGCGTGACAAGGAATTTAAAGTCTCTCGTTTGCACCATTAATAAATGTCAAGGGTAGCACAAGCCTCAAGCTTCATATAAAGCACTACAAATAGTGGCCGTGGCTTTTGGAATTGACGCAAGCAACATTCTTAAAGAACTCTTTGCTTTCTTTCTTTTTTTTTCCAAATTCAACTTAGCTTTGAATTTTCTTTTTGTTCTTTTGCCAAAAGAAAGATGCTCCATGGATCATGTAAAAGAAAAGCGACCAATGTTCCATCGATAATGGAAGGTAACCATAGGGGTTTGCATGCTCAGCGAAAAAAACCCGGCCGCTACATATGGGCACAGTGAGATGAACAGTACTGCCACGGTTATAAAACTAGGTTATGCAACTATAAAATTATCCGGTTCGGATGGCACTGATGATTTCTTGGATCATTTGTAAATAAAGAATCCAATCAAACAACTTGATGGTCCTTCGAAGTTTCTGACTCTCCTAACGAAGGAAAAAGAAAAAGAAAAAGAAAAAATACTTGGCAATTCACTAACTCACCCAAGTTTTTGGTGAATCCGTGGTCCAAACTAACTTCGTCTGCAAAAACTACTCTTCTAAAGATGTCTTTATACAAACTATATATTTGAATTTAGTTTTTTATATTATATATTTTTCAATTATTAAGATAACAAAATAGTGAAGAAAAAGAAGAATACCTTAGTAAGTGACTAAGATGCCGACTTATCCCAAACGCTGGAACGGAGATCCCTCGATAAAGTCCTGAGCGAGCCTTGGACCAATACATGATCCGAGACAATGATTTAAACCTTGTTACCATTGTATATAGAAGTTCCAACGGTGGGGAACAGTGATTCAGACACGATTTGCTTTCGAAAAGTAGTGAATTAAACAGATGAATTTAGATAAGGGCAAAGAATTATGCATACATGCCTACTGCCTCTCCCTTTCTAATTAAGGAGTCCGGGCACCCCCGTGCTGCATTAATGCATCCCATCACCATGTCGTCCAACGAAGCTGATCGGATAGGCATGGCAGGTATAGCCCTTGCTAGCCCTCAGGACCGTGAGGCGAATGAGAGAACCGTTAAAGATATGTTCATAAATGCAATGCGCGGGCGGTGGCAAGAGGTTACGCCGAGAAGGACTCACTCCGGGTGGCCACGATCGCCCAGACTGGTGACACCGTGCTGCACCTGGCCGTGTCCAGCAGCGTCGAATCGAACGTGAAGCTGCTCGTGGACAGCGTCGCCGATGGAGAGCGCGGCAGAGATATCCTGGGGATCAAGAACGGGAGGGGCGACACACCGCTGCACCTGGCTGCGGCTCTGGGGATGGAGGAGGCATGCCGGGCCATGTTCAGCCGGTGCCCAAAGCTGGTGATCGAGGCTCGAAATGAGCAACGCGAGACGCCCCTCTTCAAGGCCGTGCGCAACGGCTAGATGAAAGCCTTCTGCGCCATGCAATATGCCATCGAGAATCTTCTGAATATCACCAAAGAGGGTCCCCGCAACCTGGAGTTCTGCAGGAAGTTTGGCGGCGACACCATCCTACACATTGCCTTGTTCAGAGTCTACTACGGTACGTAAAAGTGTTAAAATTTAATTTTTTATTGTTATCATTATTATATGATAAATATTTTATTTAATAAATTTGATAGTTTATTAAGTTTAAAATCAAATATGATTAGTTGTGAATTGGTAACGTATTATTAGATAAATAAGTATTATTTTAAAATGAAAATATTAATTTGGATGTTCCACTTCTTTCGCCTTTCTTTCTGAGAAAAAATTCTGGTTGAAACTATAGCCATCAACCTGGTATCCGATGATCTTCCGCCGAATCTCCACAGCTCAAATCTCTTCCTTTTTATAGCAACACGGTGCTTTCCTTCCACATTTGATTGAAACATCGAAACGGATCAAAAAAAAAAAAAAGATACGGACGTAACGCAGACGGTATCTAAGAAGAAGATCCTGCTTCCCTGCATAGGCAACGAACCTGGTTTCCAGATATCAATCTTAAAAAAAAAAAAAAAAAATCCAGAGAGGATATATCCAAGCAGTCTTCCCACGAAAGGCTTAAGTGAGGATACATCTAAGCAGTCTTCCCACGCTCTCAATGTGATCGACGAAAGGCTTGAGTGAAGATACCTTCAAGCAGTCTCAAGTTTTGGAGATGACAAGTTCAAGCAATCAATCTGTAAGTGCTCAACAATCAAAAGTTTCCATTTTTTATGGAGAAAACTATGATTTCTAGTTTGTGAAGATGAAAACAATTTTTTATCATATGATCTTTGGGAGTATGTGGAAGATGGGTATGATGAACAGGATGATACAGTTACTTTGAGTAATGCCCAAAAACAAGAATTGAAGGATCAAAGGAAGAAAGATGCAAAGGCTCTAGCTTTGATTCAACAAGGAGTTGCCGATAAAATTTTTTCAAGAATTATTAATGCAATAAGATGAAAAGAGGCTTGGGATATTCTTCAAAATGAGTATAGAGGCACTTTCAAGGTAAAAACAGTAAAGCTTCAAACTCTGCGAAGAGATTTTAAAAATTTAAAGATGAAAGAAATGGAGTTGTTGAAGGATTATTTCACTAGAGTCATGAAGGTTGTAAATCAAATGAAGATATATGGGGATACTATTTCTGATCAAAGAATTGTTGAAAAAATTCTTATCAGCTTGCGTGAAAAATATGACCCCATTATTGCTGTTATTGAAGAAACTAAAGATCTTGAATCTTTGAGTGTTGAAGAGTTGATGGGATCAATTAAAGCATTTGAGCAAATATTGAATAGGCGTTCTGAAAAATCAATTGAGTGTGCTTTTCAATCCAAGCTCAATGTTAATTTAAGACCTCACAATAAACACTCTAAAGGAGAATCTTCAAGAGGTGGAAGACATACAAGAGAAAGAGGTAGAAGCGACTCAAGAGGAAGAGGAAGAAGCAACTTTAGAAGGCAAATTAATGAGGAGTTCACTCAACAAAAATGTAGAATTTGTTAAAGAAGTAGCCATGTAGAGAAAGATTGTTGGTTTCGAGGAAAGCCTCAATGTCACAATTGCAAAAGTTTGGTCATGTCCAAAAAGATTGTTACTTGAAGAAAAATTAGCAAGCAAATTTCATTGAAGAAAAAAAATGTGAAGCCAATCTATTTTATGCTTGTCAAGCAGCTATGGATCGAAAGCATGATGTTTGGTTTCTTGATAGCGGATGTAGCAATCATATGACCAGCAATAAAAGAATTTTTATGGAGATTGATTCAACTATCAATTCTTAAGTGAAGATGGATAATGGTGCCTTAGTTCAAGCAAGAGAAAAAGGTATAATTGCCATAGAAATAAAGAAGGGAACAAGATATATCTGCGATGTGCTGCTAGTTTCAGAACTGGAGCAAAACTTATTAAGTGTTGGACAACTTGTAGATGGATACTCGGTTCACTTTGAAGAAGACTCTTGCAAAATTTTTGATAAAAGAAATCAAGCTGTAGCAAAGATCAAGATGGAGAAAAATAAAAGTTTTCCTCTAACTTTCTCTTACAAGAATGATGTAGCTTTGAAGATGGATATAGTTGGTGACTCATGGTTATGGCATAGAAGACTTGGGCATTTGAATTTTCAAAGCTTGAAGAATCTTCAGCAGAAGAACATGGTGTATGGGCTGCCATCTATATAAGAATTAAAAGAAGTTTGTGAAGGTTGTGCACTTGGAAAGCAACACCGAGAAGCATTTCCAAAAGAGAAGGCATGGAGAGCTAGAGCACCATTGGAGCTTGTTCACACAGATGTATGTGGTCCTATGTCAACACCATCTCATGGAGGTAACAAATACTTCCTAACCTTTATTGATGACTTCTCTAGAATGACATGGGTATATTTTATGAGACAAAAATCAGATGTGTTCAGTATCTTTAAAAAATTTTAGAATTTTGTTGAGAGGCAAAGTGGACATTTGATTAAAGTGTTAAGAAGTGATAGAGGTAGTGAGTATAACTCAAATGAATTTGATAATTTTTGTAAAGATATTGGCTTGAATAGACAGCTAACGGTTGGATACACTCCACAACAAAATGGAGTGACGGAAAGAAAGAATAGAACCATTATGGAGACGTCAAAAGCAATGCTTCATGAGAAGGGGCTGCCTTTGTCTTTTTGGGGTGAAGCAGTTTCTACTGCAGTTTATTTGTTGAATAGATGCCCAACAAAAGCAGTGATTAATCAAACTCCAATTGAAGCTTGAAGTGGAAAGAAGCCATCAGTGAATCACTTAAAGGTTTTTGGATGTATTTGTTTTGCTCATGTTCCAAAGAATGTTAGAAACAAGCTTGATGAGACTAGTGAGAAATGCATTTTTGTGGGTTATAGCTCAAAATCAAAGGGCTATAGACTTTTCAGCTTGAAGAAAAATAAGTTGATTATTAGTAGAGATGTTATTTTTAATGAGAAGGATACATGGGATTGGAAAGAGAAGAAAGTCCAAGGTCAGGCCATTATTCTCAATGAAACACCAGAAATTCAAGAATATGAAGATAATGTTCATGAAGATGCACCACAAATGTCTCCACAAATATGTCCAAGTTCATCATCAAGCTCTAGTTATTCATCATCAAGTACACCTCCAAGGAAAATGAAAAGCCTTAGTGATGTGTATGCTAGCTGCAATTTTTGTGTTGTTGAGCCAGAAAGTTTTGAAGAAGCAATCAAAGAAGTAACTTGGAAGAAAGCTATGGAAGAAGAAATTAATGTGATTGAGAAGAACAAAACTTGGGAGTTAGTTGAAAGACCAAAAGACAAAGAAGTGATTGGTGTGAAGTGGATCTACAAAATGAAATTCAATTTGGATGGTACTATCCAAAAGAACAAAGCAAGGCTTGTAGCTAAAGGGTATTCTCAACAACTTGGAATTGACTATGAAGAGACATTTGCTCCAGTGGCTCGGCATGATACAATTAGAGTTCTTATTGCCTTGGCAGCTAAAAATGGCTGGTTATTGCATCAACTTAATGTAAAATCAACGTTCTTGAATGGTACTCTGAAAGAGGAGGTTTATGTAGAGCAACCTCAAGGCTTTGTGGCAAATGGAAAGGAAGAAAAAGTCTACAAGCTAAAAAAGGCTTTATATGGCCTTAAACAAGCACCCTGATCTTGGTATAGTGAGATTGATGCCTACTTCAACAACAAAGGTTTTCAAAGAAGCAAGATGAGCCAACATTATATATTAAGAAGTAAGGTATATCTGACATTCTTATTATTTCTCTCTATGTTGATGATATGGTGATTACTGGTAATGATGAAAGAATGATTGCTAACTTTAAAATGGAGATGAAGCAAAAATATGAAATGAGTGACTTGGGTTTATTACATCAATTCTTGGGCATTGAAATTTATCAAGAAGGAGTGTTTATTTGCCAAAAGAAGTATGCAAAAACTCTTCTTAAAAAATTTTGAATGGTGAATTGTAAATCAGTTTGTACTCCATTGGTTGTGAATGAAAAGCTAAGAAAAAAAGATGGAAGCAAAGAGGTGAATGCATCACTTTATAGAAGCTTGATTGAAAGTTTATTATATTTAACAGCTACTAGACCTGATATTATGTATGCAGCAAGTTTGTTGTCGAGGTTTATGCACAAACCTACTCAAATTCATTTTGGGGCTGCTAAGAGAGTGTTGAGATACATTCAAGGTACTATTGATTTTGGTGTTTGGTATGAGAAGAATGTTGATGCAAAATTATTGGGATTTTGTAACAATGATTGGGCTGGATGTATTGATGATATGAGAAGCACTTCAGGATATATTTTTTCTCTTGGTTCAGGAGCAGTTGCTTGGGCTTCTAAGAAACAACAAACAGTGGCACAATCATCGACTGAGGCTGAATATGTTTTAGCATCATTGGCAGCTTCACAAGCAATATGGTTAAGGCGTATTTTAAAGGATATTGGTGAGAAGTAAGAAGAAGCTACTCCAATCTTATGTGACAATAAATCAGCAATTGCTATGACTAAGAATCCAGTCTATCATAGCCGTACAAGACACATTGTCATCAAGCATCACTTCATTGGAGATGCAGTGGAGAAGAAGAAGATTTAAATCAAATATTGCAGCTCCAATGATCAAGTTACAAACATTTTTATTAAAGTACTTTCAAGAGACAAGTTCAGTACTTTAGAGAATTATTGAATGTCACAATAAGGAATTAAGGGGGAGTGTTAAAATTTAATTCCTTATTGTTATCGTTATTATACGATAAGTATTTTATTTAATAAGTCTGGTAGTTTGTTGAGTTTAAAACAAATATGGTTAATTATGAGTGGGTAACATATTGTTGGATAGATAAGTATGATTTCAAAATAAAAATGTGAATTTAGATGTTTCACTTCTTTCGCCTTTCTTTCTGAGAAAAAATTTTGACTGAAATTACAGTCATAAAAAAGTTACCCGTCATGCCCCATGCTTTCGTATTGTCGCAAATATTTTCGATCACTTCACTCGATGGTCCGAGTGGATTTGCGACCATGTCGAATTTCTTAATACCTCTCGATGGTAACTAGCAGTTTTAGTGGTGCCCGTTATGACTGTTGATTTTTTGATATTATTATCGAATGGCACGCGGTGTGGCGCGCAGAGTTGGCCCTGGAGATTATTGATCACTATTCGGAACGGGTTAACTACTACAACGAGAAGGGGGAGTCGCTTCTCCATATCTTAGACACCAAGCCTTCAGCTTTTAAAAGCGGGGCTCATTTCAGTCTAGACGAGCTTATCTATCTTAGTGAGTCTCTCTCCATGTATATATATATATATATATATCCTGCATATCAGTGCATGTGCCTACATGGATGGCATGCACGTGTTTCCATACCTAGATAGAATCGTATCTACATATTTATGGGTGTGACATATATGGTAGCACATTCGTTGATCACATTTTGGAAGAGCCAAAGTCTGTTGCAGATGATAAATAGGTTTTAGAACCGGGTGCTCTGGTTATGCGAATTCTGGTACATGTAGACCTTAACAGAGATTTGATGCTTTGGTAAGCCTTAAGAATCTTAAAGCTTGTTCGGTATTATGTACAGTGTACAGCGAAATTAGGGTTCTGTTTGTCGAGCGACGGACTGATGTCAGGGCTTCTCGGGCATCCACTGACGGACCCTACCAATTAGAATCAACCACGCATATAATTAATCTTTGCATGGGTGACACCGACCAAAGCCCTGCTTGAGGCTTTTGTATAAGCGGGCTTCGGATCGAGTCTTGGTTGATTGGGTTAGGCTCAAGCCTAAAAATAGGGTCCAATGCTTGGTTCAAGTTTACAGCCCAAGCCTGAATCTGGATTTGATCTTGATCCAAATTCATTATTAAAATCTTCAATTAGTATTCTTTTGGGCCAAGTTTTATGTTTTGCACATATACCTAAGAATTTTGAGGTAGTTGGGCCAATTCAAGAGCTGATTGATTGCACTTTGGGCTAGGCTTGGGCTTGGGCCATGATTTGGAAAAAAATAAGGCTGAAACTTAGCCCAAAGCCTCCAAAATATTTTCAAGGGAAGCTTGGGTAAGGTATGGCCCAACTTGATTGATTCTAGCTAGGGATGATAATTTTGTCTCGACCCAGCGGGACCAACCTTGACCCACTTTGATTGGGATGGGGATCTTTGCTTTAACTAGGTTTGAGATCGGTTGTAGGGAGAATCAGAAACTTTATAGTTGGAATTGGGACATAGCTAGTATATATATTCTTCATCTTGAAACCTGCCTTGAATCTAACCTGAATTCATATAAGAACAATAATAATAATAATGCCTTGATCTTAAACTAGTTGAGATCGGTTACATGAATTCTTTTTCTCTATTTATCTTTGTTTTGAGTCATATTTTTTATAAGATGTAAAGATTTTAAATTATTTTTATCACTTGATCCAATGTAATTTTTGATCTATTTCTACCTCTTTTTTCTTCTATATTTGTTAAATCACTTCTTTACATAGATACATGTTTAGCTCTATGTTGCATATGTTTAAACCATCTAAGTTATCCATTCCTCAATTTATCCTTAATTGCGGCTACCTTCATCTTTTAATAAATAACTTTATTTTTTATTCTATCTTTTCTTATATTACCATACATTCATCTTAATATTTTTATTTCAATCATATTCATTCTACGTACATGTAATTTTCTAATTGTTCAATATTCTGTATCATAAAGCATAGCGGATCTTATGATTGTCTTATGAAAAGCAAAAAATATCAGTAAAAATATGTTTGGTAAGTAAAAATAAAAATAATTTTTAAAAAATATAACTTCAAAATAGCAAAAATAAGAAAACAATTTAAAGATATATATATATTCACTAACTTCTATCCCAAAAAAAAAAAAGATAGAAAACTTGAAAGTATAGAAGTAAATGATATTCTCTATAATTTTTTTCTTTTATCTTTCAAAGAGGCATTATTTATAATGAAAATAAAAAATTAAAAAAAAATATTTTTATGTGCCAAATATTTTTTTAGAGGTTAGAAAGTTGAAAATGATAATAATTTTTAGAAAATAAAAATAAAAAAATAGAAAACATTTTAGAGAAGCCAATGCAGCCTTGGTCTTGTGACAGTCTCTCTTCTGCACCATTAATAGATCTCAAGGGTAGCACCAACCTCAAGCTTGACGTAAAGCAATACTAGCATGCGTTTCAAAATCCACTTTGTTTTATTCTTGCTTTGTAAAAGAACGTTGCTCCTCCCAATCAAAGAGCGTCCTTGCTCATCGGAGCCTCTCCTTTGATGGCGGTAATAAATCTTAGTTTTGAAATAGACGCACTCGAAGCACACTTTGCTTTTTTTTTTTTTTTTTTAATTTTAAAAAATCAATTTAGCTTTGAATTTTCTTTTCGTTCTTTTGCCAAAAGAAAGATGCTCCATGGATCACGTAAAAGAAAAGCCACAAATGTTTCATGGATAATAAATAGAAGGTTGCATGATTATCAAAACAACCCGGCTGCTATACGTGGCCATGAATGGTACCATAACTGTTTTAATACCCAGTGACGCAACTATAAAATTATCTAGTTTGGATCGAACTGATATGGTTTCTTGGATCATTTATAAACAAACAATCCAATTGAAAAACTTGATGGTCCTTTCGAGTTTCTGACTCTTCCATATATCAGAAAAAAATAAAAAATAAAAACTTAGAGATTCACTAATCATAGAAGTTCTTGGTGAATTGGTGATCCAAATTAGCTAAGTCTGCAAAACTATATTTGACAACAATATGGTTGGTGTAGACTATATCAGGCTAATCAATAAGCACATTATTGATGTGCCGATGAAAATCATGAGATTGATTTGGTCTACCATCCATGTGATAGGTTAGGTCTAACCTAAGAATGGCTTGTTGATTGATTTTCTCCTCATCTAAACTAACGTGGCTCTATGGCTCCATCGCAGACTCTAGCATCTTCCTAGTTGCATCCTCCTACTCTACCATTGCTTTATTATTGCCTGCTTTGCTTCTTTTTCATTTG
The DNA here is from genome assembly GCA_017589505.3 of Metroxylon sagu. NCBI lineage: Eukaryota > Viridiplantae > Streptophyta > Magnoliopsida > Arecales > Arecaceae > Metroxylon > Metroxylon sagu. The sequence continues at coordinate 384,414 of JACVBY030000370.1, forward strand.
GCATCAAGGTTTGCAACTTTTCACTTGTCTCCAACACCTTCGCCTCCACACCTCACTCCACCGTCATGTTCTCCCATCGTCATTTGTAGCCATTCCCGCTAAAAGATTCAAAAAAGTAGCATAGTAAACAACATGGTCACATTTTACCGTACTAAAAATTTGAACTCCATCTCATACATCACACAAAGCATTTATGGAATGGTCTTTTGAATCCTATAGCAACATGCCCAAGTGCAATACGAAGAACACAACTCTTCGGCTAGATAGGTTGAGGTGTTAGGGCTCCTTAACCTTTATGAGAAGATGAAAAAAAAAAAAACCTACTTAAAAATAGTGTCTGGTTACAGGGAAATGAGCATTAGATATAGATTTTTGAAATATATAGAAAAATATCTCTGCAATCATGAGAAAGAGCCTAAGAAACCAATTTCTTCATGTCTGCATGGCAAAAATTGTTATTCGTGAAGGACAGGAAAAAGCCACTATCCTACAAGTTGAAAAGTTGACTAAAATTTTTTATTTCAAAAACATCCTTGAGCTTATAAAAAAAGACAAAACAAAAAATTTTATTCAAGGATTATCATATATTATTATACAATTAAATCATAAATTTATTATATTATCTTATTATTATTATTATATTATATTATATTTATTATAATATTATAATTATAATATAATAATATTATGTTATATTATTATAGTAATATAAAATTATATTATATTTAGATGAAAATAATTTTAAAATATTTTTTATATTTAACAATTGAATATAATTAGTTTAAGTAAAGCAAACTTGTTCGATGTAAATAATTGGCTAACCAAATTTACTTAGAAAAATATGCTTTCCATATTTTTGTCTGGCCGGTCAATTATACCAAAATTAATTTTTTTGAAATCTACTTTCTAGAAATTTATTTCTCACACATACTGTTCTCAGGAATTTTACTTTTTGACATTTTCATTTCATTTCTCAAAAGAAGTTTTACTTTGGAAAAAAAAATATTATGTTTGGTTTTTGAGGATAATCTTATTTTTAATTTTTATTTTCATGAAAAATAAAAAATATCTGTAAAAATATCTTTAGTGAGTGAAAATGAAAATAATTTTTTTAAAAACAGGATTTCAAAATAGTAGAAATCAAAAAGCAATTTAAAGATATATATTTTAATTATTTTCTATCAAAATAAAAATAAAAAAAATAAAAAATAAAAAGCTTGAAAACATAAAAGTGAATGTTATTCTCTTTAATTTTCTCATCTATCTTTCTAAAAGGTGTTGTTGTTGTTATAATAAAAACAAAAAATTAAAAATTATTTTTATATTCATCTGTTACATATAATTTTTTAGAAATTAAAAAATAAAAAATGATAATAATTTTTAAAAATAAAAATAAAAAATAAAAATAAAAAATATTCTAGAGAATCCAATGTGGCCTTAGCCACGTGACCAGGAATTTAAAGTCTCTCTTTTGCACCATTAATAGATCTCAAGGGTAGCACCAGCCGCAAGCTTCACATAAAGCAATACTAGCATTTGTTTTATTCTTGCTTTGTAAAAGAACGTTGGTCCTCCCAATTAAAGAACGTCCTTGCTTATCGGAGGCTCTCTTCTGATGGCGATAATAGCTCTTTGTTTTGGAAAAGACGCAAGCAACATTCTCGAAGCACACTTTGCTTTTTTAAAAAAAAAATTCAATTTAGCTTTGAATTTTCTTTTTGATCTTTTGCCAAAAGAAAGATGCTCCATGGATCACGTAAAAGAAAAGCGACAAATGCTCCATGGATAATAGAAGGTTGCATGCTTATCAAAACAACCCGGCTACCATATATATGGCCACATTGAGATGAATGGTACCATAACTGTTTTAAAACCCGGTGACGCAACCATAAAATTATCTAGTTTGGATCGAACTGATGGTTTCTTGGATCATTTATAAACAAACAATCCAATCGGAAAACTTGGTGGTCCTTTGAAGTTTCTGACTCTTCCATGTATCAGACAAAAATAAAAAATAAAAACTTAGAGATTAACGAATCATCAAAGTTTTTGGTGAATCGGTTATCCAAATTAGCTGAATCCACAAAACTATATTGGACAACAACATATCTGGTGTAAACTATGTCAGGCCAATCAACATTATTGATGTGTAGACAGAAACTATGATTGATTTGATTTACTATACATGTGATAGGTTAGACCTACCTAAGAATGGCTTGTTGATTAATTTTCTCCTCATCTAAACTAACGTAGCTCCATAGCTTCGCCACATACTCAATAGCATCTCTCTAGTTGCATCCTCTGACTTCACCACTGCTTCGTTATTGCTTGCTTTGCTACTCTTCTATTTGGCATCAAGGTTCGCAACTTTTCACTTATCTCCAACACCTTTCACCTCCACACCTCACTCCACCACCATGCCCTTCCATTGTCATCTGCAGCTAATCCTAGTAAAAGATCCAAAAAAGTAGCATAGTGAATAAGATGGTCATATTTAGCCGTTTTAAGAATTTGAACTCCATCTCATTCATTGTACAAAGCATCTATGGAGTGGTCTTTTGAATCCTATAGCAATATACCCTAGTGCAGTACGAAGAACACAACTCCTCAGCCAGACAGATCGAGGTGTTAGGGCTCCTCAACCTTTATGAGAAGATGAAAAAAAAAAAAAGAAAAAACAAACCTACTTAAAAATAGTGCCGTAGTTTCTATTTAAGTTTTGTTTAATTATAGAAAAATAATCATTAGATATAGATTCTCGAAAACATAGAAAAATATCTCTCAATGTTTCAAATGTAACCATGAGAAAGAGCTTAAGAAACTTACTTTTCCATTCCTGCAAATTGTTATATGTGGAGGACATGAAAAAGCCACTACCCTACAAGTTAAAAAGTTGGCTCAAATTTTTTATTTCAAAAACATCCTTGAGCTTATAAATAAGACAAAACAAAAATTTTTTTCAAGGATTATCATATATTATTATACAATTAAATCATAAATTTATTATATTATCTTATTGTAATATTATTATATTATATTATATTTATTATAATATAATAATATTATGTTATATTATTATAGTAATATAAAATTATATTATATTTAGATGAAAATAATATTGGAGTATTTTGTGTATTTAACAATTGAACATAACTAGTGTGAGGAAAGCAAACTTGTTCCATTTAAATAATTGGCTAACTAAATATAAGTCACTTAGAAAAATATGCTTTTCATATCTTTTTCTGATCAATCAATTATATCAAAACTATATGTTTAGAATTCTATTTTTTAGGAATTTATTTCTCATACATCCTGTTCTTAGGAACCTTCTTTTTGACGTTTTCATTCCATTTCTCAAAAGAAGTTTTACTTTGAAAAAAAAAATTATGTTTGGTTTTTAAGGATAATCTTATTTTTAATTTTTATTTTCATTAAAAATAAAAAATATCTATAAAAATATCTTTGGTAAATGAAAATAAAAATATTTTTTTAAAAAAATGTAATTTTAAAATAGTAGAAATCAGAAAGCAATTTAAATATATATATTTTCACTATTTTCTATCAAAATAAGAATAAAAAAAATTTAAAAACATAAAAATGAATAATATTCTCTTTAATTTTTTCATCTATCTTTCTAAAAGGCGTTGTTATAATGAAAACAAAAAAATTGAAAACAATTTTTTTAGAGATTAAAAAGTAAAAAATGATAATAAGTTTAGAAATGAAAATAAAAAATAAAAATAGAAAATATTCCACAGAACCCAATGGAGCCTTAGCCACGTGACAAGGAATTTAAAGTCTCTCTTTTGCACCATTAATAGATCTCAAGGGTAGCTAGCACCAGCCTCAAGCTTCACATAAAGAACTACCACCATGTGTTTCAACTTTGTTTTATTCTCGCTTTGTAAACGAACGATGCTCCTCCTAATCAAGAACTTCCTTACTTGCCGGAGGTTCTCTTTTGATGCCTACAGTAGCTGTTGGTTTTGGAATGGACCCAAGCAACATTCTTAAAGCACCATTTGCTTTCTTTTTTCCAAATTCAATTTAGCTTTGAATTTTTTTTAGTTCTTTTGCCAAAAGAAAGATGCTCAAGGATAATGTAAAAGAAAAAGCGACCAATGTTCCATGGATAATAGAAGGAACCATACTCGGTAAAAAAAAAACCCGGCCGCTACATAAGACCATACTGAGATATACAGTACTGTCACGGGGTTATAAAACTAGGTGATGCAACTATAAAATTATCCGGTTCGGATGGCACTGATGGTTTCTTGGATCATTTGTAAATAAACAATCCAATCGAAAAACTTGATGGTCCTTCGAAGTTTCTGACTCTGCTGACGAAGAAAAAAAAGAAAAAGAAAAAACGCTTGGCAATTCACTAACTCATCTAAGTTTTTGGTGAATCCGTGATCCAAATTAACTGGGTCTAAAGATATCTTTATACAAATTATATACTTGAATTTGGTTTTATATATTATATATTTTTCAATTATTAAGATAACAAAGCGGTGAAGAAAAAGAAGAATATATTCAAATTATATATTTTTCAATCTTAGTAAGTGACTAAGATGCCGACTTATCCCAAACGCTGGAACGGAGATGCCTAGATAAAGTCCTGAGCAGGCCTTGCACCAATATATGATACGAGACAATGATTTAAACCTTGCTACCATTGTATATAGAAGTTCCAACGGTGGGGAACAATAGTGAATTAAAATAGATGAATTAAGGTAAGGGCAAAGAATTATGCATACATGCCTAGTGCCTTTCCCTTTCTATTTAAGGAGGCCGGGCCCCCCGTGCCGCAATAATGCATTCCATCACCATGTCGTTCAACGAAGCTGCTCCGCCGGCAATCTCAATTCCAATAGCCGATCGTAGCCGTCAGGACTGTGAGAGGACGGTTCGAAATATGTTCGAAAATGCAATGAGCGAAGAGTGGAAAAAGGTGGCAAAAACCTACGCCGAGAGCCGCTCACTCCAGGTGGCCGTCAACGCCCAGACTGGGGACACCGTGCTGCACCTGGCCGTGTCTAGCGGAGTGGAATCGAACGTAAGGCTCCTCTTGAATAGCATCGGCGATGAGGACAACAAAGCGATCCTGGAGATCCAGAACGAGAGGGGCGACACACCGCTGCACCTGGCTGCTGCGGCTCTGGGGCTGGAGGAGGCATGCCAGGCCATGTTCAGCAGGTGCCCACAGCTAGTGATCGAGGCTCGAAATAAGCAAGGCGAGACGCCCCTCTTCAAGGCCGCGCGCCACGGCCAGATGAAAGCCTTCAGCGCCATGCAATATATCATCGAGGATGTCCTGCATATCACCAAAGAGGGTCCCCGCAACCTGCACTTCTGCAGGAACATTGGCGGTGACACCATCCTACACATTGCCTTGTTCGAAGACCACTACGGTACGTAAAAGTTAGCTGCCATGCCCCATGCTTTCATATTGTCGCAAATATTATCGATCACTTCACTCGATGGTCCGTGTGTATCTGCGACTATGTCGAATTTCTTAATACCTCTTGATGGTAACTAGCAGTTTCAGCGGTGCCCATTTTGACTGTCAATTTTTTGATTTTATTACTGAATGGCACGCGGTGTGGTGCGCAGACCTGGCCCTGAAGATTATTGACTGCTACTCGGAACTGGTTAGCTACTACAACGAGAAGGGGGAGTCGCCTCTCCATATCTTAGCCAAAAAGCCTTCGGCTTTTAAAAGCGGAGCTCATTTCGGTCCGCTTGAAACTCTTACCTACCGTAGCGAGACTCTCTCTCAATACATCTTATCTCTCTGTGAGTAATGGCATGCACGTGATTTTATATCTACAATCATGTCTACATGTTTAGGAGTATGAAATATATAAACACATTCCTAAATTGCATTTCGAAAGTGACAAGACTGTTGCAGAAGTTAAATAATTTTTAAAACTTGGAACCTGGTGATGCAGTAGACCTTAACAGAGATTTGATGCTTTGGTAACGAATGCTCAAAATAATAAAATCATCGTCATGCCAATAACACCTATAATTTGGGACATAAGATTAGCCATTGGCTAAAATATATATTAAGTGAAGATTCTAATACGAGCTTGTATTAGTATTATTACAAAGGCTAACGTATAAGATTGCAAATCTATATTTTTTGTTGATATATCTCATAATCAATATCATTATGATCACCATCATGTTATTTTTACATGTAAATATGTTCGTAGGGGCATCAGAGCTCTACTATCCTAAATACAAATAAAAGCATAGCAAAAAAAATCGTCCTGCTAATGTGAAAGCTCAAGACGATAAGCCTAAAAATCTTACGTTGATAAAGCGTATATTATAAACCATAGATAAATGTACATGCTAAATTTTACTTTTTGTAAAGCATACATGATAGGCTATACTGCATTTTTTACTTTCCGTAAATGCTGATTTTTTGCTTAGATATTAAAGTAATTAATTCATGTTTAGATTTTTTAAAATAATTTATTTCCGTTTCAATTATCAAAAGTTTGAACTACTAAATATTTTTTTACTAAACTGACGAAAATAATTCAATCCAAGTAGCCTAAATGCAAGAGATGAAGAAGGCCAAAATAACCTAGGTAAGTTCTCGTAACAATGACGACAGTAACAAAGCCACGTATATAATTTTTTTTTTTATTGCTATTGCTACTATTACTACTAATAATAATAATTATTTATTTTGATACGAAAGTTGAAAGAGTTCATCCTAGTTAATTAAGAAAGTGAAAAATGAGTACAAAGGCCTCTTAAAAAGAGGAAGGGAAGGTAGAAAAAAATCAAAAGAACAAGATACAGCTTTCACTACTAAGTTACGCAGCTGGTTAATAAATTTTATTTCACCTGATGGAAAGTCGAGGCTCTAAGTCTTTTCTGATAATTCCTCTTATTTATGTTATTAAATTAGACCTTGAAACAGGTTGTACGAAAATAATAAGGAAATATGATGCACGTGGCTAGAAAAGCTAACACGTGCAATAGGATCTTGAGAATCGCGAGACAAGCCTACGCAATACGTAATGAGGTAAAAATTCGTCCCCTTCTCTTGTCATTTAATTGCATTGTTACCCTATTAACTTACCATAAGATTTTAAAAAAGTTAAATAAATTATTAAAAAATGAGTTAAGAATGTATATTAAATCTTGGACCACACATAAAGGTATTAATGAGTCAAACAGAAAAATTGGATTAAGTGGTGTTTGAAGCTTTAAACTGTAACCGTCCATTAACTATTAGACCACAAAAATTGAACTATTAGGGAAAGGGCAACAATGTATGTTAGCCTATAAGAAAGATATAACCTAGGCTTTTTACAGCCTTTTCATCATTGTATATAATCAGGATTACAAATTTTACGAGTCATTTTTTCTGTGAGCTTCACAGCACCGGGGCCTAGAGGTGAAAAAGATCAAGCAAGTCAAAAGAATCCTGAGATACAGAACCGAGGCTTCCATAATTCCTATATTGTGCAGCTCAAATGTTTCAAATTTGTGAGGGTATTTCTGCTGTGTATCATTAAAATTGGTTTGTATTCTTGATCTTTCATCCTATTAAATTATCATTTGTGTTAGTTCTATATATATTTTCAGAAATGATGAAATTTAGGTATGATGCGTTATGTGTATGCTTTTTAGCTTTGTTTCTATCTTTCTTTTTTTTTTTTTTTTCCTTTTATACTATCATTTGATGCTTATATAGAAGTTAAGGTGGTGCTGAAAAAGAAGAAAAGAAACAAATAGAACTGATAGAGCACCTAAGTTCTGCCTTTTTAGAAAAGCTTAAAGGCTATTAAGTAACTTATGAGAGTTACTGCTGGCTCCGCATGTTTCATTCACATTTCCCTTTGGATATTTCCTCATTTCCCTTTGGGTATATAATTGGAAAGTATGGTCTTAGCATTCTTTATTATTGCAGTTATATGGCAGAGGATAGATTTTATCAAAATAATGGAGCAAAAGAAGACCCATACACGTGCATGCCAGATCATGAAGAAACTTCTGGATCATTGGGATGAATGGGATTTTGGTAAAGCTGGAAAGCTTCCAAGGAATGATTGGTTAAAGCTAGGTCCATCACAATTACCTGTTCGACACGTAGGCCCTGAGATGGAACAAAAAAACGAGCAAGAAAATATACAAGAAGCCAAAGGAGAAGTCAAAAATGAATCAGAACACCAAAAAACGCTCACATCACCTACAGAAAGGCCAGTTGGAGGTATTCTATGTTCAATATCTCTGTTAATCTTTACAATTCATTTAATCACCAGCTTAAAATTTCACGGATGCAGACCAGCCGTAGAAAGATTTTGGGTTTAAATTTTGGTGATGTGGAAATTTGCTGATTATTTTTATCTAAATAATTGTTAAGACAAGACTACTATAAATTTAATACGGCATAATAAATCTTCTTCGGACAGGAGAAAAAAAAAAAAAAAAAAAAAAATATATATATATATATATATATATATATATATATATATATATATATATATATATATATATATAGTACAATAAAATAGAGGCAAGTCTTTACTTTTCAAGGCATACGACGATTAACTTACAAATTGTGCAGTACTCGGATCAGCATATTATTGTAATAATTACTTTGAACTCAATCGTAGTAGTACGACAAAGAAGAAAGAGAGTGTGTGTATGTTTAAAAGTATCGAATTATTTATAAAGTCACCTAAAAGAATTGAGCAAAGAATAGTTTCTTAGTTTTGGCAGCTGACTAATTTAAAAGAGAATAAACGACTAGTTGACCGAGTCATTCGAGTTATAATAGTAAAGCAAAAATATGATAGTCACTTGGATGCAAAATTAGTAGAAATATGAGATAAAATCCAATCAAATGCTCTCTAAATAAATATGATAATGTATACACACACATACATACATACATATATATATATATATATATATATATATATATATATATATATATATATATATATATATGAACCTGAATATCCTTGTGAGAATGCACACATATCTAATCACATCATAGTTATGGCTATATTTATGTAGCCTCAACAAGTCATGCTAGGCTCTAGGACCTTTGCAACATAACACCCAAAATTTAAAATATCTAGAATATATTAAATAATATTTTAATTAAAAAAAGTATAAATTATAAAATATTTGAAGGTTTCTAAGACCTTCGTCACAGAAAGGGACGTTAACAGGCGGAGATAAGGCTCTTTGGCTGCAGAGCCACCCTATTTAATGACCGTCTCACGTGATCAGTTATCCACCATTCATTTGTCGTTGATTCCCAGCTCCGGTAGATAGTGACCTTACTCAAGGCTTTCCATTCAAGTTGCACCATAGACCTTACCTTGTTAGAGTAATGCAATATTGGCACCATGGATCTGACCGAACTTCGGAGGTCCATGGTTCCAGCATCCAAAATGTCGTGTTTTCCATTCATAAAGGTATAAGGTAGGCATAGAATCTTAAGAATGTTGCATGGAATTCTTTCATATTTTGAATCAGTTAATGTCAATCGTAAAATGCAGAAAGGAAAGTTAAATTGTTTTTATGAACGATGGCTACTGCCGCTCCTAATGCTACCCTCAAAGATAACACACACACACACTCTCTCTCTCTCTCTTGTTTTTTTTTTTTTTCACTTTTGGACAGAGACACCCCTTTTAATAGCTGCGAAGAACGGCATAGAAGAGTTGGTGGAGAGTATTCTTAAGCGCTTCCCAATAGCGCTACTTGACTTGGATACGGATGAGAAGAACATCTTATTACTGGCAGTGGAGCATCGTCAATCCAATATTTATGAACTGTTATGGAAGAGGAAAGAAATGCGGCAATCTGTGTTTGGAAAGGTGGACAAAGACGGAAACAGCGCTGTCCATCTAGCCGCCGCCGCCGTCAAAGCCGGTCTCATCCTCCCTCAGATCATTCCAGGGGCAGCTCTTCGCATGCAATGGGAGGTCAAATGGTACAAGGTGTGCTCTCTCTCTCTCTCTCTCTGGTATAAAGCTAGGCGGCTGCTTTTTTTTTATTTTTTTTCCTCCTGTTTAGGCTTGAAATAAGCCTCCTTCCTACCAAACATGCCCAAGAAAAGTAAGAATGCAGGAGGAATAGTTGTTCTAACAATTATTTTCAGAATCATTATTCCGATAAGGAGGGTTTAATTGTTTTCTTTACCCGGTTCGAAATAAATTTATAAAAAATATGCTCGAAATCAAAGTAATCCATCAATAACTGCTCAGAATCCCATGCAACTTTAAAAATCTCACCAACGCGATGATAATGATCATATGCATGTTAGTATGTGGAGAAATCCATGGACCCCAACTTCTTCCCGCGGCGCAACTGCAAAGGTGTCTCCGCCCGAGATATATTCACAAAGGCGCACGAGGACCTTGTGAAACAGGGTCACGACTGGCTCACCAAGACTTCCAAGTCGTGCTCCGTCGTGGCCGCGCTCATCGCCACCGTGGCTTTCGCCACGGCCTCCTCTCTTCCCGGCGGCGTCAACCAGAGCACGGGCTTCCCCCTCTTCCAGGGCCAGAAGGGCTTCCACGTCTTCGCCATCTTCGCACTCGTCGCGCTCTGCTTCTCGGTGACGTCCCTCGTCATGTTCCTTTCCTTCCTCACTTCCCGGTACGAGCAGTGGGATTTCGAGACCGACCTCCCACTTAAGCTCATAGTCAACCTCACCTCCCTCTTCTTATCCATCGCCGCCATGCTCATCTCATTCTGTGCCGGCCATTTCTTCGTCATCAATAATCTGTTCAAGCAACCTGTGCACTCCTACCCCCTATATGCCGCCGTGTGCTGGCCGGTTTATTCCTTCGCCACGGCACAATTCCCGCTCTACGTCGGTCTCATAAGGGCCACATTTGCCCGGGTACCGGCGCGTGCGGTGCCTGGCCCATGATGCTATTTCTCTTTTGTTTGTTTGTTTGTTTGTTTGTGTGTGAGATGGATCGAATGCTGTTAACTGCTTGAGATTTTTTTTTTTTTTTTTTTGATTGAGGTAACAAGAATTGTGTGTTTCAGCGTGATTAATCTATTGGCTTCAAAACTTCAGCATCTTGAACAAGAATGCAGCCCAAGAACTTGATTTAAGAGAAAATCCAATAAGAATGCAATAAGCTTGCACTCAATGTTAGGGCCCGGAATTTTCTCTAGGAAATAGCCTCTTACGCTCAACTCAGCTACCAGGACCAAAGAATTAATGAGCAGAAAAAATGACAAGAGATAATGGAGAGAGATAAAAAAAACAAAAAGGAATAGAATAGTCAATCCTCGTTTGAGATCTTTCTCCTCTATTTACAGGTGTTTGGAATGGATTAATCATGAGTTTAGGTTTCTTAGCAATGATTGACCATATTTACTTCTTGATCTTGAGTTAACTAAAGTCTAAGCATATTTGGTTAGTTATAATATAATTAAAATAATTTTATTTTAATTAATCCGATAATCTTCGTGAATTATGAATTTTTCTTTTGTCACATGTTTTTAACATAATGACACATCAAATTACTCCTCATTAAAAATTATATGTAATATTTTTATGCATGCGATGATGCTATAAATTATATTATTTGTATATAAATTAAATATAATATTATCAATATAATTTTAGTAGAATAATATTTTTATGATGTCATAATATTTTTAGTACAATTATGTACAGAAGGGTTTAATCGCTAATTGGTATAAAGGCTGTACTTTGCTCTTTTCTTAATGTTGTCCTTGGAATTATCATATCAAAACAAAATTCAGTTATTTTTACTAAAACCAAAGTTGAAGAGCTATCTGAAATCAGGTTTATGGAGGACTAAATAATGCTTCTTTTTCTTTCTACCCAATTTGCACCAATTTACCAACTTAAAGTTTCAAAATTCAACTGACGATTTACCGAATAATACAGAACCAGCATATATGCATACATTTCCAACTATCGGAACCATATATGAAGCTCATCACGTACTCTTCATCCGAATATATATATATATATATATATATATATATATATAAATCTTAGCCAATGAATACTAAAAGCCAATGATCCTCTATTTTATGAACCCTTAAGCAAGTTACGGTCGTTTTGTAATACAAAGAATGCACTATCATCTCTTTAGCCTGTGCATGTGTAGACTAGTTAAGCACTGGCATTAATCTATAATGTATCGATGCCATTTATTCATTCTTAAATCTTACAGCTCTTGTGTTCATTCTGTTCTATGTTCTTAGAAATTCATGATTCCGCAGACATTTAAAAAATGATTCATCTTGAGTGCAACGAAACACATCACTCATAAGTATTGGCTTATTCTTCTAATTTCTTTATCCAAAATAACATTCACGATCTAACTGCAAGTCTAGCATTTATAGCACTATATAATATTACTCTTGGCTTGTAAATTAGTAGTGCCATGGTTTGATCCATAACCAGCAAACAACATAACGCCATCATTCAGCTCCTTCTTAAACTATTTTATTTTAAATGACAAAGGCCATTGTAAGCCATACATGATCACGCTCATCCACGTTGTCATTAACAAGCATACAATAAAAATTAATACTTTAATGCAAACAAATAGTAAGGGATCCGTATCTCTAAGAAGAAAAGTTTGATCTGCTCTAGCAATATAATTTGTAAATTCATTTAATGCATCCAATTTGGCGTAACAAAATTTAAAAATTAATATATTCACTAATTTAAATAATTTAATCACTAAATTTTAATTTTTCAAAAGCTCTAGCTTCAATTCTAGCTGCTCTATGAATTGACTCAATAATTAAATTAAATTAAATTAAATAACAAGTTAGAACTCATCCTCACTTAGCAGGCCATGAAAATCCTATAAGGATGCTCTGAGTCTAACTATGAACCACAATTATAGTGAAAAAAAAGTCAAAAGTGATGTCAACCATGAGTTACAAGGTCTCTCTTGTTGAGGAGGAAATCAAGAGTTTCGGCCTATTGTCTGCGGACAATCGTCAGTAATTAAGGCCTGTTGTCCCAAAGTAGTGGAAATCGATGCTAATTTTTTTATTTTTATTTTTTTAGCCTAAAGTTCTATTTGGCTGCTTGCAAGTAAGATGCTTTTCAGGCATTAGCTTTCATATAGGAAGGCACTTTCTCATCTTAACAATGGGAGGTGATTTTTGATATGACCAACGAAAAGTAGTGGTTTTTCTAGATAGATCTTTCCATTGACTGCATTAAAAATGTCAAACAAGCATTCAAATGTCTTACTCCTTTCAAGGAAAGGTCTCTCCTTAGGAAAGCTTGAGGCAATCAAATAAGGCCTAAGAGATAGAAAGAGAAAGATAAGGGGGGGAGAATCCAAATAGAGGTGCTAAAATAAGTTAAGAAGATAGGAAGAAGAGTAGAGAGAGAAAGAGAAAGATAGAAGGAAGAGAAGTTGAAAGAGGTGCTAAAACAAGGGAGGAAGAAGTGTAGAGAGAGAGAGGAAGGAAGAGGGAGTAAGAAGGGAAAACTCCAGCTGAAGATTGAAGCAGTCCCATTGGTCCCGAATGATCATGAATGACAAAACTAGCTCTAGTTGAATCTAGGTAAACTGACTTATCAAAGTTGATTTTTAAAATTTCTGGTTGAGAAGGCTGCCAAGAGGCAATTTATTAGTTATGTGATCCTAAGTGCCCATGACTATCGTCGCCCCAAGTACCAAAGACCATTACTGAAGGTATCTTGATGGCTTGGATAAATTTTATTGCTAAATGAAAAGTGATGCGGAACATAAAGGCATGCTATTGACTATCATAAAAAAACTAAATTTTAGATTAAAGATTTAAGATTTTTATGGATTGATTCCCAAAGACAGACTAAAAATATGCAGATAAAGATATCAAGTTGCGATTCTTCAGAACTAAACCTTTTAAAGAAAACTAAGAAATAGGATCACAGGAATTGAGAAACTCCTAATTAGAACATACTCGTTATCTTCAATAAATCAGATCTTAGAGGAGGGTAGTTTGGATTACCTGGCAGTGATGTAACATCTTCTGAATAAGCAGGTTCACACCGTTCCTCGAAAGATGCGCTCTGAAGGACAAGCTAGATTTCCCTTGGAATCCTAGGTTGCAGGCTGATGGTTCTGTGGCAAGGAAGAACTCCTCCTCAAATCTTAGTACCTGAGGATCTTGAGTTGTCAGGAGAACTCTTGGACGCCAGAGACTTGATGCTTATGGTGGACGGCAAAGGATGGGAACTAGGAGTTGGCAGCCAAGGGATGGAACTAGGGTTTGTGTTGCGATCTTTGGGTCTCTCACCCTTTCCCTCATGGAGTGACAATGCTCAAGGCATGGAAATAAAGAAGAGGTTTTCTTGTTTCATTCATCCAATTATTCTCCAAGTACAAGAGAAAGAGAGGGAGCATTTATACTTCCTCTACTCCTTGTTACAATAGGACTAGAATTCATCATACATAGAAAAGAATTTTCTTAGGATTGATCAAAGCATGACAAATAGGAATAGAATATGATCTCCACATCTCCTTCTTTACTTGGACTAGGCAGTCATGGCAAGAAAGCATGGGGCGGCAAAGCATTCCTCCTTTGGATTGGGCGGTCATGGCAAGAAAGCATGGGATGGCAAAGCATTCCTCCTTTGGACTAGGCGGTCATGATAAGAAAGCATGGGGCAGCAAAGCATTCCTCCTTTGGATTGGAAGATCATGGCAAGAAAGAATGGGGCGGCAAAGCATTCCTTCTTTGGACTGGGTGGTCATGGTAAAGAATCAAGGGGCGCCAACTTTCTTCCTTTCATGGTATGGGGCGGCAACAAGAATCAAGGAGCTTCCATATATGTGTGGGACGGCAACAAGGGCTTCCATATTTGTCGTGGGGCGGCACAAGAATCAAGGAGGTTTTATATATGTGTGGGACGGCAACAAGGGATCTCATATTTATCGTGGGGTGGCACAAGAATCAAGAAGGCACCATCTACCTTCCATATTTGCTTGTGGTCCATGCATGAAATAAGAGAGGGGTGCCATGTATGCTGTGGAGGTGGCGTAGGCATTGACTGGAGTCTCATGTAATAGCTGATGTGGTGCCACTGGATGTAGCCTTCACCTTCTTGACTCAAGACACTTGACTTGACTTAATTATAGGACTCAATTGACTTATAAGTGGACTACACTTTATTGGACTCAATTAAATGACTCAATTGACTCATAAACAATTTGAAGGATCAATCAGAGATCCAAATGGACCCCTGTAACCTTTATCTAACCTGGTGCCCACACCAATTCTCCCCAGGTGGGAGGAACTCGACCCTGTCGAGTAAGGGTCAATCTGGCTTTGGTAACTCTCTAGTAGGTCCGGATCTATGCATTGCAGATTCTTTCGGGTAACCCAAGAATCCTCAGATTTTGGTCGACCTTTGCCAATGAACCATGTAGCGCTGGTAACCTTTGTTTCGGGTACTGATAGCTTGATAATCCAGAATTTGCTCGATCCTTTCTCTTCTCTTAGGCCAATTTGTAGGTGGACACTCTGGGATGGGTTCGCTTTCAAGAATAGGGTTAGGTCCAAATGGCTCACTAGGTATCACTGCTGGTTCCCTATACTCAGTTAGGTCTGATATATTGAAAGTTGAGCTAATGCCTAATTCAGGAGGTAACTCTAGTACATAGGCATTGGGTCTGACTTTTTTAATTATTTTAAAGAGTCCAGCCCCTCGGGCATGCAACTTTTTCATAGTTCCGGAAGGGAACCGCTCATTGATATGCTTTGTGTTTGATTATAATTGCAGGTGCGCTTCATTGGAAGATCGTCTCGGTTTACATCAACCGCATGGGTCAGGTGAGGTGGTTGTTTGAAGCTTGCTACCATTTGTTACTCATTGTTACCATTCTCTGCTCAATATGTTAAGTTACTTTGTTTTGCTGAGCCTGTAGGTAATGCTTAAGATGAAAAGCAGGCATGTTGCTGGAACAATCACTAAGAAGAAAAAGTGTTAGTCTCACAGAACTCATAATTAAGTCGAATATTGCAGTTCTATATTTCCTTGTCATGGGCTTATAGCGATGCTGAAATGGTTTGCTGCAGGTGTGGTCATGGAGGTTTGCAAGGATATCCAATCATGGCCGGGTCGGCACTTGCTAGAAGGCGGAGAGCAACGGCGCTACTTTGGACTGAGGACGGCGGAGCGCCGGGTGATCGAGTTCGAATGCCGGAGCCAGAGAGAGTACGAGATGTGGACGCAGGGAGTATCCCGCCTCCTCCACATTGCCGGCGAGAGGAAGCACCTTGCTTGACGAGGGGAGCTGCGTCCAGACCAGCAGCAGAATGATGAGCCATATGCTAGCTGTGGAGTTAGAGGAAAGTGTTGGAATTAATGGCTTGGCAATAATGTTTGTAATCAAGGAAATGTGCGAAGTGAATTCCATCTGCCGCTGTGAAAAAAGAAAAAGAGAATTTAATCGAATCAATCCGAGGGGGTTCTTCGCTGGATTTGCTTTTGGTGTTTGGTTTCTGTCATAGAAGTGATGCTATACAAATACTGGCAGTAGGAAAAAGGGGACCATGTTCAGCTCTTGCACGGTTGTGGCCGGGAAGAATCTTTGACTGAAGAAAAGCAAACCATCTATCTGTGTGGAAAGAGCACAATCGTGTGGGCTCCTCTCTCTATGTTTTTCATGTGCCAAAGAAAAAACAGGGTATTTTGGCTCTTAGCAAACGACTCCACATTGAGGAATGATCTCACACAAATAAGTACTTAAATATGTAAAATTATTATGACCCCCTACCAACACAATATTTCAATTTAAAAGGCCATCCAACGCTACAAGGCCGCCACTCTCAGAAGAATGTTACAACTGATGATAGATGATTAAAGTATGTCGAAGCATACCGGCAAAAACTATCCATGATCAACCTGCAGACTGTGCACTCATTAAGGTTCAGTGGCCGTGGCAGTCTTAAGGTAGGGAGAAGCCAATGGAGGGCTGAACGGTTCATGAATCACTTGCATCGAAGGCTGTTAGCAGGTCCAAGAAAAGGTTGACGATGTCAAGATACAAAGAGATGGCTGCAGAGACATATTCATCATAGCTATGGCGCTTGATCAGGTTGTCGGTGTCGTAGATGATGTAACCAGAAAAAATAATTGCAGCCAGGCAACCATAGATTGTCGTTCCAACCTTTCCAATTGGGATGAAAATCTGCAGGAGAATAGCTGAGAAGCTCAGCTGCAGGTCATACAGAAAGGAACTGGGAGAGCTAATCCTTGGGATGATTACATAGGACCAACCTGGACAAAGCAGTAAATCATCAGCACCAGCAGGGATGCAAACAAGAATGGCCCGAGGAAGTTGAAATCATGGCCTCTTTTGGCAGCCCAGAATGTGTAGAGCGTGAGCCCAGTAACAACAACCACCGTTAGAGTTGCAGCTTCCAGTGTAACTTTCCCTGAGCCAGAATTGAAACAAATCACACAATGGATAAGGTAAACCTAGAATGTCAAATAGAATCAGGCGATTCTACTACTGAGCTGTGTGTGCAAGTATCAATTTCAAGGCTTGAATACATTAAAAGATTTTAGAAAAATCAAATAAGTTGATCGGTTTGATGAGTGAATAGAACTATGAGGTAAGAAAAGTCCTACACAGAGCAAAGAAGAATTATATCTGATAAGGAACTACTCATAGAAAGCAAGTTTGAACAATGTAATAATGAGAAGAAAATTGATAAAATAGTGAACAAATCTTACTGACAACACTGAGAAAAGAAGCGTAAATCCTGTTTTAGGGGTAAAGGGCTCATGGTTGGGTGGCTAGTGGCCTCATAAGCAGAACTTTTGAGGCACCGTCACTGATTATTGGGTAATGTGTGAGGGTTGTTCTTGGCCTTGTATTACTCTAATGAAAATAAGCAAGCATTTCCACTCTTCTACTTGAGGTTGGCACATTTATCTAACATTCATACGTTGATTGATTAAATGAAGCTTGCTAGATCTGCTCCGAATTGTACCGTCAACTCTCTGCAACAAAGTGCCAAATTCCTGAATGATGGCGGTTGTCAGGAGAGCGACCTGTCTCGAAACTAAAATAAAACAATACTGGCAATTCATTTATAATAATAATAATAATAATAAAAAAAACAATCACCACCAAAATAGAGTAAGGTCCACCTAGTTAATCGAACAGACCAACAAGCAATGTTCCCAGTGTAGTCACATTCTCAAAATTTCCGTCGGTTCGGTGTTCCTAACCCTTCTGAACAACTGCACAGTAAATGGTCAAAAACAAGTGAGACCGGACGAATGAAAGCATAGACAAGGTTGTCCAATGTACAGATATTAAGACTGTACTCATCTGCTTGATGTCACCTGTATGGCCCAACTTGATTCCAAACTACAGTCATGCAGACCATGTGGCACATAACTACAAAGACCCTAGCCCGTAAGCATAAAATGGTGATGCACAAGAAGTGTGAAAGACCAAGGTCATGACTAGGAATGTAATATAACACCATCCTGCACATTTGACATCCCCAGTGATCTACTCTGACGGAACTCGCTCTGCTCAAGGCACACTTCTCATACGGCAGCCTTTCTCTAATTCCAGCACTTGCTCTATGGCCGATCTCCTTGGTCTTTCCAGGGCACCCTTGCTAGAGGCAGCTTACACTCTTATTTATTTCCGTAGCACGCTTATAATTAATTCATGTACATTATGGAATCCATGAACCAGAATTAGCAATACATCATGAATTCATGCAGGTAAACAACCCTTGCTTATGAATTGAGCCACTCCTATGTTTTTCTTTATGCCAGCCTCTCTAGCAGTTGCTACATGCTCAGTTATATTTCCCCATTATACCCAGGCCTTGTTTAAACTTATGATTTATGAGAATCCTTTGACAGCTCCCTTCCAGACCTGGTGATCGGGGATCCAACCACTCAAGGGAAACAAAGATCATGTGCTCATCTCACTACTACCCCATTTATATTCAACTGCTGAATGTATACATTGTTTGGATGAGCAAGGCAAATTTATTGAAACCACTTCGTGGCTGTAACTTTATTTGTCAAACAAAACAGAAAGGTTGTGGACACAATCTCATCAAGCGTATTTTAAGATATAGGATCTTTGTTGAGTACTAAAATCTACCATGCATATTCAAGCATTGAACAAGTGTTCAATTTGATGGCTCAGCTAAATTGTAAAAGCTAGAGGTTCATGGTTTCAATGTTAATCATCAAATGATAGAAGGGGTAGATGCAAAGGCATCAGAAGCTAATTTTAAGATAAAGGCATTGAAAATTGCAATTGTAATGGTCGTTGACATCTCTTCGAATGTGTAGAGAAGATACAGTATTTTGTTGAGTTCCTCTCTAAAATATCTCGACTTTTAAGTCTTGTAATCTTTGACAGGATAGAATTTGTCACATTTTGCTTAAGGTGTAAAATAGCAGACAAGTATTTAAGTAATATTTTTCTTGAATTCACATGATCTTGAGGAGGGAAGAATGGAAGGTTCTAATATCTATTATAAGCAACTCGCAGGAATGACTTTGCTCATTAATGAAGTTGAGGAAAGATTAATTGATGAATGGGAAGCAGGTAATTCTTTGCTGGTCTGTGGATTTTATGGATGGTTAGAATGTTGAGGGCTGCAAGTTGCTTTCTCTGCCAATTGGATGACAGAAATGATGCGATGATCTTTATAGGAATGACAAACGATGTCCGCTCAAAAGTATAACATCCAAAGCAGACTACTTTGTGATAGACAAGGGTAATATAATGGATAACAAAGACAGAAACAACAAGCAGTCTGCTTGAAGAATGGAATGTACAAGATAAAGGATGGAAAAAAAAGTTGAACACAGTGAGTTCATGGACTAACCTAGGGGAAGGTATTGTACCATCTGAATATATGGGAAGGGCTGCCCATATAGGCAGTGACTTGGTGGAATGACACAGAGATGAGATGAGGCGGAATGAAATAAACTGAAACACAAGGATTCATAAAGTGTTGCTTATTTATGCAAAGTAAGATGATTTGGCTATTAGAGTTGGATGCCACTTTTAGGAAATCAGTAATGTCCTACTCATCTGTAGAATGCAACGTGGCTACATTCAGTGAGAAGCCAACTCTATCACAAGCTGTTAATAACATGGGTTCGAGATCATAGAAGTCAGAGACGTGTTAACCAGTGAAAAGACCACTAGAATAAGGACAGACAGGAATCCTTCATACTGCAGTCTCTGTAGCTGAAGTTACAGGACCTGCGAGCATCAGAAATATCACCAGAACGCTGATAAAACATCAAAAGACTATGTTCTCTTTATGTTGTCTAATATTGGAATTCTCGTATTCTATGCATCACAACAAAATTCAGTTATATTTTTTTTTTCTAAAACCAAAGCTGAAAATCACCTCAGCGTTTATTCAGAGCCAACTTTATTCATATTCTATGCTATCTGAAATCAGTGTTTATTCAGGATGAAGTAATGCTTCTTTTTCTTTCTGCCCAATTTACACCATTGCACCAACTTTAAAGATCCAAAGTCAAACAATCATTTACCTGAGTAATACAGAACCAGTATATATCTTGTACTTTTTCCAACTATCAGAACCAAATCTGAAGCTTGTCACATACCAGTCATCCCAAAGAATTAAATTTTTAAAAAATTCTTACCCAGTGAATGCTAAAACTTCATAATCCTCCATTTTATGAACCCTCTAGCAAGTTAGTGTTGTTTTACAATATAGACAATGCATAATCATCTCTTCGGCCATGTGCAAATATAAACTAATTGAGACATCATAAAAGTCATACATCTCTTTGGCCATGTGCATGGAAGTGCATGCTTTTATTCCTAGTTTGGTCACTTTATTTAAGCACTGACATCAATCTGTAATGCATGGATGCCATTTGCTCTTTCTTAAATCATACAGCTCTTGTGGTCTTCTTTCTGTTGTATTTTCTTAGAAGCTCATGACTCCACAGACATTTAAAAAATGATTCATCTTGCGTGCAATGAAATAAATCACTGAAACGTATTGACTTATTCTTCTAATTTCTTCACCCAAATCTCAATAATATTCACATTCCATCAAGTCTTGACAGTAGAGAAGGGCTTGACATCAGTCAGTTTCCATCTCTAACTATTTTCTCAAAGAAAAAAAAAAAAAAGTTTTCCTTCTCCAACTCATTATGCAGGAATGCCGAATTCTGGAATATCAATATTATATATTACGATTAGTGGCGTTCTTTGCCCATTATACTCTTTATAATCATTTTTATTGCCATTTTATATTCTTTCTTTTTAAACAACCTCATAATTTAAGAAATATTTAGAAAAGAATATGACTACATTGTTTCCTTCTCAAACTTAAAATACTATATAAAAGAATTCCCTCTGTCACAAACCCAACAAAATAATAGGTTCAAAACGCCTGTTTTCTTCTCTCTAATATTAGGGATTTCTTTAAGCAGTAAGACAAAGATGAATGCAAATTAAAATTAGCTTCTCCCTTACCGCTCCTAGTTGCGCATGCTAGCCCTACTGTGAGGCTGATGCAGATCGTGAACAGCATGAGGAGAATCAAATTTATCGGATGGCGCTCACGGAAGTATATCATTGGCAACATCACTGTTTCATCAAGATGAAAATGGAAATATCATTAAAATCATAAATTTTAGCTAAAAAACCAGAAAACAAGGGAGAATTCATCAAGATGTCAAATATACCGAGGAATGGGGCGACGATGATCAGAATAAAGACGGCGAATGAGGCGGGGGTGCGGGCGAGGACGAAGCGGGGAATGGCCGGGACAAACATAAAGATGCAGGCGACGACGATGGTGAGTAGAATCTGGAGGGAGACGATGGTGTAGATCTTTCGAACGAAGGCCCACCGAAGCTGTGGGTTCTCGATCATGCCGGGGTACAGAGCGCCACCGCCCAACCCGGCCTCGATGTTGTGCTGCCTGTTCTTCCCCATCTCGTGCTCGAAAGATAGGAGGCGATGGCCCAAGGGATTGGATTAGAATGGAGGGAAGGGAGCTGGGGAAGGGGGTGAGAGGATGGTGGAGGGGCGGAAGAGAGAGGTGGAGAAGCCCGGCCACCGGTAGCGGAAACGAGAGAGGCGGGGGACCCGGGTTTCTATTTATATTTTTTAGAGAGCGCTTCGGTGGGGAATCGGACGGCTTACCCGTTATTGCAATATTGTAATCGCATCCTGGCCGTCCATTCTAGAGCACGCTTGATCTGAATACCATAAATCAAAGTATAATCTCCTTAAAAAGAAAGAAAAAAAAATTATTTCCTAAAATAATTTGAAACGTGGCACATGAGATACCATGTAAGCTATCCTAATTTTTTTTTTTAAAAAAATTAATACATTAGTGGATGAAATCATCTATCTGAATGGTGATTCCAACTTCTCCATCTCTGTTTAACTTAAACTTTTTTTTTGGTCCTATCATTAGCACCATGAGGAAGTGCACCGATGGTTTTAACATTTCTCATCTTGATCTTTGTCTCTTCTCTCACCTCATGCCGTCTTTGCTTCTTCTCCTTTTCCGTAAAGAGATCTTGAGATTTGATATTTCGAAGATCATTGTTGGAGAGGAAGGATTTCATGTTCTTTGGATTGTCCTCCCTTCTTCTTCTCCGTTCTTGAATGTTGATGGGCAATATGAGATGAAAAGAAAAGGGATTTCTACGATAAAATTTGTTGTATTCTTCTTTCTATTCATTTTCTTATCTTTTTTGAGTTTTTTTATTGTTGAAACTTCAGGTTTAAGGAAGTGGTCTCTTGAAGAGATGGTCTTACAGTAATTTTTTTAATTTGAAATCATCTGTTAAAAGGAAAGATTTTAAAATAGTTTCTTTAACAGATAATTTTAAAATAGAATCTCTTTATCAACAATTAGAAAAAAATTTTAAAACATTACCGTACATAGTGTAACCATAAATCATCTATTGAATAGATAATTTTATTTCATTAATAGATTTTAAAAGAAAAATTAAAATAAACTACGTAACATCTCTTGTGATTTACTTTATATTATTTTTAAAAGAATAAATATTATTTTAAAATAATTACTATTTGAGGCATCATCTTCTTTTGTGATGAAAGCTAGCATTGTCACACCAGCATTTCGGGAAAAATGGCAATTTCGACAGTGGCCTCTTGCATATCTCTGGACGGAAGGAAAAATATAGAATTTATGAACACCCTAATGCTTTGGACAGCTTTTTTTTCTTTTTTTTTTTTTTTTTCCTATAAACAAGTCAAACAAAATGAGTGCCACACAACAGGAATTTTAATCAATCCATCACCACTTGATTGGTTATTCCCATCTTCAGCCATTTCCAAGAACAGAGACCAAGTTACACCACCATATCACCAAAGAAATTTTACTCTAGACTAACTTTCCATTGCGTCTTTCAGATGAATCTTTTTTTCAGACAACGGAGAGGGAGAGAGGGGAAAAAAAAAAAAAAAGAAAGTAGAAAAATGCGCATGACCCCATGACCTCAATACCATCAAGGTGATAATATACAGTGTTAATATATGGTATCATCTAGATTCATACGTAGAATATGTTAATATGCTATGGCATGATTGGTGCTAAATTCAAGATAAAAATATGCTTTTAGTCCTCAAACTTTCATCCAAAATTTATTTTGGCCTCCAAACTTTCAGTTGTTACAGTTTAATCTTCATGTTTTAAGAATATTATATTCTTAATATTTTGTAAGATGGGATCAATTAAAATTGAGAAAATAGTTAATGCATCACTTTATCAATCAGTCCACACATTTACGTTAAGGTAACATATTAGCTATTCTTTCAATTTTAATTAATTCCATATAATGCGATGTTAGAAATACAACCTTCTTTAAATATGATGGGCTAAAGTGTAACACCTGAAAGTTTGAGCATTAAAATGAATTTTGAATAAAAGTTTGAGGAACCAAAGTATATTTTAACCTAAATTCAATTATTAGTAGCCTCTCTCTCTCTCTCTCTCTCTCTCTCTATATATATATATATATATATAAAGAGAGAAGGAGAGAGAGAAATAGATTTAGCTACATTCAAAAGTAGCCAAGTCTAGATACGACCACCTCGTCATCCTTAGATCCGCATAATTTACTGATTTCAAAGATAGAAAAAATAGAAAAGGTGTGATGGCTCTAAGATCCATATAGATTCAAGAATGGAGGAGATGATCGGATCTTAAACCTGGCAACAGTTGAATATAATCAAGTCCAGTTCTCTCTCTATATATATATGAGTTGGATTTTGCTACATTTGAATGTAGCTACGTCACACCATCCTATTCTTTTTTTTTTTTATCTTTGAGATTTATTAACTATATGAATTTAAAGATGAGGAAGATGACTGAATTTAGATTTGGCTATGTTCGAATATAGCTAAATCTAGTCTTTTCTTCTTTTTCTCTCTCTCTCTCTCCCTTTGCTGCCCCGAACGTGCAGAGAGTAAGACTAGTAAGTACCACCGCGGTAAGAATAGCAGCTTCCAAAATGATCTTCACTGTTTACACCTAAGAACTTTTAGCATCAAAATTATGTTGGAATTATAATTTGCAATTTTCAAGAGCAGAACTAATCTAGAGGAATATTAGTAGAAATCAGCCCAAGTAGTTGGGAATTAATGAGACTCTTCACCTCCCAAGATACTTGGAACTAGAACACATTAAGTCTGCAAAATTTCCAGAGCATTCAGCAGCAATTATAAATTCTCTAGATCAGTTCTGGCTTAATAATAAGCCTTTTAGCAACTCAGAAACAGTACAGCTAGTGGCCAGCACAAACACATTCAGCTGCAACTGCATAGAGAAAACTTCTGCATTTAAAAACACTCTATGTTATGCTTTGCTTTATGTATTCTGCAACAGTCTGATTTCTAAGTTGTAATCCAATCCTAAAGGAAGTTTATACAGTATAAGACCCCCAGCCTAATTATCTTTTGCATATCCTACGTCATTTCTATCTTTTTATTTGCTTTGTTTCTTTCTATTATTCTTGTTTTTTTTTTCTTTTTGTGTGTGTAAAAGAGAAGCTCTAGGAGTGAAAAGGCCATACCTTGAAATTAATATTGATATCTATTCAGAATGAGTTAGAAATTTAGGAGTTGTCTATTTTTATTTGGAAATGGTAAAGATTGTCAACAAATCTATTAGTTATATGATATTGAGAGAATTCTTTACAAATAGAATACACTCAAGGCTGTTGCTGAGGAATGTTAGCAGCGTCTTCTTATCTGTATTTTTCTTTGATAGGTGAGTGCTATCTCTACCAACAAGCAATCAACAGTAGGCATGAAAGCAACTTCTCAGACGGATACCAACTGCTTAGTTTTACCATATGTCTACTCTTGATTGATGGGACTCCAACTCTCAAAGTTGCAGCATCCTTGCTAACCAGTTGACAAATGAGCTTTAAAAGGATATTAATCAAAGCAATTGCAATTAAAATCCCCAAAACAAAAAAAGTTTCAGTCGACCAATCGAATACATCAAAACTTGCTGATTTTGACTTAAACGTATCCATCTCCTACCACTGAAACCATGCAAGTGGCTTCTCTCTAGTTAACTTATGTCCACCCCTTCCAAACTTTCCTTACAAACTGAAACAATACTAGATTGTAAATAATCACCTCTTCTATAAATTCCCATTCTTGAGCACATCAATCCATTATTCAGAGAATTGACGGTTCAAGATGCTGCATCAATCCATTGTTAAGAGAATGACGGTTCAAGATGCTGCTTCAGGTTGCAGCCAAAGCAATAGAAAGTCTGTACCATCCTAATGCTTCAATTCAACACTGACACACAGAATTTCTTCAAAAGTTTTGATTTTATTGCGCCTTATACAAAAAGTTGCTACTCAAGGGGGAATGACACAGCTACTTTCTCGGAAGCTGAGAACTTATAATTTTTTATTTTTTTTAAAAAAAAGTTCTTAAGCCCACAAACAAAACAAAATAAAATTATTTTATTAAAAAATGCCTACATATTATGTTTTAGCTAATTTATAATATCATACTATTATAACTATAATATTTTATTATTTTATTATCATATAATTTTATAATATAATATTATATTATATTAATATAAAAATAATATTAAAGTATTTTTTTTATTTTAAACAATTGAAAATAGTCAGTTTGTGTGACCAAACTTGCATCTTATCTTTAATATCATATATATTATTCTTTATTTACTTTAGAGAAATATCCATAGAACCACTCAAGAACTTGTGCTTTATGAGCCTTTTTCTCGTGACCAATCAAATATTTCACATTCATTTTTTCAGAAATTATTTTTTAAAAATTCATTTCCTTATGCAAGCACTTTCTGAATATCTATTTTTAGAAATTATCTTCCCATTTTTCAAATTTTTTTTACTCCATTAATAGTTCATAATCTTGTCTTGCAATTAATAGACTAAAAGTTTCGTTTAGCGGAGCTATTAGTAATAGAACTTGTAAGAGTATAACCTTTGGCAGTAGAGTTTTTGAAAAAAATTATTTATTATTTCATAGCCACATTTTTAAAGTATTTTAAGACTTTAACACTATTTGGTAACCAAACTAAAAAAGTGTTTTTATAATAAAAATTATGAAAGACCTTACATTATATTTTCAACTATCTAATCTATTAAAAATTATTATTATAAATTATTTTAGTAACATTGTAATATAATAATATCATATTATAATAAGAGGTAGACTTAGCTATATTCAAATGTAGTCAAATTTAGGATCCGATCACCTTCCTCCCTTATCCTTAGATCTATGCGGATCCCGAAGCTACCTCATTTTTTTCATCTTTTTCATCTTTGGGATCCATAAATTATATGGATCCAAAGGTGAGAAGGTGATTATACCTTTTATAATAACGTTAAATATATCATATTATAGTATAATAATATAGTATAAAAAATATAATAATATTCTAATATAATAATAATTATAATATAAAATTTTTATAATATATTATTTTACTATTATTTAATAATTATATTATAATATATTATTAAAATTATGATCATTATTATCTAAGAATATAATATCATATTATTGTGACATATAATTATATTAATATTACAAAATTATAGCATTACATATTATGATAAGATCATATTTATATATTATATTTTATAATACTATGAAAATCATAATAATATTTGAATATAATATAATATAATATAATATATAATAATATCAAAATTTTGTTGTTCTTTTGGTTTGAATTTATGATCTTCAAGTCTAGAAAGAGCTTCTCGATGAGTCACAAGAAGTGCTTTTCCGAGTAAAGTTTTCAATATTTTTTTAATAAAGCTATAAAATAGTTTTAAAAATTTCATTAAAATCATCTAAAAATACTTTCAAATGTAATACGCCAAACGGAGCCCAAGAGCTGCGCCTCAAGCTTCACATAAAGCGTTTCGCCTTGCTTTATTCTTGCTTTGTAAACGAAAGATGCTTCTCCTAATCAAGAACTTCCTTACTTGCCGGAGGCCCTCTTTTGATGCCTATAGCAGCTGTTAGTTTTGGAATAGACGCAAGAAACATTCTTGAAGCACTCTTTGCTTTTCTTTTTCTCCAAATTCAATTTAGCTTTGAATTTTCTTTTAGTTCTTTTGGCAAAAGAAAGAAAGATGCTCCAGGGATAATGTAAAAGAAAAGCGACCAAAGTTCCATGGATGATAGAAAGTAACCATAGGGGGTTTGCATGCTCAGAGAGAAAAACCCAGCCGCTACGTATGGCCACAATGAGATGCACAGTACTGTGACGGTTATAAAACTAGGTGATGCAACCATAAAATTATCCGGTTCGGATGGCACTGATGGTTTCTTGGATCATTTGTAAATAAACAATCCAATCGAAAAACTTGATGGTCCTTGGAAGTTTCTGACTTTGCTGATGAAGGGAAAAAAAAAAAAAAAAAACGTTTGGCAATTCAATAACTCATCCAAGTTTTTGGGGAATCCGTGATCCAAATTAAATGGGTCTACAAAACTACTCTTCTAAAGATATCTTTATACAAATCATATATTTGAATTTGGTTTTTTTATATTATATATAATTTTCAATTATTAAGATAACAAAATAGTGAAGAAAAAGAATAATATCTTAGTTAAGTGTCTAAGATGGCGACTCATCCCAAACGCTGGAACGGAGATGCCTCGCTGAAGTCCCGAGCAGGCCTTGGACCAATACATGATCCGAGACAATGATTTAAACCTTGTTACCATTGTATAAAGGAGTTCCAACGGTGGGGAGCGGTGCAGTGATTTAGACACGATTTGCTTTCGAAAAGTAGTGAATTAAATACATGAATTGAGATAAGGGCAAAGAATTATGCATAGATGCCTACTACTGCCTTGCCCTTTCTATTTAAGGACACCGGGCACCCGCCCTGCTGCATTAATGCGTCCCATCACCATGTCGTCCAACGAAACTGCACTGATTGACATCTCAGCTCCAGCCGCTCCCATCCGTCAGGACGGTGAGGCGGTTAAAGATATGTTCAAAAATGCAATGCGTGGGCGGTGGCAAGAGGTGGCACAAACCTACGCCGAGGACTCAGTCCGGGTGGCCACGATCGCCCAGACTGGGGACACCGTGCTGCACCTGGCCGTGTCCAGCGGCGTGGAATCGAACGTGAAGCTGCTTGTGGACAGCGTCGCCTATGGAGATCGCAGCAGAGAAGTCCTGGGGATCGAGAACGAGAGGGGCGACACAACGCTGCACCTGGCTGCGGCTCTGGGGATGGAGGAGGCATGCCGGGCCATGTTCAGCCGGTGCCCACAGCTAGTGATCGAGGCTCGAAATAAGCAAGGCGAGACGCCCCTCTTCAAGGCCGCGCGCCACGGCCAGATGAAAGCCTTCTGCGCCATGCGACATGCCATCGAGACTCTTCTGAATATCACCGAAGAGGCTCCCCGCAACCTGGACTTCTGCAGGAACTTTGGCGGCGACACCATCCTACACATTGCCTTGTTCGGAGACCACTACGGTACGTAAGAGTTAGCTGCCATACCCCATGCTTTCGTATTGTCGCAAATATTATCGATCACTTCACTCGATGGTCCGAGTGGATCCGCGACCATGTCGAATTTCTTAATGCCTCTTGATGGTAACTAGCAGTTTTAGTGGTAACCGTTACGACTGTCAATTTTTTCATATTATTACTGAATGGCACGCGGTGTGGTGCGCAGAGTTGGCCCTGGAGATTATTGGCCGCTACTCCGAACTGGTTAGCTACTACAACGAGAAGGGGGAGTCGCCTCTCCATATCTTAGCCAACAAGCCTTCGGCTTTTCAAAGCGGAACTCGATACAGGCCACTTGAAAGTTTGATCTACAATGGTGAGTGTCTCTCTCTCAATACATATCTTCTCTCTGTGAATAATGGCATGCACGTGATTTTATATCTAGAATCATGTCTACATGTTTATGAGTATGAAATATATAAACGCATTCTTAAATTGCATTTTGAAAGAGGCAAGACTGTTGCGGAAGTTTAATAATTTTTAAAACTTCGAACCGTGGTTATGCGGTAGACCTTAACAGAGATTTGATGCTTTGTTAACGTATACTCAAAATAATAAAATCATCATCATGCCCTTTATGAATCTTAATGTCTGTCCTCGGGAGCGGAATTAGGGATCTAATTTTGAGGGCTGGACTGGTGGCAGGGCTTCTAAACACCAATGGGCTCTCCAACCAAACCCAACCACACAAATATAATTAATTTACCTCTATCTTGGCATAGGTGAACTCAATTCAGCCGGCCTGAGGCCTGTTGTGTTAGCGGGCTTTAAGTCGGGTCTTGGACTTGGTCCAAGATTGTTTGGATTGGGCTCAACACTAAAAATTGGGTCAAATGCTTGGCTTGGCTTACAGCTCAAGCTTGTAACCTAGTCTGATCTTGGTCCCTTTTTTTTTCTTTTGGATAACAACATAAGGGAAGCTTAGTGCCTTAAAAATAAAACTTCTTAGGCATCCATCCTATTGATTTAAGGGAGATGGAAATGCAGAGTCTTAATACCTTTGCTCGTGATAAGTGATCCTGGTCCAAATTTATTATTAAGATCTTTTGTCATGATTCTTTTGGATACAACAATACCTTTTGAACTGATCAGATCAAAAATTTTGAATTAGTTGAGCCAATTTAGGTCGAGAGAGACTGATTAGACTTTGGGCTAAGCTTGGGCTTAGGTTGGGATTTGGGGGGAGAAAAGGTAAATACCATCTTGAAGCTCAAAAAAATTTCCAAGGCAGGCTTAGATAAGGTGCAACTTGACTCGATTCTACCTCCCTGGGTAGGCGCATGAATATCATCTAAAGCCAAATAATTTGATCCAATTACCTTTTAAAATCAATTATATATTCAATTTAAATTTTTGATAAGTTCATTGGATCAAAGTTGGATTGTATGTACATATGTATGCATGTGTGTGTGTATAATATTGAAATATAAAGAGATATGGCTACATAACTTACATTGGTTCATTTTCTCTAAACCCTAGCTGACACATAGATATTAATTCCATTTCAATCAAATCAAATATAAATAAAAACTAAATCTATTCTCAAAGAGATTGGATTTATTTTTCAAAACCAATCATTCACTTCTCCTATTAATTGTTATGCTAGTTATAGTTAATTTGTTTTTAGATAGTAAAATGAGAATATAAAGAAAAAATAATAGCCTGAAGAGATATATGATAAAATCATATGTTGAATTGAACCTCCACAAAAAAAAAAAAGGGAAGGAAAAGGTCTAACCTAAACTCAAATCTAATTATTTATCAAATTTAGATTCGGGTTTGGAGTTTATTTATTTTGATAGATCCACATTTGAAATCGAATTCAATTTGTTTTATCAAGTTTTAAAGTGAATAGAAAATGAATCTGACCTAAATTTATAGCTTTGCCTCATCATTAGCTCAATGTTACTGCCTCTCACTTTCAAGCAACATTTCAAAGTATTGATTTTTGATCTTGTCCCTATGAGAATTTTACAAGTAAATGTTCTTTTTGCATCTAGTGGTGATGGATATTGTTCTTTTCTTGGTTGCCTATATGATTTTATGTCTGAAATTCAGCCCATGTGTTCCCTTTTGTGTATGGGGGACAGTACCGGTTATCCTTGGACAAGGGTTATTTTGAAAAGGGTTCCTTTGTTTTCTTGGACCGGCATTTATTCTAGAAGTCATGTCTTGGGCCACGTTTAGGCTCAAATTACAGGCCATTCTCTTCTTCAAGAGAAGCAAGAAAAAGGAAAAGAAAGCTTTAACCGGATTTTAACACCCAAGCGTCAAATTGTACTCGAGCGTCAGCTCAGCTCAGCAGGGAAGTCTATAATCTTTATGACGCTACCAGTTGTACGGATGCCAATTGTTTCTGATCAATCCTCCATGTGGACTCTCTGACGAGAAAAAAGAAAAAAAGGAAAAAAAAAAAAAAAAGTAGGCCGAAAGTTTTTCGTTCTTATTTTTGAACGTTTAATTAAAAAATAAATAAATAAATAAATGATGAAGCTCACATGTATTCCTTTTAAGCCATGGAAAAAATAATTTTTAGAGAAGGTGGTATTTTAATTTTTTCAATCTCATAAAAAAATTAGCTAGTACTAAAAAGTTTAAAATTATCTTTTTGACTTTATTTTATTTCCTTTCTTATTATATTTATATTATATCACCATTTAATATTTAATAGAATATCATATAATATGATATATTAAATTATATTATATATTATAATATAACTATATTTTGCTATATTTGAATGTAATTAAGCCTAAATCTGATCACCTTCTCTACTGTTAAATCCACATAGTTCATGACTTCTAAAGATGGAAAAGATGAAACAAGTAGAGTAGCTCTGAAATCCATATAAATTCAAAAGTGGAAGAGGTGACCGGATCATGGATTTAGTTACATTCGAATATAGCCAAACTTAGCTCTATTATAACATATAAATTAATACTATATTATATTATAATATTATATATAAAATATAGGATGATATAATATAATAAGATCTGGACTTGGTTAGCCAAGCCTCAGATGCAGTTGTCCTTTCCATCCTTGGATCCACACGGATCTTGAAGCCATTCCACCTTTTTTTTACTTTTGAAATTTATAATCCGTGTGGATTCAAGAGTAAAAAGGACGACCGCATCTAGACTTATAGGTAGCCAAGTCCAGCTCATAATATAGTATAATATAATAATATAATAATACAATATAGTATATTTTATATACCATATTATAAATAAAATATTACTAATGTAATATAATTTAATATTATTACATTGATATTATATTATAATAATATATAATATATTATAATATAATATTATCATATAATATGATATAACATAATAATTTATTATATTATGTTAATTCTTATGTAGTCTTTATTCTAATGGTATTATAGTCAAATTATCATTTTCTCATGTAAAATAACCCCAAACTAAATGCAAGAAATATTTTCATAGCTATCTTCCCATAAAAATTTCTTATCAACCAAACATAAAATTTATTTTTCTTTGTAAAATTTTTTTAGAAAAAATGGATTTAGGGAAAATTTTTTCCATCGAAACTTTTTTTAAGAAAATATTAAAGGAGCATTAAGAGACAGTATGAGATTTGAAATTATACAAGATATAATGGAGTGCCCACGAAAAAATAGGGAGCTTGTCATACTCCAATCTATTACCTGGACTAGACATATGACATGACCGTATAACCCTAGGTGTAACATTAGAAACCATACAAGATTTGAGATTTTAAAATTTGTCATGGAAATAATAATTTTATTAAATACCAAGCAATCTTTTAATTTACTATAATTATAATTAAAGTCTGATAAATTTACACAAATTTATTGGTATCAGAAGTTTATTTTTTTTTTTTATCTCTTCCTTCACACTCTAATTACAATCCAACCCTAATCCTAAGTATTCTAAAGCTTTGTAAAAGAATATGATTAAAAAGGAATGAGCCATCGCTTAGTAAGAATCCTTAGTCACGTTTACATGTATACATACACAAATGTTTCCAATCATAATGTGCAATAGTTAAATATAATAATAAAAGCATACCTCAACATGATGGGTATTATTTTTCAGATAAACTTGTTTTCAAAAGCCATTTATCCAATAATATATTCATTACGTCACTAATGATTCACAAGGACATTAATTTTAGGGCCAAGCCCATCATTTCTTCGAGCATGCAATAATATTAGCACATTTTATAGGTATGTGACTAGTTATACCAATAAGTTGAACTTATGATAGGAAATCTAAAGTAACATAAGGTGATAGTTATAGACTGCAATAGATATACTACATTTTAGCTTGTGGTGACAAACCGAACATGAGGCATGGTTTTATGTTGCAATAAGCATTCTACGTTTCAACCCATGATACTAACCATACATGATGTCATAGTTTTAACTTGTAGAGGCATTATACGTTGTAGTGGTAAGCTATATATAAGTCATAATTATAACTCATGACAGGCATTTCAAAGGAAGACATGACTAGTCCAACACCTGTAATAATAATGCCATTTTTAATTTTCATTTTTACTATACATGCCCATCATTATACTTATAACATTGGTCTATGTATTAAGGTTATATATAATATATAGCCAGCATCAAATTATTATGAGTCATGTAACACATATGTATGTTTGAAGCATATACACCAATCAAAATTCATACAATAAAGTATGTAAATTTCATACATGGTCGGCGTATATTAATTCATATATCAAATCATGAATCATCAAATATTGAACATAATATATCAAAATTATATAGAGCCATGTGGGGGAGGGGGGGAGAATCCTTACATGTATCTGTAATAACTCTAAGCTCACTTTCTCTACATTTCAATTGTTGTCTGTCTATAATGAAAAATTAATTTAAATTAAGATCATAAATTTTATTAATTTAAAGTTTGGGTTTAGGACAAATATTCAAGGTCCATGATTTTGGGGTCCAAGATTTGCTCCAAAGTTAAGGGCATTCTACGACTGAGTTAGTTTAGGCGAGGGCCTTTTTGGTCGAGGAGCCGCATCACATGGTCAAGATCAAAGTGGGCTGGCAATGGGGTGAAGTGGTGTAAAGGGCTACTGGGGGTCGAAGTCCAACCATAGAGTCGAAGCTCATGCAAGCTGATATACATGATTGAATAAGTCCCTCTATGGAGCAGGCCTATGAGTCTAGCGACAGGACCCAAGCCCATGGCAAGGCTCGATAGGGCCTGATACAGAAAATTTCTCTTGTTATAGGCATGGCCGGTCAGTAGCTGGGCCAGTAATAATTGGGCTGCCTATGGGCTTGACCGAGAGCGAGATGAGTGGGCCAGAGAGGGTTGGAAGGCTACACTTCTTTTCTTTTTTTTTCATGAATCAGATTCAAGACTTATATTTTTTTTAATCCGACTCGATCCAAACCTAATTTGTCTTAATTCATACAATATAAATTTTATTTTTTTACTCTAATTATTTTTATATAAACTCTAATTTACACTAATTCTCCTTTTTATCTTAACAATTAGATCTTTTCTTTTTTTACTAATTATATCTAAATATTTATATTTTATTATTTATTTTGAAGAGTTCTTATTTATATCTTTTAAGTATATTAATCAATATTTTAAATATCATAATTTATAACTTAAGAATAATTATTTTTTTGAATAGAATTAAAAAATTTTAAATAAAAATTTAAGTTGAAATTTATTATTTTTAATCTCATTTAAATCATAGTTAGATGTTTGATTTAAATTCAAATATGATTTAATTCAACCGTATCCTAAACCTCAATATTTTATATCGGATTGAATAGATCAAAAAAACTTATTGAATATAAAATTCTTTTCATATAGCCAATTCGATCAAGGACCTAGGCTCATAATTAAAATCGAACCGAATAGAGTTCAAGCATGATCTGGGCAAACTTATTTGGGTTGGTTTGCAGATTTAATTGCATCAAAATAGCGGCTTCCCTTGCTAACCATAGCAGCCCACGGCTATTGGCACCGGAACGATGAGGTACGAGCAAATCTGGAGGAGGACCTCAATAGCCCGGTGGGCTTTGGAGTCCTCCACGATGACAGCCACAGATCGGAAAGGAAAGCCTACCCCAACCTTCCTAGTTGCCGACCTATCCTTGCCCGTCACTAAGTAGGGCCGATCGACAGCTAACCATCGGGATGAAGAGGGGAAACATTAAATTAAAAAAAAAAAATCGAAATAGGGGAGGGGTTTACCTGATGCCAACGTCGATGAACAACGGTGTTGGCTTGAGCAATAGTTGCTGTGGCAATGGCTACTCAAGGGTGAAGCCCTCCGATAACTGGATTTGGGGAAGAAGATGGGTGGAGATGGGTTCCGGTGGAGAGGGGAGAACTACGTTGAGCTACATCGGGGAGGATGGTTTGACTTTGAGGGCCAGGCCAGCGCTCGTTTCCTCTCCTCGCGTGGTGATTCCTTGGATCCTGGTCATTTCGGCTGGTCTCAAAGTCTTCAGCGATTGCGGGAGGCCAAACGATAGGGCCCGCGTCTCACAGTACCTGGTCGATCGTGGGATGGGGATGAGGACCGGTATCTGGTCTACTCGACGAGCTAGGTTCCGCGTCTCACAGTATCACAGTGAATCTATCGATATAAACCATTGAACAAGTACTTTTGAGCCCCTTCCAAGTGACCCCAGCTCATTGGATTTCTATTTTTTCACATATTTGTTAACATAAACATTTATTATAAAATAACAATTGTCTAACATTTATATGGAAACTTGAATATGCTATTAGGTAAGATAACTTGACAAGGTTTACTTTATTTAATCCAAATTATAAGGACTCACTCTTTTCTTGAGCATAAAAATATAAATCAATTATTCATGATTAATCTTGAGAATGAATATCTTTAAAATAGAAAAATAATTCATAAATTCAATTTAATGTAGTTTAAGAAATTTTGCAATGTCTATGCTCGGCAAACTATCACTTTCACAACTTTGAATGAAGCCAAATGGACCTTCCATCTCTAATGAAAAAGAAAGCTTGAAATTAATAAAATCAAATTGTAATTCTTATTTTGATTACAAAATCTAGAGGTATTGTGCCAATAACACCTGTAATTTGCAGCATAAGATTAGCCATCGGCTAAAGTATATATTAAGTGAAGATTCTAAAATGAGCTTGCATTAGTATTATTACAAAGGCTAACATCTAAGATCGCAAATCAACATTTTTTTATTGATGTCTCTCATTGCTGTTATCATTTTAATCACTATCATTTTACTTTCACATGTAGGTACGTTCGTGGGGGCATATGACATGGTAAAGCATATATTCCAGATCATAGGTAAATGCCAACGCTAAATTTTACTTTTTGTAAAGCATACATGATAAGCTATACTGCAATTTTTACTTTCTGTAGCCGCTAATTTTTTGTTTACATATTAAAATAATTAATTTCTATTTAGATTTTTAAAAATAATTAGTTTTCATTTTTGTTATCAAAAGTTTAAACTGCTGAATATTTTCCTGCTAAACTGACGCAACAAATTCCTATTTCTAAACTGCAATTCACTGTTTCTGTTCTCGTCTGGACTCGGGGAGAAGTCCCATTCCAAATGAAGACGACTCAGGTAAGTGCTTGCAAGAGCGACTACTGTAGACGGTAGAGGATTTTTTGTATCATTATTTTGCTTTTTGATATTAAGGGAAGGTAAAGAATTCACCTTAATTAAGATAGTGAAAAAGAAATACAAGGGCCTCAAAGAGAGGGAGGAAGAATAGAGGGGAAGGGGAGGAAAAAGAAAAAAAACAAAAACAAAAACAGAAAAGAAAATACAACTATCATTACTAAGTTATACACCTGGTCGATTTTATTTCACTTGATGGAATATTAAGGCGAGTAGCCTTTTCTGGCACCATCTTTTATTTATGTCGTGGGAAGAATTAGACCTTGAAATAGAAACCTTTATAAGAATGACAGGAAAATATGATGCACCTGCCTAAAACAGCTAGTCATTCACTTCCAAGTCAAACACGTGCACTAGGATCTTGGTATATTAAACTTTGACATTATGTTAACTAAATACTACACCCAAAAAAATAAAACAATCAGAAAAAGGGAAAACAATTTGTATTAGACCTTTGGATGGACGTAACGTAGATTTCTTGCAGTCTTTTTATCATAGTATATGGTCAGAATTGCCAATTTCACGAGACATTTCAGGCCAAGCAAATCGAAGGAATCCTGAGGAGCAGAACCAAATCTTCACTAAAGTCTGCGCTGTACCGTTCAAGTTGTTCAGACCCATAATCAGATTCTTGCCGGGTTTCGTGCGAAGAGGTTTGTATTCTTGCTTTAATTATAGTTATGATCTACCACTTTTTAGCTTTGGCGGGCCACTAGGGCTGAAGTGGGTGCTGCATTCACAAGCTGCCATGCTTCTTTATTATGATTTTTTTTCCCTCGTTTTGAGCAATTATACCAATAGCCTGCATAAACGTCCAGATGTTTTTTCGCTTGTGATCTTGCGAATTAATTTATGAATTTCACTACCGGCTCCGCATTTTTCGTTCACATTTCCTTCGGAAATATAATTTTAGCTCGCCATGCGTGAAAGTATGGTGCATGTTCGGTTTGATATACGTTCTCTTCCTCAACATTCTTTACCATAGCAGTTGTAGGGCTGAGGATGGACGCATTCGAAATAATGGAGCAAAAGAAGACACATGAACTCTCGCGCCAGATGGTGAATAAACTTTTGGATCATATTGATGTACGGGATTTTGGCATAGCTGGAATACGTTCTGTCACTTGGCTAAATCTTTCTCCAACTCAACTAGCTATTGAACATCCGATGGAAGAAGTAGTCGCACAAACAGCTCAAGGAGAAATCCGAGAAGAAATGCGATCTGGAGGTATTATTCCAAGTTCAATTTCTATGCCAATCTTTACCATTGATTGAACCACCAGTTTAAAATTTCACGGATGGGGATCAGTATTTATCCCTCTTCTCCACGTGAAACGATGTTTTGGGTTCAAATTTTGGGGTGCTATTATTTGCCAAATATTTTCATTAAGTGTAGTAAAATAAAATAGAGAAAAGCCCTTGCCTGTCAAGGCATGCCTGAAGGCCCTACGATCTACCCCCATAAGTAGTCTACGTAGGTTATTTGGTAACATTCTGACGAGGTGTAGTCATCCTTCCACAAACTTTGCACACGACAAAGAAAAGAGATAGCTTAAAGCATGATCTAATCATAAAGGCAACTCAATCAATATGTTGTTTATTCTCTTTTGGGTTAGTCTGTCCTTGCATGAGCAGCTAAACCGTTATCGAGTAATAACGGTGAAGCAAACAACATGGAAGTCACTTATATGCAAAAATAGTAAAAAAGCATATCATAAATCCAGTCAAGCGATCTCTAAATAATCATAAAAAAATAAAAAGCAAGAATTCTAATAAAATACATGGATCCCAAAGATATGATAAGAATACATATCCATATATGTCTATCACATCATAGGTACGACAATATGCATCTAGTCTCAACATTGCATGTTACACTGCATAAGCACATGTGATGGAACATCTAAAATTTTAAATTTTAAAAATCTATGACATATTTTTTAATAAAAATAATAATTTCACATATGTAGAAAGTTTTATATGTAGTTGGTTTCCAGTTCAGATAGAAGAGGGTTAAGGCTAGTTGATAGCCTGTGTAAAAGTATAATTATGCCCTATAAATATGATTCTAATAAAGAAATCATTGGAATATCCTTTACTTATAACATATTATATTAGACCTCGAATGTAATAAAAAGTTTTCTAAAGGTAGCTAGGGTGGTCATCAAAACAACACCTCACATCGGCACTTGTATATGGTAAAAAGTAAGCAAGAGTTCTCAAACCTTTATGAATGTATGTTATTAAAGATGTTAGTCCAAAAAATAAAATAAAATAAAATATATTTAGTAACTTAAAATATAGGATCATTAATATAAAATTTAATGCAATTAATAATTACAATGACTAGAAGAAGAATTAACGTAACTTGCTTACAAGAGTCTAAGTGGGTAGAAGGAAAAGTAAAAAATGTTGATGATTATAAACTTTGATATATAAGTAAAGAGAAGAATAAAAATAAACCTGGAATTATTATAAATAAGAGTTTAAAAGATGAGGTGATAAATATTAAAAGAATAGGAGGTAGAATAATTTTGATTAAATTAGTTTTAAAAGAGAATTAATTAATATTATTAGTGCTTATGCTAATCGAGTAGGTTTAAATAATGTTATGAAGCAAAGTTTTTAGGAAGACATGGAGGAAGTAATTTAAGAGACTTCTAGCAAAGAAAAAGTATCTATTAGAGAAGATTTGAATGGATATGCGAAAAAAAAAAAAATGTTTTAAAATCATACATGAAGGTTATAGTTTTAGATATAAAAATGATAAAGGTATACCACTTTAGAATTTGTAATGGTATATAATTTAATATTAGTCAGCATATGTTTTAAAAAGAAGAATTCTCATCGAATAACTTTTAAAAGTAGATATAATACTAATTAAATAAATTTCTTTCTTCCTAATTTTAACTTTTTTTATCAAAATTGTAAGGCTATAATGGGTAAAAGTTTAACTATACAACATGCATTGCTGATTATGAAGGTATATATTCAAAATGAAGAAGAACTACAGAGTATAAGAATTCGAGGATTAAATGGTAAAAATTGAAAGGAGGGAAACTAATAATTTTTAAGAATATAATGATAAAAGAAAAATAGAGTCTAAATGAAGAAATTAATACCAAATATAAAGAGATAACTAATAGAATTAGAAAAGTAGCTATAGAGATAGTAGAAGATCAAAAGAAAGGAGCTATATGATAAGAAAACTTAATGATAGAATAAAAATTTAATTATAGCTAGGACTAAAAGAGTGTTATAAAAAATTATTAAATGTGAGAATAAAAAAGTATATAAAAAATATAAGATACCAAAGAAAAAAGTTAAAAATATAGTAGGAAATGATAAATTTAAGGCATATAAAGAATTATAACACAAGCTAATAAATAAAGACTATATATATATATAGACAGAGAGAGAGAGAGAGAGAAAGAATTGGACTTAGCTACATTCAAATATAGACAAGTCTTGTTTCCGATTGCCTCCTCCACCTTTGAATCTATACGGATCCTGAAGCTACTTCACCTTTTTCACCTTCTTCATCTTTGGGATCCGTAACTGTATGGATTCAAGGATAAGAGAGCTGATCAGATCTAAATTTGGCTACATTCAAATGTAGCCATGCCTACCTTACATATATATATATATATATATATATATATAGAGAGAGAGAGAGAGAGAGAGGAGAGAATTGCAAGACTAAAAGAAAAAAAAAACTATAGATATGATTCAGGTTAAATGTATCAAAGATAATAATGAAAAGTTTTGATTAAGAAGGATAAAATCAAAAAAAGTTAAAGAAACTATTTTAACAAATTATTAAATAAAGGTCATATATATAATTTAGAACATATTATTAGTTTCATTAATGATAGAAATACAATATATACTTGTAGAATTAGGATATTTGAGGTAAAGAAGCCTATAAAAAAAATAAAAATAGGAGTAGTAGTGGAACCTAATAAAATTCTTGCTGAGATTTAGAAATGTTTTGATGATGTAGAAGTAACTTAGGTGACAAATTTATTTAAAAAGATTTTAGAGACTAAAAAGATACTTAATGAATGGAAGAAGAGCACTATAGTGCTGATTTATATAAATAAATGAAATATTTAAAATTATACTGACTATTATAGTATTAAACTCATGAGTTAAACAATAAAACTTTAGGAGAGAATAATTAAGCATAAGATGGGATATAATATAAAAATATCAGAGAACTAATTTGATTTTATATTAAGAAGGTCAACTATAGAAGTTATTTTTCTTTTTAAAATGTATAAAGAAAAATAATAGAAGTTAATGAAAGTATAGAGAAAAGAAATAAGATCTTCATATAATTTTTATTGATTTAAAGAAAGTATATAATAGAGTCTCTAAAAAAAACTTATGGTGAGTGTCAGAAAAGAAAGAAGTATCCATTAAATATATTAATATAATAAAACATATATGATAGAATGTTTACTGGTATAAGAACTATTAATGGTAGTATTTATGAATTTTCAATTATAGTATACTTGTATCAAGGATCTGCTTTTGGTACTTATCTTTTTGCATTAGTTGTAAATGAGCTTATTAGATATATTTAAGATGATATTATATAACACATGTTATTTACAAATGATATAATAATAACAATGAATGAAACTGAGGTTGAAATTAATCGTAAGTTGGAATTACAAGATACACATTAAAATATAAAGGTTTTAGGTTAAAGTAGGATAAAGACAGAAAACATAGAATATAATTTTAGTGTAATTAGAAATAGAGATGAATGCAAAGTAAAAACTAAGATCATAAATTTTATAAATCTAATTATTTTTATATTTATGATCGATTATTCATAAGAAAGAAAAGATTGAGGATAATATTATCTATAGGATTATAATAAGTTGGATGAAATGGAGAAATATAACTGAAATATTATATGATCTGATAATACCTATAAAGTTAAATAAAAAACATTATAAGATAGCCATAAGTTTGGTTATCCTTTATGATATAAAATATTAAATAATTAAAATATTATTTATACATAAGATAAATATAGTTTAAATGAAAATGATAAGATAGATTTATGGTAATACAAGAAAGATAAAATAAAAAATGAAATCATTTATAAAAAGATTGGGATAGCACCAATTGAATACAAATCGAGGGATAGACGACTTAAATGATTTGAATATTTATAATATAAATCTAGAAATGCACTGGAGGTCTAAAATGAATGAGTAATTTAATTTATATAAAAGAAAAAAAAGCTAAAAACAAATCAAAAATTATATGAGAAAAAGTGTTTAAAAATAAATTTAATATTTTTGTATCTTACAAAAAAAAATATGACTCTAAACTAAATCAAATAGAAAAAAAATTCATATAGTTAATCCATTTAATTTGAAATTAATTGAGACTCTATTTATCGTCTCATTTGACCACTTATCCACCCTTCACCTAACCATTGAGTCCCAGCACCGGTCTTGTAGATTCCGATGCATGAACGATGGATAGTGACCTCATTCAAGGCTTCCTATGCAATTACTTGTTATGCAATGTTGGCACCGCTGAATATATGGTTTGGAAGCATTGAAATTCGCCCTTGCTTAGAATCAGCATAAGCTATTCAGGGATAACTTATTGTTACTCCTGATAGATACGACTAATTCCAGAATAAAATGGGATAAGTGGGAATCACATAAAATACAAATATGGGAAAAACGAATATATCCATATTTAATCATTACCTAGTAGAAAAGTAGGACAAATGCATCATTATTTTTTTGATAACCTTTTTTTTTTTTTTTTTGGGCCTTCATAAGTGTTTTTTGAGATGTTGTTACTAATAAAAGGGGGTAACATGGCCCTGGAACCTTGAGAACCACTAATTCCTGGTTATCCCATGTGTGACTGAACTGTTGCAGGGCCATGGTTCCAGCCTCCAAAATGTTATGTTTGCAATTTATAAAGGGATAAGGTTGGCATAATATTATGTAGGGGAATCCTAAGAATGTTGGATGGAGTTCTTTTGCATTTCCAATCAGTTAATATCAGTTGTAAAATGCAGTAAAGTGTAGAGTCAAATTGATTTTATTAACTATGGCCTAACTACGGCTTCTGCTGCTCTTAATGCTACCATCGAAGGATAACTCTCTCTCTCTCTCTCTCTCTCTCTGCGTGTTTTTTTCCCTTCACTTTTGGGTAGCGACACCCCTTTTGCTAGCCGCGGAAAACGGCATTGAAGAGTTGGTGGAGGCTATTGTTGATCGCTTCCCGACGGCGCTTTTGGACTTGGATTCAGATGGAAAGAACATCTTATTACTGGCAGTGGAGCATCGGCAATCCAATATTTATGAACTTCTGCTGAAGAGGAAAGAAATGCACCAATCTGTGTTTGGAAGAGTGGACAATGACGGGAACAGCGCTGTCCATCTAGCTGCCAAACTCGGCCCAACACCACCTCTGACTTTCACTGGAAAAGCTCTTCACATGCAATGGGAGGTCAAATGGTACAAGGTGAAACAATGCAATACAATCCGTTTCTTTTCTTCTCCCTCGCTCTTTTTCTTTTGGTTAAATGTGGCATAGGCTAAGCAGGCCGCAGCACAAATGGTAGAACATCCCCTACCCCTAATAAGCCACCACTTAAACCGCAAGCAGGCTCGTCCCGCACTAAAAACAAACAACCTGTAGCCATGCCTAAATGGCTACATAACAGCTCATATGAACTTTTTCTTTTTTTTTTTCTTAGCTAAGGTTTAAAATAAGCCTCATTCTTGCTAGACATGTCCAACAAAAGTAAGAATACCTAATGACTATTCTAATAAGTAGGGTTTGTTTTCTCCTATCCAAAGTCGGATCAGATAAAGTAATCTATAATAACTGCTCTGACTACCAACATTAAAAATCTCACGAATGTGATGCTGATCATATGCATGTTAGTATGTGGAGAGATCCATGGAGCCCGGATTCTTCCAGCGGTACAACCACAAAGGTGAATCCGCCGGAGAAATATTCACGGAGGCGCACGAGGACCTTATGAAAGAGGCTGGCAGCTGGCTCATCAAGACGTCCGAGTCATGCTCCGTCGTCGCCGCGCTCATCGCAACTGTGGCCTTCACCAACATCACCTCTCTGCCCGGTGGCGTCGACCAGAACTCGGGCTTTTCCCACAATGAAGACAGGTCAGCCTTGCACGCCTCTGCCAGCTTTGCATTCGTCGCGTTCTTCTCTTCGGTGTCGTCCATCGTCTTGTTCTTGTGCTTCCTGGGTAGGCGGTTCGAGCCGTGGGATTTCGAGACTGAACTCCCCTACATGCTCTTGCTCAACGTCAATTCCCTCTTCGCGTCCGTGGTCTCCCTGCTCATCTCCTCCTCTATCAGCTTTTCCTCAACCAAGCTGTCCAAGTTGGTTCTTTACATCTGCTTGGCAGCTTCCTTTGCGTACTCGCCGTTTTACCTCTTCATGAACATGCAGTTTCCACTTTACGTCCGTCTCATGAAGGCTGTATTTGCTACAGTACCGGAGCGTGCATTGCCTGCCTCTCGCTTGCCAACCCGTTGGCCGTATTCGAGACGTAACACGGCCTTATAGCTCATGTAATCTTATAAATGTGCGAGGCTTAAAATTTTACAATTTATCTGCTTAAATATTAATTTTATTTAAAAT
This sequence comes from Metroxylon sagu, assembly GCA_017589505.3. NCBI lineage: Eukaryota > Viridiplantae > Streptophyta > Magnoliopsida > Arecales > Arecaceae > Metroxylon > Metroxylon sagu. The sequence continues at coordinate 428,840 of JACVBY030000370.1, forward strand.
TTAAAGCATAGTCTGATATGAGTGATTACAATGTAATTCAATGAATTTGATTGCAATCGTATTGGTTTTAGAAGAGCTAATTCTTTTATTGTCCTTTTCACATTTCACTACAGGCCATTCATAGAAACTGAGTTTATGCATCCTGAGATTCTGTTAAAAAAATAAGAATACTTTACCCACACATCTCCGTGCAACATAATTTGTTACCATAAATATGTAATATATAATAATATGAACACGGGAAATAAACAGTAAATAGTTATATCAAAGTGCAGATAACTGCATCATATTTAATTTAATTTATGCTAAATTCATGATTAATAGTATACCACACCATCAATACATCTACATAATTTAGCCATGCTTTAGCTTGTGATGGTAACTAAAATCTAGCCATACTTCAACCCGTGATGACAACCAAATCTAATCATACTTTAGCCTATGTTAGCAGCCATATCTATCCATACTTTAGTTTGTGATGACAATTAAACCTAGTTACACTTTAGCCTACGGTGGCAACCAAATTTAGCCACACCTTTACTTATAGGGCAACTAGATCACATAATTAGTCCATTGTCTACCACTATTTAGTTTGTTACAATTTTAAGTTATTTTCAAATTAAATTATCTTTTATAAATACATGAACATATGATCTAACATTCCATTACACAACAATCCATTTCATGAATCATATATTATCCAAAATGCACATATATAATATGCACAAATAATACGTTTCTATCATAATAGCTGTTCAAACAGAATTACATAAATTAAGAGAGCATGCACATTAAGAAGTATATAATCATATCAATATACATGCATACAAATACAAAGAGATTCTTACCACTATCATCAGTAAACCTAAGCTTATTTCCTTAAGCTTTGGTTGCTGTCTACTTACATCAATAACATTGAATTTAGTTTAGTGCGATGAATTTTATTAATTCAAAATTGATGTTTAGGTCCAATGTTTAGCATCCACAACCCTAGGATCTAAGCTCCAGATCAAAGGTTAATGGCTTGGGTTAGGAAACAAAAATGACCCTTGACTAGGTTAGTGTTTAGAGGGAGGAAGTAGGGTAAGGCCCTCGAGGGCCAGGAAGCCAAGTTGTTGGGCCTTACTTGTGTTGGATTGGCAAATAAGATAGAGAGAATCCTTTCTCTGTAGAGCCCCCTTGATAGTAGGAGAACTTTGCCTTAGGGCTGCTCCTAGCAAACTAATGCATAAAAATGTAGAGATGTCTCTGCGGGGCTCTTAGTGATTGGGGAGAGCAACCACTTGGCCAACCCCATAACAAGACCCAAAAGTAACAAGGGACCTTATTCTTGGGCATTATAGTTGGCTAGTAGTTGGCCGACTTGAATCGGAGTGATGACAATGAGGTCAATGATGGACCTTAAAGGTCTGAGAGGGACCTCAGAGGTTTGATTAGGCCTAAAATTGTTACTTGTTGTCGACAGGGGATCGACCGTGAGCTATTCTTTGGACAATCTGCCATCACAAGTGGGCAGCATCAAGGCATGATGTGACAATAATAATTAAGAGCATTGAGGTAAGTGTAGTGAGATGGTCGGTGGTCAGCAAGAAACTAAGTTGTGGTAATATGGAATAGAGAAGGAGAAAAGGGAAGGGGAAAGCTTAATTGGCAATGATGAATTTGAGCAAGATTGGCTTTTATCTCATGATCTACATCGTGTCAGTGTCCCCACATCCCCCTCAGTTTGTTCTCATGATCTCTGGGTATTTCACAGAGTCTCTAGTGATTATGCAGATTAAATAATTGATCGGATGGTTGATTGTGAGAAAGGGGACGGAGTCGGCACTTAATCGGGTCGACTTGGCAAAGTTGAGTCAAGTCCAAGGCCAAGTCTTACATTCTCCCCTCCTCTAAAAAAAAAACTTTAATATTTAAAAAACTAAGTTTGCACAATTACGTCCATCTCTTCCTCAAATTTTTAAATCAAAACTAACTATTAGAATCAAATTGGCATCTTGCTCATAAAATTTATCTAGCCTGTGAAGCTAAAATTAATTTTGATTGATAGCAACTATATTACAACATTAAATTCACACTCTTCTCAAACTTTCTTTTATATTATTATTTTTATTAAATTAAATTATGGCATTAAGGTTCACTATTAAGAGCAAAACATGCTATTTTAATAGTAGAGTCATACCTCTTGTTATTCTCTCTTGTATAACTACAGCAGTAGAAGAAATTCTCTATAATTACGACTATAAATTCTCAAGTATTTTATCATCATCATCATTATTCATCACCATCATCGTCATTATTCATCATCAAAGGCTTTTTTAACTACAACTTTCAATTGCTTAACAATCATTTATTACTATCGTAGAATTCTTTTTAATGCTCCTTAAATGGTGCGCAATAATTTGTAGATATTTAATTCTTATTTTACAACCAGAGCAAACTAGCTAACGAACTCCAACATCACTCCTTTCCTCCCACCACCCTTTTTTTAATCATCGATTGGTACTATTTCTTTTTTTATTCTTTTTCTTATATCATTATTATTTGGAAAAAAATTGTCCTTTTGGCTAAAATATAGTGTAAAAGCTTAATGAAATTTCTTAAGCAATTGATCTAAGGTGACAAAAATTTTCTAGGAAGGGAGAGCTTAATGAAACCATTTCTAAAGAAATTTTCTTTTTTTTTTTTTTTTTTTTGTAAGGTGCATGCTAAGATGAGAGGAGGCTCAATAGTATTCACATCATCACTATATATTATGGACCTCTTTGCATGGCTGTGGGCTTCATGAGTCATAAATGCATCCATGCTTCTTAGGAGGCCCTCATTTATGGTTGGAGCTATAGTGAATGGCCTCACACTAATTGTTTACATGCTTATCATAGGTCTTGCTCCAAACCACCATTAATTTTATGAGTGACACATGACATGACCACATAACCTTTAGTTGTTATTCTAAAAATTATGCAAGGCCTAAAATTTTACAATTTATCTATTGAACTAAAATATCAATTTCATGTAAAAATTAAAACATTGTCCTATATGAGTGGTTATAATATAATTCAACTAGTTTGACTATAATGGTATTGGTATTATAAGATCTAATTTGTTTCTATCCCTTTTTTTCATCTTACTCTAAATCTTCCATAGAAACCAAGCCTATGAATCCTTGGGTTCTATAACAGAGAGAGCGAGAGAATGTGGAATGAGCCTTAGCTCGTAAGAATTTCTACCAATATACCTCCATGTAATATGATTTATCATCATTTATTTATATATTTATAATATATAATAACATGAACATGGATAAAAATAAATAGCAAATATTGATATCATAGTGAAGATAACTAAGTCACATTCAATCTAGCTAATAAATACTAATATCATGATCAATAGTACACCATACCATCAGCATACATACTTAACATAATCAACATCATGATCCAAAATCATAATATTTTAAAAAAATAATCCATCAATTCATCTTCATTAATTTTTTCAATTTCATAATTTTTATTGCATAGACATTAGGCTTGTTATGGCCATGTTTCAACTTATGGTGGGCAATCAAAATTTAATCATGCTTTAGTCCATAATGGCAATTATAATCTAGCTATACTTGAGCCTATGATGATAATCAAATCTAGCTACACTTTATCTTATGATGATAATCAAATCTAGCCACTTTTTAGTATATGGTGGAAACTAGAGTTTAGTCATCCTTCGACTCATAGTGGCAACCAAATCTAACCATACTTCAATCAATGGTTGCAACTGAATTTAGCCATGCTTCAACCATCATGAAAATCAAATATAACCACATTCTAGCCCATGGTGATAAATAAATCACATGATCAGTCTCCTATCTACCATTATCCATTCCATTATAAATTCAAGTTATTTTTGAATTAAATTTTATTTTTTAATAAATACATTAGCATTTAATTTGATATTCTATTTCACAAATGTTCATGTCATAAATCATATAATTACCCAAAAATGGTATGCATAACCAACATGTTTCTTACATAATAGCTTTTTTATACAGGATTACATAAATTAAAAGAGCATGTATACATCCAGAACCATACAATCATCTCTATATGTACACTGTTAGCTGACTTGGCACTGAATGTGCCAGGTCATGAGCATCCATATGAGGTTGCCCACATGGGCCACCGTTGTACTATACACCTACAGTAAGGCGGTGGCTATAGGTGGTGGCCACTGACAAAAAGAAAAACAGTGTCTTTGTTAAGGACAAAGAGGTGGTTTAGAGCTAGGTGTCTCCCTTATTTCCTCACTCACGACTTGATTCCTTTTCAATGGCGTAGCTTGGAGCATGATGCCTCTGAAACTCTAGTAGCTTCCATTGCCGATCGACGGGGTTCTCTAGAACTACGATAGAGGTATATCCTGTGTCCCACAATTAGTACCAGAGCAGCACTGAGAAATTAACACCACTACTATAGTCTTTGGTTTTGATGGTGAAAAAGTTGATGGCTTTGATAGAGTGTAGCAGTAATCGTCCATCACATAAGATATTTTATGTAGTAGAAGAAACATCATCAATCCTATTATCAGAATGATATTATATTATTCTGAATAAATGAGACTTTTTAAAAAAAAAGGTATAGACAAGGTGAGATAGACAATGGGAAGGAAGGTGAAATGAAAAGTAACTGTGGTATCACATATGACAAACAATTGCCTGCAAGTATACTGCATATAATAGAGGTAAAAAATTTCTTAATAGAAAATATCTGCAATCTAGTAAGAACAATTTAGTAAAAAATTAAAATATTAAGTTAAACTCAAACGGGTTTGTGATGATCTTGCGGTATGTAACGTGCGTGGCACCTTAATTTTGGACAATTTGATGCATCAAATAGAGGGTCTTTTAACAAGTTATCATCCTAAGACTAATATCTAATTCTCTATGATTAAATTCAAAAAAAATATAATTGCAACAGGAAACAAGTGGGCTCCTCTCACATGATTTCGTTTATAATATCAAGCGGCCGTGATTGCCGCTTAAGTTTGATCTCATATCACACCCACAAAATAATCCATTCAAAGCGTGTCCATCAGTCAACCAATAACGTCACCGTCATGCTGCAACGCGACAGTTGAGCTGACCAAGTAATTATATATCCAGATCAAATACACAAAGACATCAGAACCATCAATCATAAACATCTTGGTATCCGTTCAATCAACGGTTCAGATCCATCCTAATTCCAATCCAGATCCATCCACTTAAGTTTATGAACCCTTAAGCAAGTTACGGTCATTTTGTAATACAAAGAATGCACTATCATCTCTTTAGCCTGTGCATGCGTAAACTAGCTAAGCACTGGCATTAATCTATAATGTATCGATGCCATTTATTCATTCTTAAATCCTACAGCTCTCGTGTTCTTTCTGTTCTATGTTTTTAGAAATTCATGACTCCGCAGACATTTAAAAAATGATTCATCTTGAGTGCAACGAAACGCATCACTCATAAGTATTGGCTTATTCTTCTAATTTCTTTATCCAAAATAACATTCACGATCTAACTACAAGTCTAGCATTTATAGCACTATATAATATTACTCTTGGCTTGTAAATTAGTAGTGCCATGGTTTGATCCATAACCAGCAAACAACATAACGCCACCATTCAGCTCCTTCTTAAACTATTTTATTTTAAATGACGAAGGCCATTGTAAGCCATACATGATCACGCTCATCCACGTTGTCATTAACAAGCATACAATAAAAATTAATACTTTAATGCAAACAAATAGTAAGGGATCCGTATCTCTAACAAGCAAAGTTTGATCTGCTGTAGCAATATAATTTGTAAATTCATTTAATGCATCCAATTCAGCATAACAAAATTTAAAAATAAATATATTCACTGATTAAAATAATTTAATCATTAAATTTTAATTTTCCAAAAACTTTAGCTTCAATTCTAGATGTTGTATAAATTGACTCAATAATTAAATTAAATTAAATTAAATAACAAGTCAGAACTTGTCCTCACTTAGTAGGCCATGAAAACCCTATAAGGATGTTCTAAGTCTAACTATTAACCATAATTATAATGAAAAAAAAGTCAAAAGGGATGTCAGTCATGAGCTACAAGGTCTCTCTTGTTGAGGAGGAAATCAAGAGTTTCGGCTTATTGTTTGTAAACAATCATCAGTAATTAAGGCCTATCGTCCCAAAGTAATGGAAATCGATGCTAATTTCTTTTTTTTTCTTGGCCTAAGGTCCCGTTTGGCTGCTTGCAAGCAAGATGCTTTCCGAGCATTAGCTTTTCTATGGGAAGGCGCTTTCCCATCTCAACGGAGGGGGCGATTTTTGGTATGACCAATGAAAAATAGTGGTTTTTATGAAGAGATCTTTCCATTGATTGCATTAAAATGCCAAATAAGCACCTCGATGTCTCACTCCTTTCAAGGAAAGGTCTCTTCTCAGGAAAGTTCCGAGTAACCAAATAAGGCCTAAGAGATAGAAAGAGAAAGATAAGAGAGGGAGAATCCAAATAGAAGTGCTAAAATAAGGAAAGAAGATAGAAAAAAGAGTAGAGAGAGAAAGAGAAAGATAGAAGGAAGAGAAGTTAAAAGAGAGGTACTAAAATAAGGGAGGAAGATAGAAGTGTAGAGAGAGAGAGGAAGGAAGAGGGAGCAGGAAGGGAAAACTCCTGCCGAAGGTTGAAGCGAAGTCTCGCTGATCTCGAATAATCATGAATGACAACTATCTCTAGTTGAATCTAGATAAATTGATTTATCAAAGTTAATTTTTAAAATTTCTGGTTAAGAGAGCTGCCAAGAGGCAATTTATTAGTTATGTGATCCTAAGTGCCCATGACCATCGTCACCCCAGATACCAAAGACCATTACTGAAGATACCTTGATGAAATGGATAAATTTCATTACAAAATGAAAAGCCTACTTGGATATTTGATTAGGATGGAATTTTTTATCTAGAAATAGTGCCTCATTCCTTCCCTTCCATATAAGCCACATTAAGTAAACAAGAAAGGATTGCAAGAATAGGTGATGGGACAAACTTAGCATCTTTGCAAGCATTATATAGAGCTTGTTAGAGAGATCTAGCACGTGCTGTAGGGAGCCCATTCCATAACTCCTAAGATGATGGGCAACGAAAAAAGAGATGATCTAAACTCTCAATTGCAATGCCACATCTTTTACACATAGGGCTCAAGGAGCTAATTCTTTTGGCCAACAAAGAGGTTGGGAGATGAAGTAAATATACCAGACAACCCAATCCATCATGCTCATCAAACAATAATTCGCCTTCAAAGTTTTACCATCCAAGTGCCCAAACCTAAAATTGACACTATTTTTTTTATAGGAGTTAAAGTGGACACCTATTGCCATTTCATTTAGATAAGTATCCATTCTCTATTCCATGCCTTAAGAATCAACTTAGCCACTTATGCACTTAGATTCTCTTTACAAAGTCACCAAGAAGAGTTGATAGGTATGAATAATGGTTGAAAGATCCACCGTCTAATTGTCATTAGGTGGAGTTTTTCAAGCAAATCCACTTGATCAACCGATCAAAACTCTAGCCCCCCACCACCATCGAAAAAAAAAAGAGACGACATGACCTGGTTGAGTCAACTTGGCACCGTGCCACTAGGTCGACTCAATGAAGCTACGTCAAATGTAAGGCTTCTCCAAAACAAAGAAAAATGAAAGAAACTCTCGAATAGGTCAGCAAATAAGCAAAGTGTCCTTAATATCCGAAGCTTTGCTCAATAACATGCCGAATTCGAACGCTTTTAGGTTTGCAAAATTAAACATAAGCTTAGTTCAGCTTGATATGAGGCTTGCTCCATCTCGGTCCAAATCAAAATGATGTGATTTTGTATGGTGCCAAGTATCGCTTGAGCCAAGTCCGAGGAATTTATTAATTACCCGGCTCTTCTCGTTTATACCCTTTCTTTGGTGCTACTCTTTGCTCAAAAGATTCTGACAAGAGTCTAGCTGGTGCTCTCTCTCTCTCTTTCAACGCTCACCGCTTTGAATAGAGGTAGATTCTCTCGTTGGGTATGGGTGGTTGAGTGTGTTGAGTACGGCCAAAGTGGGTAATTCAGCAGTATAAATTTTATAATTATAGTAATATTTGGTGCTTGTCCCCAAATATATGTAAGTGATATGAAGAATAAAGGATTTCCCAATAGTACTCTAATAATAGGCCACCCATGCAATGGACGCATAGCTCTGGCACAATGTGATGATGGGGAGATGTATAGACAATGACCACCGGCCGCAATCTAAACAAATTCTCCCTATCCATTATAATACTTCAAAAATGAAGATAAAAAAAATATATTATGTACTTATAAATTTAAATTTATTTTACCACTATCAAAAAAAAATTTATAAAATATAAGGCACTTGTTCTGTACACTTATGCTTATTATTGAGTTTGATTCGAAGCCTCATGACATGCTTACTTTATGAAAGCACTTTAGAATCGGCACTAATTTTTTCTTAATTATATATTTTTTTTAATTCATGCTAGCTTTTATAGGAATGCAATGATGCTACAGGAGGAGTGAAAAAAAAAAAAGAAAAATCGCATAAAGGGTCAGACTTTTAGGATTTCTTTAAGTAGCAAATCCTAGCGTTCTAGTAGCCCTCTCACATAATCCAAGGAGGAGTGATAGATCTCTTGGCAAAGCAAAATAGTAGCTTAGGCAAAGGATAAAGAAAAAAAATTAAATATGAGACAGGAAAAAAAAAAGTAAGAGCGAGGATACTTTAGATTCTTGCTAGCATCTCGATCAAGTTTAGCTCGATGGTATGTAGCTATATACTGCTCCAGCTTTTATATAATATCATAATAATATATTAGAATATATAACTTGGATTATATATTTCAATATATATTATCAAACATGATTCAAAAAATTAAAGTTAATTCTATTTTATTTACATAACTTATTATATGGATAATTTTTATATTAATGGTTTTATTATGATTTGTAGCACTTTACTTATCAATTTTTAGATTTTTTTTATAAAATAAATATTAAATTGAGTACATGTATCAAAAAAGACTTTTAAAAATAATCAAATTTTAAAACTTTTTGATCCGGAATCAAAATTGAAAATACAGCATCTGATTTTAATTTTAAGACAAAATAATAGTAATGGCGAAAATAAATATAATTTTTGACTTCAATTTCTGTGTGAGCCAAACAAATAAGAGCGAATGAACGAGCGATTCCAATTCTAATATTCCTAATAGTTCATTTTTTTCTCCACCACCTTCTCAAATAACATTTTAATGACATTTCTTATCCTGGCAACTCTCAACAAAAAATTAACAAAAATAACTTTAATCCAAAAAAGTAGAAAATAAAAGCATCATCCCAACTAAATCAGTATTAATCTATGTATCATTCAGTCCAAATTTTCCTTATCTCTCGAAAGAGTCTTCATCTTGGCATCCAAACTTATTTTCCATTACTCTGGGCAAAGTAGTGTGATCGTACAACTATAAAATGACGAGAGAGTAAGAAAAGAAAGGAAATGAAGAGAGAGAAGATAAGAAGGGAGAATGTTAACATGACTAAAAAACCAACCAATCCAAGCAAGCCAATGCTGGTCCTACTCAATGGAATTCCACTCATGTAATGGAATATAAATGACCCCTACCCCAAACTAATACAAATGTGAGAGACTCTCTCCCATCACATGGCCAGTGCAGTTGACAAATTTGGTCGCTGCGATTGATGTTGCATCCCCAGTACCTTTCCTGAAGCTCCGTTGTATTGGCCTGACAACAACAAGGCTGGTATAAGCTATATCAGGCCAATAACAATAAGCATATTATTGATGTGCAAGTGGGAACCATGATTATTTTCAAGGCCTGCTATCCATGTGGTAGGTTAGATACTCTAAGAATGGCAGCTCGTTGCCATTGATTTTCTCATCTAAACTAATGTGGCTCTATAGGCTCAGCCAGCACATACTCTATAGCCTCACCCTGGGGCCGCATCCTCTCGACTCCACCACTACTCTGTTACCTAACTTACTTCAGTCGCTCTTCCATTTGGCATCGAGGTTTGCAAAATCTTCGACTTGCTCCTCCAACACCTTTCACCTTCACACCTCACTCCACCACCACCACTCTGTGCCCTCTCCCGTCGCCATCCTCGGCAGCCATTCATCCGATAAGATCTAGAGAAGTTAATCATAGTGAACAAGATGGTCACATTTTGTCCTACCAAGAATTTAGATCCATCTCATACATCACACAAAGCATCATAGAAAAATATCTCCTCACAAGGTTCTCAAATGTAACCATGAAGCAAGAGCCTCAATTGTGATTTACTTTCATTGTTTGCTTGACAAATTTGTTATTCGTGCAAGACAGTGAAAAAAGCCACCACCCTACAAGTTGAAAAATTGGCTCAAATTTTTAACTTCAAAAATACCCTATGAGCTTATAAATAAAGATAAAACAAGAAACTTTTATTCCGTAATTATCATATATTATTATGCAATTAAATCATAAATTTATTATATGATATCTTATTATAATATTTATTATAGTTATAATATAATTATTATAATATTATAATAATATAATAATATTATGTTATATCATTTATAATAATATAAAATTATTGGAGCATTTTTGTATATTTAACAATTGAACAAAACTGATTTGGAGTAAAGCAAACTTGTGTCAGCTGTAACTAATTGGCTAATCAATAAATATAAGTCACATAGAAAAAAATGTGCTTTTCAAGAATCTTTTCCCGATCCAATCAATTATACCAAAATTATTCTTTTAGAAATCTACTTTCTAGAAATTCTATTTCTCACATCATTCTGCTTGTTTTTAATTTTCTCGATGAAAGTTTTATTTTTGGAAAAAATTATTATATTTGGTTTTTGAGGATAATTTTATTTTTATGAAAAACAAAAGTATTTGTAAAAATGTCTTTGATGAGTGAAAATGAAAATAATTTTTTTAAAAAATATAACTTCAAAATAGAGCAGAAATCAGAAAAGTAATTTCAAGATATATATTTTTTTCATTATTTTCTATTAAAACAAAAACGTAGAAAAGAAAACAAAAAATAAAAAATTTGAAAACATGAAAAGCTAATGATATTCTCTTTAGCTTTTTCATCTATATCTTTCTAAAAGGCGCTATTATAATGGAAAAATATTAAAAAAAAATTTATATTCATCTATTAAATATATTTTTTAGAGATTAGAAAGTAAAAATGATAATAATTTTTAAAAATAAAATAAAAAATATAGTTTAGAAAATATTCTAGAACCCAATGTAGTCTTATCCACGTGGACAAGAAATTTAAAGTCTCTCTTTTGCCATTAATAAGGATCTCAACTGCTTAGCACCAGCCTCCAGCTTCACATGCAAAGCACGACGAGCATGTGTTTCAAAATCCACTTTGTTTTTTCCCATTCTTGCATTTGTAAAGAACCTTGTTGGTTCCTCCCAATTAAAGAACCTCCTTTATACACTTATCGGAGGCTCCTTCTCATGGCGGTGATAGCTTTTAGTTTTTGGAATAGACGCAAGTAACATTCTCGAAGCAACACTTTGCTTTTTTTTTTTAAAATTCAATTTAGCTTTGAATTTTGCTTTTGTACTTTTGCCAAAAAGAAAGATGCTCCATGGTTCACGTAAAAGAAAAGCCAAAAATACTCCATGGATGATAGAAGGTTGCATACTTATCAAAAATCACCCGCTAATGGCTATATATGGCCACATTGAGATGAATAGTACCATAACTGTTTTAAAACCCAGTGATGCAACCATAAAAGATTATCTAGATTTGGATCGAACTGATGGTTTTCTTGGATCGTTTATGAACAAACAATCAAATCGAAAAATTTTGTGGTCCTTTGTGTTTCAGACTCTTCACTATATCGAGACAAAAAATAAAAAATAAAAACTTAGAGATTCACTAATTATCTAAGTTTTTGATGAATCTAAGTTATCCAAATTAACTGAGTCTACAAAACTATATTTGACAACAACATAGCCGGTATAGATTATGTCAAGCGTTAATCAACATTATTGATGTGCAGATAGAAATCATGATTGATTTGATCTATTATACATGTGATAGATTAGATCTACCTAAGAATGGTTTGTTGATCGATTTTCTCCTTTATCTAAACTAACGTAGCTCTATGGCTCTATAACATCTCCCTAGTTGCATCCTTTGACTCTACAACTGTTTCGTTATTGCCTGCTTTGCTACCTTCTATTTGGCACCGAGGTTCGCAACTTTCCACTTGTCTCCAACACCTTTCACCTCCACACCTCACTCCACCATCATGCCCTTCGCATTGTCATCCTTGCTCATTCCTAGTAAAAGATCCAAAAAAGTAGCATAGTAAACAAGATGATCACATTTAGCAGTTCTAAGAATTTGAACTCTATCTCATACATTGCACAAAGCATCTATGGAGTGATTTTTTGAATCCTATAGCAATATACTCAAGTGCAATGTAAAGAACACAACTCCTCAGCTAGATAGATCAAGGTGTTAGGGCTCCTCAACCTTTATGAGAAGATGAAAAAAAAAGAAAAAACAAAACCTACTTAAAAAGTGTCGTAGTTTCTATTTAAGTTTTGTTCCGTTATAAGGAAATGAGCATTAGATATAGATTTTGAAAACATAGAAAAATATCTCTCAATGTTTCAAATGTAATCATGAGAAAGAGCCTAAGAAACCTACTTTTCCATTCGTGCATGGCAAATTGTTATATGTGGAGGACATGAAAAAGCCACTACTCTACAAGTTGAAAAGTTGGCTCAAACTTTTTATTTCAAAAACATCCTTGAGTTTATAAATAAAACAAAATAAAATTTTTTTTTCAAGGATTATCATATATTATTATACAATTAAATCATAAATTTATTATATTATCTTATTATAATTATATTCTATTATATTATATTATAATTATTATAATATTATAATATAATAATATTATGTTATATTATTATAGTAATATAAAAATATATTATATTTAGATGAAAATAATATTTAGTATTTTGTGTATTTAATAAATTGAACGTGAACTAGTTTGAGTAAAGCAAACTTGTTCCATTTAAATAATAATAACTAAATATAAGTCACTTAGAAAAATATGCTTTTGATATCTTTTTCTGATCAATTAATTATAATTGTATTATATTTTTTAGAAATCTAATTTTTTAGAAATATATTTCACATATACTTTATTCTTATAAACCTACTTTTTGATGTTTTCATTTCATTTCTCAAAAGAAGTTTGATTTTGAAAAAAAAATTATGTTTGGTTTTTAAGGATAATCTTATTTTTAATTTTTATTTTCTATAAAATATAAAAAATATCTCTAAAAATATCTTTGGTAATGAAAATAACAGCAATTTTTTTTAAAAAGTAATTTTAAAATAGCGTAAATCAAAAAGCAATTTAAAGATATATATTTTCACTATTTTCTATCAAAAAAAAAAAAGAAAAGAAATAGAAAAAAACTTAAAAACATAAAAATGAATAATATTCTCTTTAATTTTTTTCATCTATCTTTTCGGTATAAGGCATTGTTATAATAAAAACAAAAAAAATCAAAAATAATTTTTTTAGAGATTAGAAAGTAAAAAATGATAATAAGTTTAGAAATGAAAATAAAAAATAAAAATAGAAAACATTCCACAGAACTGAATGGAGCCTTAGCCACTGGATGGCGAATTTAAAGGCCTCTTTTGTACCATCATTAGACCTCAAGCGGTATGAAGCACTCAGCCTCAAGCTTCTACAAAGCACTACCAGCATGTGTTTCAAAATCAACTTTGTTTTATTCTCGCTTTGTAAACGAACGAGGCTCCTCCTAATCAAGAACTTCTTGCTTGCCGGAGGCTCTCTTTTGATGCCTACAGCAGTTGTTGGTTTTGGAATGGATAAGCAACATTCTCAAAGCACTCTTGCTTTCTTTTTTCCAAATTCAATTTAGCTTTGAATTTTTTTTTAGTTCTTTTGCCAAAAGAAAGGTGTTCAAGGATAATGTAAATGCAAGAAAAAGCGACCAATGTTCCATGGATAATAGAAGGAACCATAGGGCTTAGTATGCTCGTGAAAAAAAAAAAGAAAAGAAAAAAACGCTCGGCAATTCACTAACTCATCTAAGTTTTTGGTGAATCCGTAAGATCCAAATTAACTCAGTCCAAAGATATCTTTATACATGTTATTATATTTGAATTATTTTATATATTATATACTTTCAATTATTAAGATAACAAAGCGGTGAAGAAAAAAGAAGAATATATTCAAATTATATATTTTTCAATATTAGCAAGTGACTAAGATGCCGATTTATCCTAAAACGCTGGAACGGAGAGATGCCTAGATAAAGCGGTTAGCAGGCCTTGGACCAATATATGATACGATATTTTCAATGATTTAAACTCTACTACTATTGTATATAGAAGTTCCAACGGTGGTATTACCAGTGATTTAGACGATTTGAGTTTAAAAGTAGTGAATTAAAATAGATGAATTGAAGGTAAGGCAGCAAAGAATTATGCATACATGCCTAATGCCTTTCCCTTTCTATTTAAGGAGGCTTTCTGCACCCCTGCGCCGCAATAATGCATTGCCATCATCATGTACGTCCAACGAAGCTGCTCCTACGGCAATCCCAATCTAAATAGCCGATCCTAGCCGTCAGGACCGTGAGAGGACACCTGGAAATATGTCTGTCGAAAATGCAATGAGCGGACAGTGGAAAAAGGTGTGCAAAAACCTACGCCGAGAGCCGCTCAGTCCGGGTGGCCACATGATCCCCAGACCGGGGACACCGTGCTGCACTCCGCCGTGTCCAGCGGAGTGGAAGCGAACGTAAGGCTCCTCTTGGACAGCGTCAGCAATGAGGGGAGGACAGCAGAGAGATCCTGGAGATCCAGAACGAGAGGGGTTACACACCGCTGCACCTGGCTGCTACTGGGGATGTGGAGAAGGCATGCCGGGCCATGTTCAGACGAAACACAGCCAGCGATCGAGGCTCGAAATAAGCAAGGCGAGACGCCCCTCTTCAAGGCCGCGCGCCACGGCCAGATGAAAGCCTTTCAAGTCATGCAAGATGCCATCGAGACTCTTTCTGAATATCACCGAAGAGGGTCCTCGCAACCAGGTGTTCTGCAGGAACTTTGCCAAGGACACCATCCTACACATTGTTTGTTCGAAGACCACTACGGTACGTAAAAGTTAGCTGCCATGCCCCATGCTTTCATATTGTCGCAAATATTATTGATCGCTTCACTCGATGGTCCGTGTGTATCTGCGACTATGTCGAATTTCTTATTACCTCTTGATGGTAACTGGCAGTTTCAGCGGTGCCCATTTTGACTGTCAATTTTTTGATTTTATTACTGAATGGCACGCGGTGTGGTGTGCAGACTTGGCCCTGGAAGATTATTGGCCGCTACTCGGAACTGGTTAGCTACTACAACGAGAAGGGGGGAGTCGCCTCTCCATATTCTAGCCAACAAGCCTTCGGCTTTTCAAAGCGGAACTCGATACAGGCTTATTTGAAAGTTTGATCTACAATGGTGAGTGTCTCTCTCTCAATACATATCTTCTCTCTGGGGAGAATACTTAGCATGCACGTGATTTAGCATTCAGAATCATGTCTACATGTTTATGAGTATGAAATATGGCAACGCATTCTTAAATTG